>OX467717.1:2840392-3400392 GCA_950111635.1 Agelastica alni
ATGGGTCCAACGAATTACAAACGAAGAAGTGCTTAGACGAATAAAGAAGCCGAAAGAACTAATGGCCCTCATTAAGGAAAAAAAACTACATACATAGACCACATTTTAAAAGGCAATAAGTATAAACTGCTGAGACTAATAATTAAAGAAAAGATTCAAGCGAAAAGATCTGTTGGTAGACGTCAGAATTCCTGGTTAAAAGACCTCAGAAGATAGTTTGAGTGCACTTCCCCTGAAATCTTTCGAGCTGCTGTGTCCAGAACAATGTTAGCTATGTGGATCGCCAACCTTCGAAAGGAGAGGGCGTCATAAGAAGAAAAAGTAATAACAAAACTTGAATTCTGTTTGAATTCTGGTAGATTTACTTTTTTCTCAAAAACAGAGACAGAGACAAATTTATGAATAAGATAAGACAACCTAACCCTTTTATAGTATCAGGTAACCTTGTCAGTATTTCTTCTGGTGTTGTCGGAGACAGTACTTTGACATGTGATCTTGCTGTTGAGAAAGAAAAAACTCCATGGCAATATTAATGGGTAAAACATTTCATTAAGTAGTTATTCCCAGAAAAGCAAGATTAGTACCATTAGAATCCATCACCTCATAAGTTACAGTCAGAGGAAAAGTAGTTCCAATCAATGTACAACAGTTTTATAATAGGATCATTTGTTTACATAGCACTTCAGAAGAGTTAAAACAGTGTTTAAAATAGAAATTGGCACCAAGTTCTACTTTGCTTTTTAACGAATCTTCTATAAAGAAAGGTACAAAATATTCTCTGGTTACTGCTTTTAAAGAAGAGGAGCAATAAATTATTCCTTAACAGGATTGTTTCTACATTCATCATGAAGGACACCTGTTACATTGTGTAGTGTGGCCTAAACTTGCTACATATGGTGATGTAGTAGACGCTTATAAGTCATTTGTGAATTCACGCTACTCGTGGGAACTATATGAGTAACCAAAATTTTAAAAACATTAAAATCATCTGCGACGAAGGCAATCTTCTCGCAGACGAACAAATGCAAAGGAAGGTGTCTACTACAGACCCTCCTAGCAACCAAATCTCGCAGGAAGCTGAGGGGGTACTTTTAAAATCCCCCACTCCCGCGAAAACGGACCTGACAACAGGGGCGAGGCTAAGCAAATGGCCAGCATAAACCTGGACAAGAAGGTCAAACTTGCCGGCGCGACGAGAAAACGTCTTAGCCGATTGATCAAGAGCGGGGTACCTTATGAAACCGCCTTAGATCAAATACTAAAAGAGAGGGATGAGAAAAGGAGCGGGGATCAATCCCCCCCCTGCTCTCACCAGCAAGCGAATACGCTCGGATGGTAGCACTCCAAAAGCGGCGGCGAAAAAGCCACGCACAATGAAGGACCCAAATGAGCAAAAACGCTCCTTTGCAGCTGTAGCTTAGGGCATCAAGGTGGGCATAATCCACCCAGAACACCCAAATGCTCAGCTGTCAAACGAACAGCTACGGCTGCTACAGCGATCCATTATGGATACTGTAGACAAACCACCGGACGATGGTCCACAAGTGCGATTCCAGAGCTGCACCATTCGACCTAGAATCCTCCTTCTGTCCTGTACGGACGCTGAGACGGTCAAGTGGATAAAGGAAGTAATATGCTCCCTTTAACCCTGGGAAAACGCCCAGCTGAAGTTGGTTCAGAAGGAAGACATACCGAAACCCCACATCTGTGTGGCTTTTATCCCAGACGATGAGGGACTACCTAGACTGACGGGAGAACAGGTAACCAACGGTCTGCGGAAGATAAAACGTACCCTGCATACCCAGGAGTGGACCATTCTACACAGGGAAAACGCAGGACCTGGTCAAATGTGGACGTTCTCAATGGATGAGGTATCCATTAAAGATTTTGAGCGGCTAAATTTTCGCCCATATTTTGGCTTTGGACAGGTGCAATTCCGGTCCAAGTAAGCCAAGAAAGATCCAACATTGGTGGAAATTCCAAAGTCTTCGGGGGTAACCGTTAGAACCAAAGAGGGAGGTAAATCTACCTCGGCGGCAACAGTGAGACTGAAGAGGCCGGCCAAATCCAGTATAAAAGCCGGAAAAGGAAGAAAACCCCTTCATGGTAAAGTGCCGACAAAACGGCCTACACCAGGAAACAATGCGGGAAAGGAAAGTAAACCTCCCCACTCTACCTTTAAGTTGAAATGGCTAACCACATCCAATTTCTCCAGGCGAGCATCCAACATGCTAGAGCGGCTTCAAATGTCCTCAGCAGAAGGTTCGCCAAGGAGCAACTCAATGTGACACTAATCCAGGAACCCTGGACTTCCAATACAGGCAGAATAAGCGGCTTAGGAAACTGCTTCAGTAAGTTAATAGCGTGTACTCTAGGTGGTAAGCCAAGAGCATGCATACTTATCAGGAAAAACATGAACTATTTTATGTTAACAGAGTTTTGCACCCCTGATGTGGTTACAGCACAGCTTTCGATCTCAGGAGGAGACAGTAGTGTAGATGTAGTCGTCTGCTCTGCTCACTTCTCTGGAGACCGAAAAGAACACACTCCTCCAGCAGCAGTGCGAGATCTAGTCGCCTTTTGCAAGAGGAACAACAGGCAACTGATCATTGGATGCGACGCAAATTCCCACCATCTGGATTTGGGCAGCAGCGACATTTATAAAAGAGGTGAGTACTTAGATAATTATATAATAGGGGAAGGGCTAGCAGTGAACAACGTAGGCTCGGAACCAACCTTCGTGAACAAAATTCTCGGAGAATTTCTAGACAAAACTATCAGTACACAGTTTATGAGTACCAAAATAGTTAACTGGCAGGTATCTACCGAGCCCTCATGCTCAGATCATAGACACATACGATTTGACATAAGGATAGGACAACGTCCGATAGTGCAATTTCGAGATCCAAAATGCACAGATTGGAAAGGGTACTGTGAATCCAACAGTACCTAGGTAACGGTAACGGTAATAGCACTATACAAAATAGAGCCGAAATAGAAGCGGCGAATGAGCATATCGCATCCGCCCTTCTAACGGCCTATAAGGAAAACTGCCCATTAAAGGAGAAGAGGAACCATAGAGGTACACCCTGGTGGAGCAGAAGCTTGGACAAGCAAAGAAAAGAAGTTCGACGTTTCTTCAATCGAGCTACAGAAACAGGTTGCTGGGAAATCTATCGTACAGCTCTAACGACTTATAACAAAGAAATAAGGAAAGCCAAAAGAGAATCCTGGAGGAGGTTCTGTCAGAGTATATCAGATCTATCTGCCAGCACAAGAATTCACAAGGCTGTCGCCAGAGATCCGATGCAAGAGATTGGATCAATAAAACGACCAGATGGCTCTTTTACGGACTTTGGTAGGCAAACGTTAGAGACTCTCTTGCAGACCCACTTTCCCGGCAGTCTGCTTCTGAGGGACCAGGAGCAAATTTCACTTTCAATGGGATCGACATCGCGACCCAAAAAGGAGGACTGGAGAAATGTTTCAAAAGTGGTCGCCCCAACATCGGTACAATGGGCGGTGAATTATTTCCCCCCATTCAAGTCTCCAGGGGAGGATGATGTTTTCCTTGCCCTCATTCAGAAGGGCAGCGAAATTTTACTACCTCTTCTGGTTAAACTATTCAGAGCGAGTTTGGTGTGGAGTTATATTCCGCTGGGCTAGTCAACGGCGAGAGTTGTATACATACGTAAAACGGGTACGGTGAATCATTCCTTACCCAAATCCTTCCGGCCGATCAGCCTTACCTCATTCTTAATAAAAACTTTGGAAAGAATTATTGATAGACATATTAGAGAGGGGAATTTTAGGGAACATCCCTTAAACCCTCACCAATATGCCTTCCAAACAGGCAAATCTACGGATTTAGCTCTAGTAGGAAAGATCGACCATTTCCTTAAACATAAGAAAATTGCGCTGGCAGCTTTTCTAGATATAGAAGGAGCGTTTAATAACGCCTTACCACAGTCACTCTATACATCAATTGGGGATAGAGGGATAGACAGTAACATCTGTAACTGGATCAAAAACATGATTGAAAACAGATATATAATATCATCACTGCATGGAGAGTCGGTTAGGTTCAGGGCGGCGAAGGGGTGTCTACAAGGCGGGGTACTTTTCCCCCTAATGTGGTTACTTTTAGTCGACTTTCTGCTGAGCAAGCTTTCCATGCAGGGAGTAGATAAAGCTTCGGAAGCCTGTCCTATACGGAAAGAGCATTCCATTTGTGACGGAAGTGAAATACCTGGGTGTAGTTCTGGATAAAAGACTCACCTGGAACGCCCACTTGAAAAAAACAATAAACAAAGCCAGGTTTTCTCTCTGGAATCTCAGAAGTGTATGTGTCAAATCTTGGGGAATGAACCCCAAACAGATTTACTGGATTTATCAAACAATTATAATATCTATGGTCACGTATGGTTCAGTAGTCTGGTGGACCAAAGGGTTACAACAGACAGCTAGAGCAAAGCTTGCCGGCCTTCAGCGGCTGGCATGCCTGGCCATAACTGGAGCTATGTCCAGCACACCAACGGCAGCGATGGAACATCTCCCTTCCTTAGATATTCTCTTAGAGAGGGAGGACAGGATAGTTTCCTACAGATTCCTGTCTTTGGAAAAGCAAATCAATGAAAAGCAACTCGGGGATCACTCTGGGATATTGGATGAAACAAAAAACCACCAAATTCTCGGGATGGTTCCTGACTTGCTAGCCACAAAAATACACGTAGAAAAGTCGTTAAAGTCCTCTTTCCGAAGAGAGACGAATGGATGAGGGAAAAATCCTCTTCCCAGAGACTGAATACGTAATGTACACAGATGGCTCAAAAACCCCAGATGAAGTTGGGGCCGGTGTTTTTAGTAGGAAACCAAAGATTGAAATATTTACCAGTCTTGGCAGGTATGGTACAATCTTTCTGGCTGAAGTATTCGCTATCGAATTGTGTGCAAGAGAGTTGACCAACAGACCTCTAGCAAATAAAAACATAAATATAATGTCAGACAGCCAGGCTGCTTTAAAAGCATTGAGCTCCAACAAGATAAATTCTAAACTTGTATGGAATTGCATCGAATCCTTAGAGTACCTTGGCGCGAACAACAGGGTGACCCTACTGTGGGTACCTGGGCACCAGAGGGTGGAAGGAAACGAAAAAGCCGACACCCTTGCAAAACAGGGGGCCGAATCTGCGTTCACTGGACCAGAACCGGTTTTTGGAGTCACCACAAGT
The DNA here is from genome assembly GCA_950111635.1 of Agelastica alni. Taxonomy (NCBI): domain Eukaryota; kingdom Metazoa; phylum Arthropoda; class Insecta; order Coleoptera; family Chrysomelidae; genus Agelastica; species Agelastica alni. The sequence continues at coordinate 2,845,624 of OX467717.1, forward strand.
GCCGCCAAAACAATTATTTCGGACTGGGCGGAGAGGAAAATACTCACGTACTGATCCGACATACCAGGGCTAACCCACTCAAAGGCGTTTTTACCGTTACAACCCTCAAGAAACACAACTAAGCAGATCCTAGAATGGAGCAGAAATGACCTGCGTATTCTAACAGGACTGCTTACGGGACACTGTCGTCTAAGATACCACCACAGAAAGATAGATCTGAACCAACAAACGGACTGTCGGTTCTGCTGCGTGGAAGACGAAACTGCTGAACATATACTATGTTAATGCCCCGGCCTGGGAAGAATAAGGTTCAACATATTTGGTTACACTAACCTAGAACCTACCGATTTTAAAAAAATCTCACCCTATAAAACCATGAACTTCGTAAGAAGGGCTGGATCGTGCGGTGAACTGTAGCCTCAATGGGTCAACCACAATAGACCTACTAAGGGTCGCGGTGGAGGGGCGACCACGCCCCACTTACATGAAACCTAACCTAACCTACTGGGTGCTAGTACTATACATATGCAAAGTTTTTTTTTTAAGGAAATATTTCCAGGTAAAAAGGTATATTTACCTAATATGACTAAACTAGTTTAGTATTTTTTTTTTGGTTTTTATTTCATGTACCAAAACATTGAATTACCTACCATTCCATTTAGATTAAAAAATATAACATATGACGAGCTTTTGGCAGAACTCAAAGTAGAACCTATACCATCGAATGACGAGTCAGAGGTTGATGATGATTGTGACGATGAAGAATATGTAGAACATACAGAAAACAATATTGTTGTAGGTGATTATGAAAGCGATTTTTATTACATTTTGCCACCATAAAATGTTACTCTACTGAATCCATCAGAAGATGTTTTTTTGCCCGATTTACCACATGGTGTTGCTGTACCGAATTTAATTCTTCCTAGCCATTCCAACGATTCGCCAGCATTTTTTGTTCCACAGACTTCAGTAGTTTTCATAACAGAATCAGGTATTACAGATATTGTCAAATATGTGGTGGATTTCACACCTTGCAAACTTTTTCAGTTATTTTTCACCAATGGTTTGCTAAATAAAGTTGTATTTAACACCAATTTGTGTGCTCAGCAATCATTAAGTAAACAAAAACCCACAAATTTGGTAGAAAAATCTTTTTGGGTATAAATTTGTTAATGGGAATCAAGCGTCTGCCCAGTTGCAAAAACTATTGGAGTACTGTACCTGATTTAAACGATTCATATATCAGTTCTTTAATGCCCGTGAAAAGATTTAGCTGGTTGTTATTAAACCTTTACCTAAATTATAACACGTTAATGAAAAAAAATGACCCAATTTATGATAAACTTTATAAAGTTGGACCATTGTTAACATCTTTGAGTGATAATTTTGAAAATTCTATGACATCCACTAGAGAACTTTTAATTAATGTATTGATGATTAAGTTTAAAGGCAAGAGTAGTCTAAAACAATATCAACCAAAAAAGATAATTAAAAGGGGATACAAAGTATGGATCCTTGCAAACTATGGAAGATGCTTCCAGGACTTCCACCAAACAAAATAATATTGATAGGGGCAATGGAACTAAATGTGTACCACCGTTTGACGTCTTAGTTATTAAGAAAAAAAATGTTTTTGTTAATTTTAGGTTGTTTTATCTTTTATTATTATTATTTGTTCTGCCCCTTTTGGATTTTTATTTGTCAATTTTCTTGCCCCTCAAATAATTAAAAATACCCATATCTACCATGCAATATCATAACACACATTAAATTATTGCCAAATTAAAAAGTAATTAAAACATGAGTTAACCAATTTAAAATGATCGATATTATGCTGGTATAAACTTGTTTAGTTTTTCCAAAAAGGCATAGGATAAAGGTTGATGGGAGTTTGATTAAACATTTATTATGTAATCCAGTTTAAATTATTATTTTTAAAACATTTACTTCGTTTTTAATTAAACAAAATATGTTTCATTATTTTTTTATTAATTTAATAGAGTATATTTAATTTATTATTAATTATTTGTGTATAAGGGTAGGCCAAAAATAATTTTTTATTATTACTCGTTGGTAATAAAGTAAAAAAGATTTGTTTTGAAGCCAAAATACCACAGATTTTTTATATATATATATATATATATATATATATATATATATATATATATATATATATATATATATATATATATATATCTGTTTTAAATGTTTAATTAATAATTGTTCTTTCATGAAATTTATTATTTGGTATTTAAGAAACCAAAATTATTTGATAACAACGACCCTGATTTATTAAAACGCCGACGCCCATGATATACGTTTATTTAAAAATCAGTTCTAGTGGAGGGGACTCTTTTTGGGGTTAGGCGTAATTTGAATTAGATGGTAAAACGACGGAACCAAAGTCTTACTCCGGACTAATTGCATCACTTTTATCAGACTGTGATAAACGAAGCATTGCTAAATTTGTGACAATCGACGTAGTGATACCAGAACTTAAGGATTCGGACCTAAGCACAGATCAGCAGCATCTTTATTTAATTTGCTGTGCTATTAAAGATGGTAACTGCCCAGAACAACTAGCCAACAAGAATCCTGGAAAATTAGGTCATGCTAGATGGTTAAAAACTGCAAATAAAATATTGAGTCTGTATATTTCAACCACCAAACCTTCAGAAAACCTTGTGACACTGACAATTTATATAAACGCACATCGGCGCACAACTCTAAAATTCAAGTTTTCAGATAAATGAGTTTAAAAGTTTTATTACCTAATAACACACATAAAGCACCGATAATGAGCTGCCATCTAGGGGTCAAATAAGCGTTTAGAGATGAACCAGTATTGCTGCCAGAAAAATTATAGTTTTTTACATTATAACCCGTACTTACTCAAAAAATCGTATTTTTAAATTGTGCCACTGTTCCAGATCATGAGCGAAAAGTATACGCTCCTGTTGGGTTTCAAATTAAAACCAACCCCCAGAGTTATCACGGAGCTTAAAGTTTTTGAAATCTTGTACAATCGTCGATAATATTTCTAATTAATGTTTGAAACATCATAGACAAAGTTTTAGGTAATAATGCATACTTCGCACATCCTGAAAATTTGCTTCTGAGAATGCTTACAGATGAACGAAGTCATATAAGGAAACTTGCTATCAGAAGAATTTTAAAAGCAAGAACCCAGCAGAACGTGGACTAACTGCAAAATAACAGAACTAACAATGGCTATTCCAACCTAAGCTTTAGTAGACATTATAAACAAAAAATCCAACGTGCTGCTGCCATTTGACAGTTTTATAAATTACACCCACGCTGTAAAGGTTTGTAAAAATAATCACAAAAGCATCTGAAAAAGTTGCAAGCGACGATTGTATACGAGCTAAATTAGACGCTCGAAAGAAACTTTCAAAGTTTGATTCTATACTATAGTATATAATGTAATTATTTAAAGGTCAAGGTTTTTATGATTATTAACGTTTAAATATATTTGGTTAAGCTTAAAATTGTACTTTTTTTTAGTAAAATTGAGATCTAAATATTCAATATAATTTACGGTAAAATACATAAATCATTTGTGGCCCTTGTGGCGCGGTTAATAGCAGGAATTGTTTAAAAATTTTGATATATAGATTTAAAATGCTAAAAACTAACTTCTGATCACTACTATAGATCAAAATATTAAAAACAAAATATAAATATATAATATATATATATATATATATATATGTATATATATATATATATATATATATATATATATATATAATATCAAATATATTTTTAAATTGAAAAGAAACAATGCATTTTTAAATGCACCATATTTCAAAAGTTTTTTGGATTATTACGTTAAACATAATAATATTCTTTAACTTCACAGTGGGAAGTTATAGTAATAGGTCAGATTTTGCGAATCCTGAATTTTTATATATCTCCACATTTCAAGGTTGCCATTGATAATATTTTCAGTAAAATTGGTCAAACTGTTTTATGGAGAATAAAAAAACTAAAAAAAATTCCAACCTACCTGAATTTTGCAATTTATAAATTATACTATTTTACTTTTAAAAAATATGATTATTGCCTGTTAGAAATATTTGTATAAAAAATATTATGACAATATTTTATAAAGAGATAATTTTAGGAAACAAATAAAGGAATTGGAGAATTTTAAACTTGTGTCAGTATTGAGGGAATAGCATTAAAAACGCTATAACAGTGAAAAATTATTGTTAGTAATAATTAAGCATTGTTTATAACAATTGAATATTGTTACTTACAAATGATTATTGTTACGAACAATTGAAAATAGCTCCAACTTATGAAATGATAAGAAAAAGTTTGAAAGAATACGGTTGATATAAATAGAATATTGTTAATGACAATTATAATTTGTTATAAAAAATTTGAAATCATTTTTTGTAATAATTTTAATAATAATAATATTAATTACAACAACAAAACATTTGGAATTTTTTTATTTTTTTCACTGAGAATTTAGTCGTGTGAACCTCTCGGGTCGCTCCCAGACCAATGATATTTTTATTTTTGCGTTTTCAGCCTCACCTATTGTGTATATAAAATAATTTAAAAGTAGTAATCTTAAGTATAATCGCATTTATTGTTATTAGAAACGTTAGAGAATTAATAATTAATTTTTTATAATATGGCTTTCTTAATAAACAGAACCCTAAAGGGGCGATAAATATCCCAGACCACAAATAGAAAGTGTGTCGAAAACGAGAGGATTTAGGAAAGTCCCTGTTGTGTGGGGTTATCCCCAAGGACTCTCTCTCCATAGAACCGACTCAAAGCAGTAAAATTCTCTTCATCGAATCGTTTCAAACCTCGTTACAGCAAAATGATATATAAAAGTGTAAAGGAAGTATATTCAGAGCCAAAATTATGTGTCAAATAGCATTTATGGATTGACGACCTCAAAGAACCAAATCTCTTGAGCGACTTTTATCTGCAAATGTTTATCAAGTAAGTGCTGCTAAATAAAGATTGCATGTACTAAGTGTTATTTTTAAAATACTTTAATTTTATACAAATATTTTTTCTTAAAATTTTTTTAAAAAAATTTAATATAAAGTATTATTAAACCTCAAATATCACCCCTTTTAAGTTAATTTTTTCTTAAATTCCGAAACTTTTGTAATCTTCCACAACTATAATTCTCACCACAGAGTGTTCTAATGGGTAAACCAGAGAATTATTCGTAAACTTTAGCAGGTAAATCTTATAAGTAGTATGCAAGTGACTGGATAGATTTTGGTAAAACTTAAACAAGCTTTGTGGTACAATAGACAAGACTGGTTAATATATTATCGCAGTTATTTTAATAGAATGCTGTGCAATAGCTTTTTAAAGATTCATGAATCAATATTTAATGTAATAATTTTAATTCTTTACACCATATAATTTCATTTTAAAAAAATGGAAGGCTGTGTGAACATGTATTTAGCGCTCATGTTATTTACAGCAGAGCGATTTTGGCATTTTAGCCATCATCAGTGCTTACCTGTAAGCAAGTAAACTTTGATTAAAAAATGGAAATTATTAAAAATATTAAAATTGGCAAGTTGAAAATTGACAGTTACTCGTCAGGTAATGCATACATACATACATAGTCACGCCTTTTTCCCGTAGGGGTAGGCACTTTCACTTGCTACGGTTCTCACACACATCTTTTGCTTCCCCTACTTTCATCAGTGCTCCCATACATATTTGTCGGTTGTTAGTACTCTTAATCTGGCCTTTTTTCAAAACAATGTTGATCCGATCGAGATATGTTCGCCGAGCACAACCTCTACCGACTTGTCCATTCACATTCGCCTTATAAATTTGTTTCGTCAATCTTCCTTCATCCATTCTTTCTACGTGTCCAAACCATCTAAGCATTCCTTTATCTATCTTTGTAACCACATCTTTTATAACACAGCGTTCCTTTATCTCACTGTTTTTTACTTAATCCAACCCAGACACTCAGGCTATACTTCTCAAACTTCTTATCTCCGCAGCATTAATCCTATTTTTATGCTTCTTCTGCCAAACCCAACATTTACTGCCATAGTAACTAACACTCCTATGTTCACATCCAGACGTGCCATTTTTAACATTTTCTTGCTGTTATTTATAAAGCTATACAAAGCCCCATTTATTTGTTTTCCTGCCAACACCCTTCGCTTAATATCACTGTCATATTTATCATATCTCGTAAACTTTAAATCCAAGTATACAAACTCATTTACTTGTTCCATTCTTTCTTCCTTAATCAGAACTTCATAGTTTGTCATGCTTTCTTCTCTTTCAAAAACCATTACTTTCGTTTTGCTTACATTTGATTTCATCCCGTTGATTTTCAGGGCATTATGCATTACATTACCCATCGCCTGCAACTCCTCTTCAGATGACGCTAATATGACTTGATCATCGGCGTAAAGAAGGCATTTGACGATTAAATCATTCATTTTAATCCAAACGTTCTCTTTTTAAAATCTTTTAAACAATTGTCTATGTATAAGTTAAACAGCCATGCTAAAACCACACATCCCTCTCACACTATTTTTGATGTTTAACCATTCCGTGGAAGCTCCGTTTATCCTGACAGAAGCAGTGAAATCCTCGTAAAGTAATTTCAGTTCTCGTATTAAACTACCGCTCACCCCATACATAGACAATGTCGACCATAATTCACTTCTCACCAATTTGTCATAGGGCTTTTCCACGTCTATAAAAGTGCAATAAGCCTTATAATTTTTAAATTTCTCCTAATAAAATGACCTGATCCATACATCTTATTCCTCTTTTAAATCCTGCTTATACATCCCATATCATCTCAGTTTCATTCGTCACTCTTTTAACAATATCTTTGCATACCATTTCTCTTATAATGCGGCACGAAAACGGCCTTGCACCAGTCGTCTGGTTTGCTACCACTTCTCCAACAAAGGTTAAAAAGGCGGTACAGCAGACTAGTTACCAAGCTTTGTTCAGCCTTCATCATTGCAACTGTTATCCTATCATACCAAGCAGCTTTACCCAATTTTATATTGTTCAACGCTTCTACAATTACACTTTACTTTCTTAAATAAGGTAATGCAAGAGTTTCATGAAGAATGTGAATAGTAAAAAGAGAAAAATATCAATTCCAAATTTTAACATACATATATATATATATATATATATATATATATATTATATTTGTTAAAAATCCTTAATATAGGGTGAGTGACATTGCATTTAAAAATTAACATAAAATGTGTCTCTTCAAGTAAGAGCACAACCAACTTAGCTAACTCAGGAAGTGGAGATGACCAAACTAATAAAACAATTATTTAAAAAATGGGTAAACTAATTTTACAAATTTAACAAGATGTATTATAGAAACATGGAACAAGAGTGTTGGAAAAATTTGTTGATAACCCAAACTCACATCAGATCACTGTTTACAAGTTTATTTTTAAAAAAGGAAAAAGAAGAATAAATATGCTTTATTTTAAACCATATTCTCGAACATTATAGGACCGTTTTAAAGATGTGCTCAAATTCTGTTTACATTGTTTGTATCGACAAATGTTTTTTTAATTATCTCATTTCAAAATTAGATATACAAAGAACGTTTAAGGAAAGCGGATTACATATTCTAATTTGGACGACGTATTAAAAGTAGCATACAATAATTACAAGCCAGATCTAGATGAAATTGTTAAAAAAATTCACCACCAAGTCATCGTTTTCACTAAAATATAAATTAACACTTAAACTGTTATAGATTTTTTAATAACATCCAAGTAACAAATTCTGTGATTTATTTTAAGATCCGTGCGCATATTTATAAATATATATAAAGCTATTATTATCCCTATCTGGCCTTACGGAATAGAACTCTGGGGATGTGCTAGCAAGCCAAACATTAAAATCATACAACGTGCACAATCAAAAGCCTTACGAACAATGACAAATGCTCCGCGGTACAAAACAAACCAGATGCTACACCAAGACCTTCACATACCAACTGTTTAAGAAATAATCCACGACAGAAGCACTAAACACCACGCAAAAATAAAAGAACATGACAATCCCCTTCTTCGACCACTGGTGATGGAATAACCCAACAGAAGACTGAAAAGAAAGTGGCCATTAGACCTTAAATGAGGTGGAAGAGGTATTCTCGATGGAGAATTCCCATCAGGACAGAAAGGAAACTATCCTTATAGATTGTAATTTCTGATTGTTGTTTAAATAAACAAATAAAAAAAAATATTTATAAATATTTAAGAGTTCAAGAGTTCAAGAGTTCAAGAGTTCCAAGAGAAGCATGAGAATGGCTGGAATAATCACATTGACTTTATTATTATATTTAGTTCAATAAGATTGTCATGTAATACTTCCTCAAAACAACTATTTTAATAATTTAAAAATTTTTAACAAAAACAAAACCGACTTTCGTTGATCATCATATTTGACTACGACAATTACTTGACCATAACGACGTTACGGTAGGTGACTCAAATATTCGGATAGCCTGTAAAAGATTAGGCCGAATATTGTTAATTTGTTCCTAAGAATTAAAGAGTTTCGTAAATTTGTCATGGATCTCATAATCAAAGCCTAACCAATCTCTAATTAAACTACCCTTGAAGTACATCCTTTCCAATAAAAAAAGAATCATCAAAATCGGTTGGCGTGATATAGAGTTATTCGTCCATTTGTCGCGCACATACTTAATGCAAAGTTAAGATTTATATGGTTTTCTTATAGATGAAATTGTCAAAACTGGACCAAATTGTAATGGGACCACAAGAAAAGCACAAGCTTTTAAATAAGAAAGAATCATTAAAATCGGTTTACCCAGTCGAAAGTTCTGAGGTAACAAACATAAAAAAAAATACAGTCGAATTGAGAACCTCCTTTTTTTAAGTCGGTTAAAAAGATAGAAGGCACGACCTGTTTAAAAATACTGATCTTATATACAGGGTTATTATTTTAGACGTTTTAAAGAAACTTGACATAATTAAAATCTGAAAATTTGAGGATTGAGGTTTTCGGATATGCCGAATTGATCTAAAAAATTTAGAGCCTCCAAGAACTTTCGGTTATAACGAAAGTTTACTATAACTTGCTTATTTTAAATAGAACACCCTGTATATTATTACGTATTATGATAAAGCTACTCTTGGGAATTCTCCCAATACAGGGTTTTGCTACCTTACACTGGGTTTTTTACGAGATATGACCATTTTTATCACGAAAAAGTGTCCGATTTGACACCCAGTATCATTATAATTAATGTAAATTTTAACATTTTTTTTTGCATTATATTTTTCTAGTATTATGAATTGTTACTAAATTTGGTCATTTTGTTAATAAGATGATTATTATTGTACAGGGTGATTCAAACGCATATTTGAAGATTTCTCAACTTTCTTAAATGAATTACCCTGTATTTTATAACTTAATTAGACAAAACTTTTGCTACTCTTTAAGTTTCGATAACAAGCTCTAAATATTTTAAATCAATTTGGCATATCCGAAAACCTTACACCTCAAATTTTCATATTTTAATTATGTCAAGTTTTTTCAAAATTGGATCTCGAAAAGAATCACCCTGTATGAAGTGCAGCTCCGAAACATACAATTAAGCTTTTGGAGTCCGCCAAAAACGAGCAATTTATCTTGTCGGCGATGTTTCCCTTACAAACTCACTGACTTCTCTGAAACACTGCAGAAAAGTTGGTGTTCTGTCTTTCCTTCACAGATATCTTATGGCCGATGCTCTTCAGAAATATCCTTGGTCGTTCTACCGTTGATACTTTCTTCGCGATTGACCCGATTGGTTTAATCATCACATCCTTTTACTGTTATCTTGAATTTTTTGGAGACTTTTCGAGAAGTCTCCTAAAAATTCAAGAGAAATACCAATTCCTACCTTTTTTACCATGGTTTCTACGATGTTTCCTGAACATAACATGATTTCCTTTTCGAGGAAAAAAATTATTTAAAAGTAAAAAGATTATTATTTAATTTGTTTGTTTATACAAAAATCATGTTTATTTACAGTGATAAATTATAACTTGCAACGTCTTTTTTTTTGGTTCTCTAAAGAGTACTCTGCTAGTGGTCTCTCTACTGGCAAATTATGCCCGAGCTCAGCCGTAGAGGGTAGAAGAAAAAAATATATAAAAGTGAGCCGCGCCACCGACTTAGACGGTACAAGTCGGAAACCCCTAGGTCTTGTAGGCACCAGCAGAGCCACGCGAAAAACAACAAACAATTATGGTGAACTAGATAAATAAAACTATATTTACAATTACTGCAATATATTAATTAAGTAAAAATGATGTTCTGATTTTTTACAATAAATTCTGTATTTTCGTAAAGTGGTTTAAACGAATGTAATACACTTTGTTAAAATAATATTTAAATTAATTATAACAATCTTCCAGACAGTAATAAAAACCTAATGAGGTACAAAAGAGCATTAAAATAAAAAAACAAAAAGAAAATGTTCACAATATTTAAAATTTCGAAAATAATTAGTTTTATATAGAATTCCTGATAGCAAAAGAGCACAAAAAAAAAGAAATACAAAATAAATGGACTTGCAACAAGAATAATATTTTAAAACCCTCACAATAACCACATAAATTATATTCAGTTATATATAAATTCAGATTCAACTTGGAGCCGATACAAATTTAACGAAAGATAATTTGGTTACTTTTAAACTATTGAAAACTTCATTGGGACGTCACTGGAAGCAGGTACAAATTTAATGAAAATAACTTGTTACTTTTAAATTATTGAAAACACTTAGATCAAGCAAATAATAACTGATAAGTTGATAAAATTAAATTCATTACCATGTAACCAATTGAAAACTTCACTGAGACTCACGGTAACATCGATGATCCAAGAACCAAAACACCAAGTAGTATTATCATAATAATTTCTGCTAAAATTACCAGGCAAGTCTTTATAACGCTGAAATTTATCGTCGATGTGGATGGAACGGCACGTGGTACTTCACGATGGCTTCACTTCATCAAATCCCACACGTGGTAATCTTAACACGCCCCAATAACCAAAAATATTCACCACATAGGCACGACAGAATGGTCAAGTTAAGAATTAAATGGTTTATTTTCCTAATCCAATAAAGATGGCCCCAAATACAGCCAGATATGAAAGAAAAAAACCGTAGAAGTTCCGCTCGCGTGTTAATATTAAATCCTTCCAAAGATTCTCAACCGACTTCCACCACTGACACCAAACGACTGATGATCACTCCTCGCTGCCAGACCGGATATCAGAAAATCACCCGGGACACGCGTCAGCCAACCTTTTCACATCTAAATTCCTAGCTCATAATCGCGTTCGTCCGCATTAATTGCCAGCCCAAGCAAACCAACAATAATATATCTGACAACACATGACAATCGAGGCCAATAATCAAGGCGAAGTCTAATAACAGAGACAAAAATGTCACAGCTATTAATAATCGATTTCTATTACTACTATATAGACAACACTATATACAAAGAACCAAATGCAGTATGCAAAGCTAATTACGAACGCCAGAGTATCATAATAATAAAACGGCAGATGGGAGAAAGAAAAAAATAGGCACGTGACAAACTATAGCATATTTCACGAATATACGGTGGTTTCGTATTATCATTAGAAACTCGATAACCAGTATTCAATTGTTCATTTAAGAAGTACGAAAGTAAATTGCCCTAATATTTTTTAACAAATTTCGTAGGTAACAAGTTATTTTATAAGGGGCACCTTGTTTGGAAATTAAGGGTCAATGGGGTTTAACTTTAAAAATAAGAACAACCGAAAGGCTTTGTGTAAAAAAACTTGAAGAATTGAATTTTTAAGAAATTTTACTCATAATAAACAAGAATGCTTTTCATTTGTTTATCTGGATACGAAACTTAGATTTTTGTTAAAAATGGAACTAAGAGAATTTGGCAGGACCATGACATAAAGTCTATAAAACCCACCGACGGTAAAGAAAAAAGACACATTATTAATCATACAGGTGAAAACCATGATTTTGTTGATGGGGTGTATCTTTTATTTTCGTCAAAATCAAAATCGGTCGATTATCAGGACAATATGAATACAGAGATGCTTGTAAAATGGTTATAAGCGAAACTATTACCATCGTTACATCTGTCATTGTATTAGATAATGCTCCATACCATTCGAAATTTTTTAATAAGCAACCAACAAATTCCTGGACGGTATAAAAACTAAAAGAATTGATAACAAACGAAAATATTTCATTTTCATAGTATTGCTTCGAACTGGAATTACTATTGATATCTTAAAGGCGCGAAGAAGAAAAAATTAACAAAAGTGATCAAATAATATTCAGTTATGGACATCGTGTGCGACTTACGCCTTATCATTGCCAATTTAATCCCATTAAGTATATTTGAAACATATGCAAAACTTATTATGCCAATTACATTGGATCTAATAGCTACAGTAATAAGGCTGTTTTGTAAACCTGATAACGAGCACTTAATACTGCCACTCCTGAGATTTGGAAAAAATGTGTCACAAAATGTGAAAATTTAATAGATGAATGGTGGGTTCGTGAGAATCGCATCGAAGCAGTTAATCTTATTATTTACAATCCGAATGGGGATAGCGATTTCGATTATGATGACTATAAATTTAATGCCTAATAATACCGTAAGTACTATATTATTAAACATATTTATTAAATTTGTACCGATAATTTATTTTTGCTGCATTTCCATTTAACATAATTAAATATGTGCCTATTTCTAAACAAAAAACTCTTCGAAAGCTACATCAACGATTCCTGTTCACAATAAACCAAAAAATAAAAATATAACCTTTCAACAAAAGCATAATAATAAACCAAAAATTTTTCGGGTTTAAATCTTAGTGGAATTTACTAATGTACCTTTTAACACAATGCGCTCGATAAGTCGATGCTTTGGTGACTAATCCGATACCGTTGTATATTGGTGAAATGAGCTATACAACAAATATTTTCTATTATTATATTATATTCTGTGGTAACAAACACAATGTTTAACCATAAAAGGATCCACTTGTACACAAGACAAGGAGGACACCAGAGAAGTATAATTGATTTTGTAATTGTGGATGAAAGATTGAAAAATAAAGTAATGGACACTCGGGCATACCGCGGTGCAGGTATTGACACAGACCACTTTTTAGTAATGAGCCGAATAAGAGGTCTCTTTAAGCGGTGGCGCCATCGTGTGCAGGAATCAAGTAGTGCACTAAAACGTATAAAAGTTGAGAATTTGCAAGAAGAAGGTATAAAAGAGGAATTCGTTAGTAAATTGACCGAGAAATTTGACAGTTTAGGAAGGAAAGTATACAAGTTACAGAAAACGTGCGTAAAGGTTCAAAAAGCGGTGTCAGAAAAGAAGAAAGCCTGGCTGGATTGACTAGCTACAAAAGCCAATCAAAGAACGCAAAAGGCAACGATTGAGGATGTAAACAAGGCAAAAAATGAGTATAAAAGGTTAAAAGGTGTGGCAAAAGAGGTTGTGGCAAAAAATAAGGAGAGTGATAAAGATGAATTTGATAGAAGGTTATCTAACGATTTCCAAAACAATACAAAACAACTCTTCTGGAAGTCCATAAGAACAGCCAGAGGTAAAAAAAACTACCTCGCAATTGGAAAGAATCAGAAACCAAGATGGTAATATGGTAAAAGGAGAGGAATGCGTATTGAAGAGATGGAAGGAATACTTCGAAAGTTTATTTGAGAAAGAAGATACACAAGTACAGGCCCAATTCGAAGACATGAGTAAAAGTTGCAATGAAAGTAAAATTACTACAACAGAAATTGTGGAAGCGTTGAACAGTATGAAATTGGGTAAAGCTGCTGGGTACGACAGGATAACAGTTGAAATGCTGAAGGTTGGACAAAACGTAGTAGCTAGTCTACTGGACCGCCTTTTTTACCTTTGTTAAAGAAGTGGTAGTGTACCAGACGACTGGTGCAAGGCCGTTTTCGTGCCGCTTTACAAGGGAAAAGGTTCGCAGCAGGACTGTAAGAACTACCGAGGTATTAGTTTACTGAGAAGATGATATGGGATGTGCAAGCAGGATTTAGAAGAGGAAGGAGATGTATGGATCAGGTCTTTTCCTTACGAGGTATAGTCGAAAAATTCTTGGCTAGAAGTCAGAAGGTCTATTACGCTTTTATAGACTTGGAAAAGGCCTATGACAGAGTGGTGAGGAGTAAATTGTGGTCTACATTGTCTATGTATGGGGTGAGTGGTAGTTTAATACGAGCACTGAAATCACTTTACGAGGATTCCACTGCTTGTGTCAGGATAAACGGAGCTTGCACGGACTAATTTAACATCGAAAAAGGTCTGAGACAGGGATGTGTGGCTTTGCCATGGCTGTTTAACTTATACATAGACAATTGTTTAAAAGATCTGAAAGAGAGTGCGTATGGATTAAAAATAAATGATTTGATCGTCAAATGCCTTCTTTACGCCGATGATCAAGTCATATTAGCGTTATCTGAAGAGGAGTTGCAGGCGATGGTTAATGTTATGCATGATTCCCTGAAAATCTAAGGGTTGAAAATAAATGTGAGCAAAACGAATGTAATGGTTTTTGAAAGAGAAGAAAGCATGACAAACTGTGGGGTTTCCATTGAGGGAGAAAGAGTGGAACAAGTTAATGAATTTGTGTACTTGGGTTCACAATTTACTAGAGATGAAAATTATGACAGTGACATTGAGCGAAGGGTGTTGACAGAAAAACAATTGAATGCATAGCTTTATGAATAGCCAGAAAGTATCAAAAAAGGCATGTCTGGCAGTGCATACAGGTGTGTTGGTTCCTACACTTATGTATGGTAGTGAAAGTTGGGTTTGGCAGAAGAAGCATGAAAATAGGATTAATGCTGTGGAGATAAGTAGTCTGAGAAGTATAGCCGAAGTGACTCGGTTGGATAAAGTTAAGAATAGTGAGATAAGAAAACGCTGTGGTGTAAAAGAAGATGTGGTCACAAAGATAAAGGAATGCTTGGATGGTTTGGACACGTAGAAAGGATGGATGAAGAAAAATTGACGAAACAAATTTATAAGGCGAGTGTGAATGGGCAAATCGGTAGAGGTCGACCTCGGAGAACATATCTCGATCAGATCAACATTGTTTTGAAGAAAGGCCAGGTCAAGAGTACCAACAACCGAAGAGCATGTATGAGAGCACTGATGAAAGTAGAGGAAGCAAAAGATGTGTGTACGAACCGTAGCAAGTGGAAGGAAGTGGTCTCTGCCTACTCCTATGGGAAAAAGGCGTGACTTTATGTATGTATGTATGTATTATATTTATACATTTATTTTTGGTATAGCTTAAACTTTTTACCATCGTTAACCACTCCAATATTTATTCTATTATTTTAAAAATAAACTTTTAAAAACACAAACACATCAAGTTCCTCTTTAACTTTTCATTAAGATGAATTCTTTTTTTTTCTAATATACTATATAATTTTGTCCAAATGTTTTTTTTTCCACAATGTTTATTTAACCTTACGAATAGTATATTTTTTTTGAAATAATTTTTTGGGTATTGCTTCTTTATTCTGACACATATCACATTAATTCGAAAGACATTAATACTGTACTACCTGTCAGTTGCATGGGAGGAGACTTTTCAAATATTTACACATCAAAAGAGAAAAAGATATGCATACAATATAGCCTAGGGCAAGAACATTTGAAGATACCTAGGAAAACAAACTTCGGTGCTTCTATATACATATAAAATCGATCTAACTCTCCCTTCCACTCGGAAAATTCGTTCGCCCCCACCACCGCGCATATCCCCTCTATTTTTCTTAGTTTCACGTCTGCTTACGCCCGAGTTGGACTTTGAACTTCGTTACGCGCGCGTCTCGTTGATGTGAAAAACACGAATACAGGTTTTTCCGCTACAACATCGTACTCTTTTGCGATTCGGTGGGCAGTGATTTTGTGTATTTTTTATTTTATTTAGTGATTGAAGCTTTTTAATGTTTGGATATTTGTGATTTTGTTTGATACAGTGATTTTTGGAGTAACACTTAAAAAAACTATCAAAAGTGGTTTATGAAAACAGGAATTTTGATAAGAGGTAAACAGTTACAACAAAATTAATTTTTTTTAAAAATTATTATATTTATTTGGAATAATAAAAAAATTTTTGTTAATTTTAAAAGATCTACTTTTTTGTTTCTGCAAAATTGATTTAATTATTTGTAAAAAATGCTTTATATTTTCGAACTACAAATAACTGCTGGTAACGTTTAATTTAAATTTGTTCTGGTAAATAGTGTAATAAAACAATAAAAATATAAATAATTTTTATAATCCTGTGGATAACCTATTGATTAAATCAGTTATTTAAGCACGCAATATTTTTTTTATAATTAATTTAATTTTTTACCGATTACTTAAGCGGCTTCTTTGGTAACCTTAACCAAGTGATTTGTGAAACTGTTACCGAGGAAAAAAAAATTTGTTGATTTTAACAGATTACACATTAGTCAGTTGTATGTTCAGCATTTTTATTTATTTACTAAATATTTGATAGTAAACTGGACAAGAGCCGCGAGAAATTCTAGCAGAATATAAAAAGTAATGGCTGTTTAACTTTTACATAGACGAATGTTTAAAATATTTAAAAGAGAGTGTGTATGGATTGAAAATAAATGATTTGATCATCAAATACCTTCTTTACGCCGATGATTAAGTCATATTAGCGGCATCTCAAGAGAAGTTGCAGGCGATGGTTAATGTTATGCATGATGCCCTGAAAATCAAAGCGATAAAAATAAATGTAAGCAAAACGAAAGTAATGGCTTTTGAGAGAAAAGAAAGCATGACAAACTGTGAAGTTTCGATTAAAAGTGTGGAACAAGTAAATGAATTTGTGTACTTGGGTACAAAGTTTACGAGAGATGGAAAGTATGAAGGGTGTTGGCAGAAAAACAAATGAATGGGGCTCTGCATAGCTTAATGAATAGCCAGAAAGTGTCAAAAAAGGCATGTATAGCTGTGCATAGAGGTGTGTTAGTTCCTTCACTTATTTATGGTAGTAAATGTTGGGCTCGGCAAAAGAAGCATGAAAATAGGATTAATGCTGCGGAGATGAGTAGTCTGAGAAGTATAGCCGAAGTGACTCGGTTGGATAAAGTAAAAAATAGTGAGATAAGAGAACGCTGTGTTTAAAAAAAGATGTGGTTTACACACGCTGTGTGTAAAAGAAGATGTGGTTACAAAGATAGAAAAAGTAATGCTTATATGGTTTGGACACGTAGAAACGATGGATGAAGGAAGATTGACCAAACAAAGTAAATGGACAAGTCTGTAGAAGTCGACCTCGGCGAACATATCTCGATCAGATCAACATTGTTTTGAAAAAAGGCCAGGTCGAGAGTACCAACAACCGACGAGCATGTATAAGAGCACTGATGAAAGTAGAGAAAGCAAAATATGTGTGTAAGAACCGTAGCGGAAGTGGAAGAAAGTGGTCTCTGCCTACCCTTACGGGAATAAGGCGAGACTTTATATATTTGTGTATGTATAATGTTTATTGTACATATTGTACAAATATTAAATACCCCTTTAATATTATAGAATAAATGTTTTATCATTTTAAAAAATAACATTTACTATATTTTTCTGATTATTAAAAAATCTGAATCTTCGCCAAGTTTGTCAAAACTTAAAATAAATAAATAAAAAAAAAATTCATAAGGTTTTATTTCTTATTTACGGTTTTTCTAAAGATTTTTGCAAAATAAAACAACTGGAACTACTTGGATAAACTCCAACCGTTGTTCAAAGTTAAATATCTGTACCGTCTGCAGTTGGAATACTAATTAGAATTTTTTTCTATATTATGTTGAATTGTCTGCGCTTTTATCTGTGCAAATTAACATTGTAACCATTTTCGCAAAAAAGTCTGGTATCAGTGTTTAGAACTTTAAAAAAAGTATTACAATAAATAATAATACTAGTAGTCCAGTAAAAAGTAGATTTAAATTACAATTTAAAGGTAAGTTTATTTTGACATACTTTTTTAAAAGTATTCAAAGTTAAAAAATGTTGAATTCTTTTCAGGGTTAAAAAAAATTAAAAACTTTCCCCAAAGTCATTTTTTTTCAAAATATCTCAAAAACGTAAAAAATTCTTAAACAAAAAATGTAGACATTAAATAAAATTGCCTATAAAATTAAAAAACAAAAATAAAAATTTTTAAAGTAATTCTTTAAAATGTCCACAATTTACTAAAATACACTTTATGATTTTTACTCGCAGAGATCTATTAAATCAAATAACCCTTGTCTATTATTTTTAATTACATTTGCGGCTTTTTCCATTTTCCGTCGCAATTCTGGAAGAAAATTACTTTTTTCTTTGTAAACTAATGCATTTATTTGCGACAAAATTTATAAATCCAAAGGATTGAAATCAAGACCTCTCGGTGACTAAGCGAACTCACTTCCACGACCAATGCATCGATTTTTTTTTTTTTGTTTTACAAGAGGAAAATCTTTTATAGACACTCAGCGCTTTCACTGCTCTGAAGAGAGCGAGTTTCGGCGCTGAATAGTGTGGGACTCATCGACCGCTCGGTCAATGCTACCCACTAAAAAACTCTTGAGTGTGTTTTTTTGGGCTATTGTCCCTTGGGAGGGGACAATCTTACCCCTTGTGTAGGTGATGTATTTAACTAAGTGTTGTGTGTGTGTGTTGTGTTACGTGTAAGAAACGGGGGGTTTTATTAAGGGGGGAGGGGAGCGAACATTAAAGAATTTTACTTCTTAGATTTTTGTGTCTGCCTCTTGGACGACCTGGTAAAATGTCGAAATTTATGAGTGCGTTTGGATGTGAAACGGCTTTATCGAAGAAGATTTTATGACGATTTTTTAAGTATTCGGTAATCGTTTCGATTTTTAGGTCTTTATGCAAATCGGACATTCTTATGTACCAGGGGGCGTTTGTTATACGTTTTAGAATTTTATTTTGAAATTTTTGTAATTTATTTTTTGTGGATTTTGCTGCTTGACAGAAGGAAATACAGCCGTAAAGTAATTGTGGACGTATAATTTGTTTGTAGATTAGGAGTTTGTTTTTAAGGTTTAATTTGCTTCTGTAATACAGAAGATTACGGAGTCTGCCGGATGTTTTGTTACAACGCGAGATTTGCGTGTTTATGTGCGAGTGCCATGAGAGTTTTTTGTCTAAATCTATACCTAAATATTTAACTTTATTTGTATAAATAATATCTCTATTATTAACCTTTAGTTGAGGCATATTCGGGTTTCTTTTTCGAGAAAAGAGAATAGCTTGTGTTTTTTCGGCGTTTAACTTGATTTTCCAAGTTTTAGTCCATTTTTCTATTTCGTCTATTTGCCTTTGCATATTGATGTGAAGAAATCTTAGGTTTTTATGTGTGCTAAAGGCCGCAGTGTCGTCTGCGTACATAGCTAGTTCGGTTTTTGATGTTTTCGGTGTATCTGCTATGTAAAGATTGTATAGGGTTGGCGATAACGTTGAACCTTGCGGTACGCCGGCTTCTATACTTCTATCCGTAGACTGTTTTTCGTTTATTTTAACGTTAAATTTTCTGTTTTTTAGGAACGAGTTTATTATCTTTATTTGGTTAATAGGAAAGTTCATCCTATTTAGTTTATATAAAAGAGCTTCGTGCCATACTTTATCGAAGGCTTTTTGTATATCGAAAAGTATCATTAAGGTACTTTTCTTTTTGTTAAACCCTGTAGTTATGTGTTCTACAATTCTTGCGAGTTGCGATTCTGTACTGTGATCTCTTCTGAAGCCGAATTGTTCATCCGGGATCACTTTATATCTTTCTATATGATTTTGTAATCTTTTTAAAATTATTTTTTCGAATAATTTGCCTAAACAAGGTAGTAGGGAGATGGGCCGCCAATTTTGAGGGTTTTGTAGGTTTTTGTTTGGCTTTGGTAAGATTATTATTTGTGCTCTTTTCCAGATGTTTGGAA
This sequence comes from Agelastica alni, assembly GCA_950111635.1. Lineage (NCBI taxonomy): Eukaryota > Metazoa > Arthropoda > Insecta > Coleoptera > Chrysomelidae > Agelastica > Agelastica alni. Next base: position 2,865,695 of record OX467717.1, read on the forward strand.
AATAGCATGAGAGCAGGCAATCGTTAAAAACTCCCGCCAACAACTCGATTGCGTTATCGGGGAGATTTTTCAACGCTTTATTTGTGATTCTGTCCTCTCCAGCAGCTTTTTTAACTTTCAAGTTTTTTATAAGCGCTTTTATTTCGATGAAATTCGTCGTTTCTGTTTCATCTACTTGATTTTGATAATTTATTATCGCATTTGCTTGTCTGTCGATATAATTTGCGAGGTTCAGATCGTAAAGTATATCGACGTTTGGTTTGAATTGTAGTTCGAAAGTGTCGGCGAAAGCTTCCGCTTTTTCCCTATCTGTGTAGACTGGACCGTTTTCGGATAAAATAGGTGGTATTTTTATCTTCTTTTCCTTGCATAACGCTTTGGTTAGCTTCCAAATATTTGTTTTGTTATTTGGTTCTGCCGAATTTAACTTAGTGAGTTTTTCTTCCCAAGTTTTGTTTCTGTGATTTTTTATTTGCCAATTTATCTGGTTTGTTAATCTATTTGCTTCGATTTTTATCCTGCGATCCAGGGTTGCGAATGCTCTTTTTCTTAGTCTATTTCTTTCTTTTATAAGATCCCGAATATGTCTCGGAAGTTGTATAGGGTTGGATTTTAGAGGTATTATTTTGGAAGCTTGATTAAAAGCTTCTAAAATATGTGTTTTTACTGAAATCGTGTTATTTTCGATTTCTTCCGCGTTATTTGTTCGAATTAGATTTAATGGATTTTCGTTTAGGATAGATTTAAACTTTTTCCAGTCCGTTTTTAGGGTCGTTTTGGGTATTTTTTCGTATTTGTGACCAAGATGTATTATTATCGGGGTGTGGTCTGAGGGAAGTTCGTTAAGAACTTCGAGGTTTATCTCTTTTGAAATATTTTTAGACAAAACGATGTCTAGAATGTCGGGGCATCTTATGTGATGATGGGTAGGTTCATCGGGGGCGTATAAAGCGATGAGGTTGTCGTTAACGAACTCCTGTAGACGTTTGCCGTTTACAGTAGTTCGTCTACAACCCCAGTCTTTGTGTTTGGAGTTGAGATCTCCTGCTATTAATGTGGGGGTGCTTTGAATAAAGAAATGTTTGAAAAAGGGTATTTGGAGGGTTTTTTGAGGGGGGTTGTAACATGAAATTATGTTAATAGGACCGTCACTCATGTGCACTTGTATGGCGGTGTTTTCGGCGAGGTTTTGGGGGGCGGTGGGGATCTCGTGATGCGAGATATCATTTTTGATGAAGATAGCCGTGCCACCTCCTTCTCTATTTTCTCTATCGTTCCTGTACGTGATAAAATTTTGTAAAGTGAAATGTCTAGATGGTTTTAGACGTGTTTCTTGAACGATAGCGATATCAATATCGTGAATTAATAAGAAGTCTAGAAACTCGGCTTTTTTATGCAAGATGGAATTTGCATTCCAAGTTACTAGTTTGAGGGAGGCAGGCTTTCGGGTTTGGGGCATTAAGAGAGTAAATTCTTAATGTTCGCGTATTTGTTTATTGTATGGTGGAGGGCGGCCATCCTGTGTTCTATTTCGCTTGCTGGAAGAGTCAGCAAGCTTAATAGCTGATGGTTTAGGGGCGAGGGGGCGGATTGGGGTTGTTGTTGGGGTTGGGGGGGGTTTTGGGGGGGTTTTTGGGTTTTAGATGTGGATGGGGCTTTAGCTACTTGGGCGTAATTTACGCTTGGTCTGGCGTAATTACTTGTGAATGTTTTTGGGGTGGGTTGGGGTGTTTTGGGGGTTTGTTTGAAATTTTTGGGGTTTTTGGGACATTTACCATAATTCGTAGCATGGTTACCTTTGCAGTTTATGCAAAATGAGGGTTCGTTAAGTTTGTCGCAATCTTTGTAGTAGTGGTTTCCACTACAACGATTGCATTGAGTTTTTGCGTGACAATTTAGCTGGGTGTGGCCGAATTTTTGGCAGTTTTTACACTGTGGGGTGTAATACTGAGGGGAGGCTTTTTGGGCTTCAACTTTAATTGCCAAGTGACATAAAGTTTTCAGCTCGTAGATATGAGAGTCTTCTTTTGGGACTCTGACTTTTATCATTGCCGTTTGTACTTTATTTCTACCGATTTGCATTCGGTAGATTTCTTGTACGTTTATATTACTTAGAAGTAAGTCATTTCTGACTTCTTCTAGGTCAATCTCTTTAGGAAGGCCTCTGATTATCGCGTTGAGACCTTTTTCTTCTTGTAGAAGGTAGGTATGGTATTCTACCTTGATGTTTGTCAGGGTTTTCGTAATTTCCCTGTGAGTGTTGGCATCGATTGGGTTTAGTTGGATGCCAAGTGCTACCTTTTTAGGTACGCCGTAGTTAAGATTTTGTTTTTTCAAAATCTCTATTATTTTGGTGTAGTTTTTAGTCTCCCTCAGTATTATTGGGACGACTGATTTTTTGTTTGTGGTTTTTGGGGGGGCAGTGGAGGTGTTTGCCTTTGAGTTGGCATTTGTGGTAGAATTTTTTGGGGTTTTTGAGGGGTCGATTTTGATGAAGTGCGATTTGATCGCTTGATTTGAGGAGTGTGGGGCATTGAGAGGTGGAAAGCTCTCTTTTTTTTGTGTTGTAGGGGTTATTTGAGGTGGTGAAATGTCTTCCGACATTTCAGAGTCGTGTTCGGAGTCGCTAGAAACGATCTCCGAACGGGTTCTTTTGGAGGGCGGGGAGCCCGTTTGGTGGGCGATGACTTTTTGAACGTCACTGCCGACGTTCAAGATGAGATTGTAGATCTTCTCATCCTTTTCTTTTATAGTGGTGTTTAGAGATTGGATCTCTTTTTGAAGGGCTAAATTTTGTTGTTGGAGGGCTTGGTTTTGGTTTTGGATTGTACGGATAAGCTCGTTTCTTTCGAGCAGTGTCTCGTTAAGGTTTGCGTTGTCTTCAAACAACTGGTCCGGGTCGAAATCGATGGTGTGCGCCATCGCGCTGATTTGTTGAAAAACACGAGCACCCGACGGTGCTCGTAGTTTAATAAGTTTTAAGTTTTGTGTTAAGTATGTAAGTGTGTGCAGTGTGAAATAAATTTATTAGTGTAATTTGTGTTTAATGCTGTTTGCTATAAACAGCGGACTCACTGTTTAGGGGTTTTTACACCCTGGCTAAAGGATTCCTGGCCTAGGAAACAGCTAGTGTAATGTGTATATATTTACCTTGTCTATGTCGACTGGAGATGATATATATATATATGATATATACGTCTTACTGCTTCGATTATTAAATCGAAACTGACTGACTGACAAATTTTTTGAAATAATACGACTGACTGACGACCAATGCATCGATGCGGAAACTGTTCGTTTAAGTATTGACGAACTTGTAGAGAATAATTTGGTTGTGCCCCGTCGTGCAAAAACCACATACGTTTTCTTAAAGCGAGAGGTATATCCTCTAGTAATTTGTGTTAATGTTCCTAAAGTTAATTTAAATAAAAAGGTCTATTTAAATTGGTAAGCAGTTCAAGAGGACATTAACGGATTGCCACGTCTTATTCGTTCTCTATAGAGTACTCTGCCATCGGTCTCTCTACTGGCAAATTATGCCCGAGCTCAGCCGTAGAGGGTAGAAGAAAAAAAGAAAAAAAAAGTGAGCCGCGCCACCGACGGTTCAAGCCGGAAACCCCTAGGTCTTATAGGCACTAGCAGAGCCACCCGATAAACAACTAAGATTACGGTGAACCAAATAAATGAAATTATAGCAAAAATATATTGAATACTTTACTCCTACAATAAATCAAAGTACACAGCTCAATAGCAAAATTATAACAAATATAGTCAAAACCAACAGCTAACAATAAATCGAAGTACTCAGTTCAATAATAACATTATAACAAATATAGTCAAAATCAACAGCCAACAATAAATCGAAGTACTCAGTTCAATAATAACATTATAACAAATATAGTCAAAATCAACAGCTAACAATAAATCAAAAATTCAAAATTTACAACCAAAACAAAAGTAAGAGTAACAGACCTAACCAAGTTACCAAAAAAAAAACGTATATAAGTCAACTTCTTAATAACACTAAATCAAACGTTCACACAAGGCTGCTAATTTACTCATGTTTTTACCATTTACATAAAGATTTAAACTGTTAAAACAATCGAGCTTATTTAAAAATATTTCTTTTTACAATGGCTGTCCTTCAAAATATCAATATTGTAGGATATTTACAAATAAGTATGAAGAAAACATTTTTACTTGGACACAAAAAACTATTGAGAAGATTACTTTAATCAAAGTTCAGCCTTGGCATATTATCCAATGCAATAAATAGTTTTTAACAATGTACCATATTAATAAATTAAAACAGAACTTAATCGTGGTGTCAAAAATAAGTCACGTTGTTAAATATTCTAAAATAAATCACTTGTAACCTTTGGGTATACGAATTCACTACTTCTGTGGCCGGTTTGGTTATGGAACGGCACCTGCTAATTAACAATGGCTTCCCTCAAATAAATCCCGCATGCGGTTATTTTAACTCGACACCAAAATCCAAAATATCAACAACGAAGGTGAGATAGAATGGTCAAGTTAAAAATTAAATGGTTTTACTTCAAAATCCAATTAAGATGGCCCAAATACAGCCAGATATGAAAGAAAAACCGTAGAGGTTCTGCACACTTGCCAATATCACACCGTCCCAAAAATTCTCACCACACCACTCCCAAGACTGCCACCAAACGACTAGCACTCCTTCCCGAGCCGGATATCAAGAAATGACACGGAATTGACGTAAACCAAGAATCACGCTCGTCCGTGTTGATAGCCAGCCCCATCCACACAGAAATGCAAACCAAACAATAATATAACCGACAACACACAACAATCGAGGCCAAAAACCAAAGCAAAATCTAATAACGAAAACCCCCCCTCAATCTCCATCGATTAATAAAAATGCCACAGCCATTAACAATCGAATCCTATCACAACAAGGTATGCAACACTATTTACAACGAATGATATATTTAAGTTACAACAAAATACGGTACACGACACTATTTACGAGTACCTGAGGAATACAAAACTATCAGAGACCCAATTATAATGGAATTGTAGAAGGGAAAAAAAGGAACGTTACAGGATTCACATATTACAACAAACCAAATGTTTACCTTAAACTCGTGCTGAAAATGTGTTTTTCTTTTGGCATATGGATTTCCAGAATTCCACAAATAATTAATTTTCCCATTAAATATTTCTCGGCTGTAAATGTTGCTAATTATATCCAGATAATTTGGGTTATCATTTTCTTTATCCTGCAAAAATTGAGCAAATTGTAGACACGCGGGTAAATCTTAAAGTAATAAATTCTAAACAGAAGTGTAATAATATGGATGCAGTTTTTTATTTTTCAATATTTTAAAAACAGATGATTGGTTTATCCGTGTTGCCAGACTTAATCAACGAGTACTGATATCTGGAGGGTGACACGCGTGTTTGATCCCCGGTCAAAATATCTCAAGGACAAAATACCGCAAGGACAAAATATCTCAAGGGTAAAATATTCCTCGACATAATATCCCAGACAAAATATGCCCCAGTATAAGGAAGATTTGGGGTTGCCCCTAAGAATCCGTCTTCTGAGATGCTATGTGTTTTCTACCCTCCTATACGGCATGAAACGTCTTGAAACTTTTGAGATGTGGGCCTACAGGCGAATACTAAAAGTAGCGTGGACAGAAAAAGTTCGCAATTCCGAGATACTCGCGAGAGTACAGAAGAACACCGAAATTATCGTCACTGTTAAAAAAATAAAGTTAGAATATTTTGGGCATGTAATAAGAGGCAAAAAATATCGTTTGCTTCAGAACATAATGCAAGGCAAGATAGCGGGTAGATGAGCTCCAGGTAGAAGAAAGACATCCTGGATGAAGAATCTCCGAGACTGGTTTTACGTCAGTTTCAGCCACTGTTTAGACTGGCATTTGACAAGATAAGAATAGCCATGATGGTTACCAACGTTCTAAAAGGACATGATACTTAAGAACAAGATAAGGGAGAATGCAAAAATAATACGTCAAGAAACTTATAATTATTATTATACTATTTAAAATACCTACGATTTTCCTAAAAAAAAAGCTTCCCATACTAAGAAGTTTTTATTTCCTACCCTTTCCTTCCGTTCATTTTAGAGGAATATCCCTTCCGGGAGTTTTCCTTTTGGAAGTTTCATTGCAATGCGTCACAAATTTTTCGAAATTTCATATCCCCAATAAATTTAGCTAATCCTAAATTTTCTTAAAAAAAAAGGGCCCAAAATAGTTGTGAATATTACAAACATTTAAATTTTGGCGAAAAATTTGTCATTTTAAAGTGCTACTGTTTGTCGTTGGATTTTCTATCTAACACTTTGTTACGAGGGCAGTTAGATAAGTCAGTGACTTTTTGAATTTCCCGCGCAGTGACTCCAAATGCAACAGTGCTGCCGTCAACTATAATCTATCAGTGGGCAACTTTCTAATTTTGAGCAAGCTACGTCGTGCAGTTGGTGTTTGATAGCCGTTCAAAGCAGACAACCTCGTGAATTTTTACGAAAATGGAAAAAAGTGAATTTCGTGTAATGATTAAGCATTACTTTTTACGTAAAAAATCCATCACTGAAACTAAGGAAAGACTTGATAAATACTACGGGGACTCGGCACCATCAATTTCAATGGTTAAGAAGTGGTTTACAAAGTTCCGTTGTGGTCGTACCAGCACTAGTGACGCCGAACGTCTGGGTCGCCCAAAAGAAGTAATCACGCCGGAAATCGTCGATAAAATTCATGAAATTATATTGGATGATCGGAGAATGAAAGTGCGTGAGTTGGCTCATGCTGTAGGTATCTCAACTGAACGGGTACATCATATTTTACACGAATATTTGGACATGAAAAAACTCTCTGCGATATGGGTGCCGCGATTGCTCACACTCGACGATAAGCGCAATCGTGTGACCACTTCAAAAGAGTTTTTAGCGATGTTCAGCCGTAATCCGGACGAGTTTTTGCGCCGTTTTGTTACTGTGGATGAAACATGGATCCATCACAACACGCCAGAGTTCAAGGAACAATCGAAACAGTGGGTTGCTCGGGGTGAACGTGGACCAAAGAAGGCGAAACAGAGTCTGTCAGCCAACAAGGTCATGGCCACAGTTTTTTGGGATGTACGCGGTGTCATTCACATCGATTACCTCAAGAAAGGTAAAACGATCACCGGCGAATATTATTCAAAGCTTTTGAACAGATTCGACGTTGATTTGAAGCACAAACGGCCGCATTTGGCTAATAAGAAGACAGTGCTGTTTCATCAAGAAAATGCACGTGTGCACACTTGTCTAGTCACGATGGCCAAAATCCACGAATTGGGATACGAAAGGCTACCCCATCCAGCATATTCTCCAGATTTAGCCCCCTGCGACTATTTTCTTTTTCCAAATCCAAAAAAATGGATGGGCGGTAAGAGATTTGAGTCGAATGAAGAAGTCATTACCGAAACAAACGCGTATTTTGAGAGCTTTGAAAAAACCTATTATTTGGAGGAAATAAAAAAATTAGAAAATCGCTGGACTAAATGTATCGAGCTAAAATGTGATTATGTAGAAAAATAAAATGTTTATTTGCGGAAAAAAATTTGTTTTATTCTAAAAGTCACTGACTTATTAAACCTTCCTCGTATTTTTATTTTTGATAATCTAGTATTTATCGTTTTGAGCAAAATTATATGTATTTTACATCACACAATTTGCTTCCCTTTATGGAAATCTTTAGTAAAATATTTACTATTACCAAAAATTAATAGACTCTATTTGCTCCCCTTTATGGAAATCATTAGTGAGTGATGTAAAAGTTGTTTTGGTAATAAAAATTTAATGTTTTTTTTCTTAATTAATTTTGTTGTGTAATTTATTTTATCAAGTAATTTTTTATTATGATTACGACGGTGGGGTTATTTTATGATACACATATTACGCTATTATTGAATTTTCAATATTTTTGTCGCGTAATTTTGGTCGAGGGATTTTTTTGGTTAAGGATTTTGTGTCACGGGAATATTTTGTCGGAGATTTTATGTCTTGGAATCAAAACGCAGGCGACCTATTTGGTTTATCTGCAACACGAATTAAAATTTCATCTTCTTCATCGACAGTGATAGTTTTTGTAGCTCCGTGTTGACTTTTAGGACGTAAAGACCCCGTCTCACCTAGGCGGTTGTAAAGAGTTCATATTAGTTTGTAGTTGGGTTGCGTTCAATTTGGGTATAATCATGAATATCTTTGAGCCGCAGCTGTTCCACTGTAATTTGAAAAAACACAAATCATATCGCGCATCTCATTGTTGGAAAAATCATTATGCCCATGCATTATTTAATTAATAATTATTATCCTTTTTAAATACTAAATTGTTAAAAAAAATGATACACTAATGCAACACTTTTTTTGATTTGCAACATCTTTGCTCTCGCTTTCTTGCAATTTGTGGAAGTGATTTCGTGAAATGGGACGAAAGTTAAACAGTCGCCACGCGCAATTTACATTCAGTCAGATAGCCGTCAAACAATTTTCCGAGAGGTCGGTACTGTCAGTCATCAGCTGTGCACTTAAGTTACAGTTTTGTGTATAAAATTTGCTGTTGTATGTGTAAATTATATAAATAAATATTTACTGTTGATAATAAGTGCAGATCAATAATAAAAAATTCATGTAACTAATAATAAATAATTATTAAAATGGAATATTTCAGTATTTAGCTTTTTTAAATTTTAAGGTTGATTTTTGGATTATAATTTTGAAATCAAACAGTATTACTTAATAACAAAAATCAGATAACTAATAAAATAAAAATTCAACGGGGCGTGTGACTAAGGTGTTTGTTGTCATCACTTTTATTTAACATATATTCAGAAGAAATATTTATTAATGCACTGTGTGATTCAACAGCAGGAATTTTTATAAATGGTAAACAATTTAACAACATCCGATTCGCGGATGATACAGTAATATTCGTTGACAAACTAGAGAACCTACAAAATATGATGAGCCAGCTTTCAATGCAAAGTCAGGAATATGGAATAAATATAAATACGAATAAAACCAAATACATGGTGTTAAGCAAAAATCCACCACCACCCGGGGAGCTTATTATAAATAATACAGTCATTGAAAAAGTAAAGACTACAATATATTTGGGAACTACAATCAACGAGAGTTGGGACCATTCTCTCAAAATACGTTGTCGAATAGAGAGAACTCGTACTGCATTCCTTAAAATGTCGAAATTGTTTAAATGCCACTTTCTGAACTTAACAATTAAATTACGACTTTTCAATGCTATGTGTTCCCTGTGCTCCTATATGGAGTTGAGTCATGGACTGTAACAGATTCAGCCAGTAAAAGGTTAGACGTATTTGAGATGTGGCTGTATCGACGTATACTAAGAATCCCCTGGACGCTCATGTTACAAAAAATAAAAGAGTACTTGACATTTTAAACAAGAAAATGAAAATCAAAAGTCGGAAATTGGAATAATTGGGACACACACGGTCTGTTGCAGCTTATCTTACAGGGAAAGGTGTTTGAAAAGAGGAGACCAGACAGAAGAAAAATATCATGGCTTAAAAACCTGAGAACTTGGTTTGGAACCTCCACCACGGGTCTATTCAGGGCCGCAGTTAATAAAATAATTATTGCCAGAATGATCGTCAAAGTCCGGTAACGGACAGGCACTGGAAGAAAAAGAAGAACATCATAAAGCCGTCACGATTTTGCATTTTAAAGAACGAAGAGCGAGTTTAGTGAGAACCGATGTAGGATCATCATCAAATAGTGTAAATATTAAACTTAAAAAAAAAAAAAATTTACGGGTTGCACTCTGGGAGTGCCGGCAGAAGTGAAAACTTAAGTATTAACGCACGTGAAAATATTATTTTTAATCTGAAAAATATTGTCTCCAGATTTCCATAGTTTATGAATAATGCATTATTTTTATTAACGCTTTATTATAAATCATATATTAAACATTAGTACCAGATTTGAATGTTTTCGATTTCTTTCTTCCGCTTTTTGCTTGATCTTCTTTCAATATGGCGCTTTTCTTCCTACCTCGACTTTTTCGTTTTCGGCTACCTCGTTTTCGGTTTTGTCGCTTTTGGCTACGTCGTCTACGGCTTCTGCTTCTATTTTTTCTTCGTCTTCGAGCCTCCGTTATCGGCAAACCAAAACCTAATTTAAACCTTCCCCCGTTCTCTTTGATCAAACCAGCTTTCAGTCCAGTTTTTAATGCTTTTTTAACACAAATTGATGCATTTTTTAACGGCTTCTTGCACTGATAAATTATTTGATCTAAAATTTTGTCGGGGGGAAAACCATTAGAGTCATTAAGACACGCTATGGTGTCCATAACATCTGCTAAAAACGACACCTCTCCTTGGACCATTTTAATGCAGCAAATGCAGATCTTAATCAATAAACTAATGAAAAGCACTTAAATTTTGAATTTAGCTACTAAATTAATTTGTCAAAATGACATAAAAAATGTACTTGAATTTGTCAGTTTGTTGAATAAGGTTGCCAAGTTACCAGTCAAGAAAAGTCGCATTTTATATTGCTCCAGTGAAAAACATCCGTCTTACGAATTTTCGATCAGGCCACGTGTCCTGACGCGAGTTTAACATTTTTTACCTATTACAAAAAAAGTTCACAGCGTGCCATAAGAAGTTATCACTTTAAAAAAAATTTTAATTTATGTTGATTTTGTTGATAAAAATCTTTTCAATACTATACCTCAATCCTTTGAATACCTACAATATCTTACTTTTTATCTTTTATGCAGTCTTTAATTTTTATTTTTGACTATTGATTTAAAAATCTTACAGATTTTTATTAATCTTGCCAAAGAAGTTTCACTTCTGACACGTGTACTCTGTACACACGCTTTTTTTTATTTGTTATTGTTACACACTAAAATAATAACATTTTTTATAAAATAAAAATTCATTAAACTTTTTACAAGCAAATATTTCAATAACTGATTGAATTACAATAATCAAACAGGAATAACTTTTTTGTGGAAATTAAGGTAGTTGTCGTAGTGTAGGCATAGCGTCAGAAAATTCTAAATTTTTGTATACTTATAAAGGACTTGATAGTACAATTCCCCTTAAAATTTAAAATTAATTGACCTCCTTTAACCCGAGGAAAACTCATTTAAAAATTGAATAATTAACATGGAGAAAATACGCTAGCTGTAGTTCTGTACCAAAAGATTAGTTCCAGAAAAAAAAACTAACTGTCAGAAACCAACGGCCTTTTAATGTTTTTGTTCAAAGAAAACAAAAATAAAGAAAAATTATTGACCAGCTAGTTGTTAATAAATAACCGTGTAAAGTTTAACTTATAAAAATTCAAATTATAAAAAAGTATACATACTAGCCACCAAGTATACATACATGGCAACGCTGTCCGCGAATATAGATATTACATACATACATACATAGTCACGGCTTTTTCCCATAGTGGTAGGCAGAGACCACTTCCTTTCACTTATCCTGCAAAAATTGAGCAAATTGTAGACACGCGGGTAAATCTTAAGGTAATAAATTCTAAACAGAAGTGTAATGATATGGATGCAGTTTTTTTTTTCAATATTTTAAAAACAGATGATTAGTTTATCCGTGTTGCCAGACTTAATCAACGAGTACCGATATCTGGAGGGTGATACGCGTGTTTGATCCCCGGTCAAAATATCTCAAGGACATAATATCTCAAGGGTAAAATATTCCTCGACATAATATCCCAGACAAAATATGCCCCAGTATAAGGAAGATTTGGGGTTGCCCCTAAGAATCCGTCTTCTGAGATGCTATGTGTTTTCTACCCTCCTATACGGCATGAAACGTTTTAAAGCTTTTGAGATGTGGGCCTACAGGCGAATACTAAAAGTAGCGTGGACAGAAAAAGTTCGCAATTCCGAGATACTCGCGAGAGTACAGAAGAACACCGAAATTATCGTCACTGTTAAAAAAATAAAGTTAGAATATTTTGGGCATGTAATAAGAGGCAAAAAATATTGTATGCTTCAGAACATAATGCAAGGCAAGATAGCGGGTAGATGAGCTCCAGGTAGAAGAAAGACATCCTGGATGAAGAATCTCCGAGACTGGTTTTACGTTAGTTTCAGCCACTGTTTAGACTGGCATTTGACAAGATAAGAATAGCCATGATGGTTACCAACGTTCTAAAAGGACATGATACTTAAGAACAAGATAAGGGAAAATGCAAAAAAAATACGTCAAGAAGCTTATAATAATTATTATACTATTTAAAATACCTACGATTTTCCTAAAAAAAAAGCTTCCTTTCTTTTAGGGGAATATCCCATCCGGGAGTTTTCCTTTCGGAAGTTTCATTGCAATACGTCAAACATTTTTCGAAATTTCATATCCCTAAAAAATTTAGCTAATCCTAAATTTTCCTAAAAAATAGGGCCCAAAATAGTTGTGAATATTACAAGCATTTAAATGTTGGTGGAAAATTGGTCATTTTAAAGTGCTGCTGTCTGTCGTTGGATTTTCTATCTAACACTTTTTTATTTTTATTATTGATAATCTAGTATTTATCGTTTTGAGCAAAATTATATGTTTTTTACATCACACAATTTGCTTTCCTTTATGGAAATCTTTAGTAAAATATTTACTATTACCAAAAATTAATAAACTCTATTTGCTCCCCTTTATGGAAATCATTAGTGAGTGATTTAAAAGTTTTTTTGGTAATAAAAATTTAATGTTTTTAAAGTGATAACTGCTTATGGCACGCTGTGAATTTTTTTTGTAATGGGTAAAAAATGTTAAACTCGCGTCAGGACACGTGGCCTGATCGAAAATTCGTAAGACGGATATATTTTACTGGAGCAATATAAAATGCGACTTTTCTTGACTGGTAACTTGGCAACCTTATTCAACAAAAAGATTAGTTCCAGAAAAAAAAACTAATTGTCAGAAACCAACGGCCTTTTAATGTTTTTGTTCAAAGAAAACAAAAATAAAGAAAAATTATTGACCAGCTAGTTGTCAATAGATAACCGTGTAAAGTTTAACTTATATAAATTCAAATTATAAAAAAGTATACATACTAGCCACCAAGTATACATACTTGGCAACGCTGTGCGCGAATATAGATATTACATACATACATACATAGTCACGCCTTTTTCCCATAGGGGTAGGCAGAGACCACTTCCTTTCACTTGCTACGGTTCTTCCACACATCTTTTGCTTCCTCTACTTTCATCAGTGCTCTCATACATGATCTTCGGTTGTTGGTACTCTTAACCTGGCCTCTCTTCAAAACAATGTTGATCTGATCGAGATATGTTCTCCGAGGTCGACCTCTACCGACTTGTCCATTTACACTCGCCTTATAAATTTGTTTCGTCAATCTTCCTTTATCCATCCTTTCTACGTGTCGAAACCATCCAAGCATTCCTTTATCTATCTTTGTAACCACATTTTACTTGCGTTGTAAATTGAAACGGATTGTTGGAGAAATCAATATTTAATATTATATGTAGAACATATATTTATTACGGGTAAGAAATTTCAAATTTTGAGTAATACAAAAAATAATATTGGTACAATCTTTTTTATTAAATATAAAGTGAACAGAGCATAAGGTTTTACAGCTTTATCTGAAATTTAAGTTTATAACTCATAAATATTAATAGTTAATAGTATAAATTTCACGTGACATAAATATTTCCTTTAATCACATTTATTATCGTATTTTAAAAAGTGTAGGTATACGCTTAATTGTAGCGACTTTTCATAAACAAAAAAGAATAAATATTTAATAGATTTTTACTAACTAAATATGCAGTCATTAAAAATAAAATATATGGTCAAGAGTACCAGTAGGTAACCGACGAGCATGCATAAAAACGTTGATGAAAGTAGAAAAACCGTAGCAAGTGGAAAAAAGTGATCTCTGCCTACATATATGTATAAAAAGAAAACAAAAAAGTTTTTCCAGTTTGCAATTCTACTTACACTTGCATAAAAAGCTCAAATAATAACAAACAAGACTACTGTTTATACGTTTTTTTTAACACTTTTTATTTTCCTTTAGCTGTTGCAGTAACGTACTACAAAATAAACAAATTTTTATTGACATCTAAATACAAAATAAGAAAATTCCCTGTAATTTTATTTAAAAAGCTGTAATAAGTTCTTTAACTCTGAAACTGAAGGATTTCCCATAAATTTTGAAACGCGAAAATGTAATAATGTACAGTTACAAACAAATATATTCCAATATATTCTTTTTTATATTCTTTTTTTTTTACTTAAAAAACTTTGGTGTTTTATATTGAAAGTGTGTATCGAAATTTAATACAGATAAGGAAAAATGACAAGGAAAAAAAAAAATATAAAAAAAAAAATTCTATACAGGGTGTTTAAAAAAAGGCGACCCTGTCTTTAGGATAGGCAAAAAACTGAAAAATAATTGGGATTTGCTCAGTAAAAATTTTCGTAACGTCATCCATATTCAAGATATGGCGTTGAAGAAAAAAAATGTATACACATTTATTACGATTTTGCCGAAACTACTGGAAACATTGTAATAAAATTATGTACGAATATGTTTTGGAAGCTAATACATCCCATAAATTTGTTTTTATATCTGACTCTCATAGAGGGCGCTAGTTACACGGTTTGTACCAACATCGTACGTTCGTACATAACTTTTTAAAGATTTAATTTATTAATCAAAATTTTAAATAAACTTAAATAATATTTAATTTTACACCAAAAAGGTACTCTTGGTAAAGCTCGATACTGTGTACCGTTTTTGGAATATTTTGATTTAAAAATTATGAAGCAATAACCAATTTTTTTTTCAACACCCTTTATCTCGAATACAGATGGTTTATGAAAATTTTTTACTAAGAAAACCCCAAATATTTTTTAGTTTTTACCTACCCTAGAGACAGAATCACCTTTTTTTAAAACACCCTGTATAGTATATTTACATTTAATATACATTAAAGATATTAAAGCATTCCTAAAAACAATACCTATCGGAATGTATGAAAAATTGAAACAAGATATCAGCGAGACGCAGTTTGGTTTTTGAGAAGGTTTTGGCACAAGAGAAGCATTATACGCTTTAAATGTACTCGCACAACGATGCATGGACATTAATCAGGATCTGCACATATGCTTCATAGACTACAACAAGGCTTTCGACAGGGTAAGACACGACCATCTCATCACACTCTTAAAATAACAAAAATTTTAACAGAAAAGACATCAGAATTATTGCTTATTTATATTACAATCAAAAATCAATGTTAAAGGTAAAAGGACATACCACAGAGCAAATGAAAATAAAAAAGGAAGTCTGGCAAGGGTATATTCTATTACCGGCACTATTCAACCTTTATTGGAGGAAATCAGGAAAACTGCATAAAGCAATGAAACAAGGGGAGTTAACATAAACGGAATACCCATTAAAAACTTAAAGTATGCTGATGATACAGTACTGATAGCAAGCACACTCCAAGATTTACAAATACTTGTGAACAATACATACACAACCAACCAGTACAACAGGTAAAAAAATACAAATACCTTGATACCAATATTAACAAAGGCAACGACTGCTTCCAGGAAATAAGAATTATAATATAAAAGGCAAGATCAGCGTTTATAAAAATGAAAAAAATATTCTGCGCAAGAAATATCAGTTTGGCCTTGAAAATGAGATTGCTAAATTGCTATAAGCTGTCTGTGCTGCTTAATGGCATGGAGGCATGGACCCTGAAGAAAGAAGATATATTTAAATATTTAAAATTTTAATATTTAAAATACCGGACATACCGGAGAGTACTAAAAATTAGCTGGATAGAAATAATAACAAACATTGAAGTGCTAAGACATATAAACAAAGAAAAAGAAATATTTCTGACAACTAAAAAAAAATTACAGTATTTGGAACATTTTATAAGGGGGTCATAATAAAGCTTGTTACAACTGATAATACAGGGAAAGATTCAAAAAAGAAGAAGTTTCGGAAGAAGACACTACTCGTGGTTGAAGAATCTGCGTGACTGATAAGGATGCTCAATAAATCAGTTGTTTAGATCTGCTGTTTCAAGAATACGTTTAGCATTGATAATTGCCAACCTTTGCAATGAAGAGGGCACCTAAAGAAAAAGAGAGATATTAGAAATCAAATAACGTAGTCTTCAACCTAAATAATTATACTCATCCGTTATCTGTACTGACTCATTAAGTTGTCTGCTCAGCCTACAACGAATCTACCCAAGGCATACAATGAAACAATTGATAAAATATGAGCTGTCTCTATCGCAAAATTCCCAAAAATGGCTACAATTTATATGGATCCCATCGCATACAGGAATCCAAGGAAACAAAAAGGCCGATGAATGTGCGCGTCTAGCCGTTATGTCCGCAGGTAGTGTCTTCCGATTTGAAATCCCTTTTAAAAAACCTGGTGATACGAGAGTGGCAAAATGAATGGCAACAATCTAATAATAAATTAAAAAAAATTAAAAGTGATATTTTTGCCAATTTTCCTAAAACACAAAATCGAAAGTTTTAAGTCATAATCACTCGTCTGAAAATGGGCCATACTCGTCTTACTCACAGTTATTTAATGACAAAGGATGAGCCTCCAATCTACGATACTTGTACATCTATCAGTTAAACATATTTTGTTAGAATGTAGAAAATTTCATCAGCAAAAAATTGGTCTTCCTCTCTTCTTTTCTCTTCTCTGTTAGGACAAAGTAGCTACATACCACAGTTCATTGCTTTTTTAAGAGACTGTCAATTAATCAACCGAATCTAGTGTTAAATTGTCTAAAGTATAAATATCCATATGTACTTGTATTTAAGGTTAGATTAAGTTTTAGTTATCTATATAATCCAATGTCGCTAATCACTTGGTGGATGCGACATAAAACCATAAATAAAAAAAAACAAAAAAAAAATAATAACACCGTCTTACAATTTTTACAAATTAAGCGACACCATTAAATTATTTAAAAAAAAATAAAAACTTAAAAATAAGCTAAAAACCTTCAGTGCAGATATAAATAAAAATTTTAAACACACAAACAAAAGGCAACAAAAATACACAAAGCAACGTAAATAATAATTCCACAAATTCCAAGAGTATTTCAGTATTTTCCAAATCGTCACTGAAAAAGTTTCTTTTAATTTCCATTTTGAACTTTACAGAATGCCAGAAAGGGTCCCAAAAATAATTCTAATCTAATTGGTTGTAAAGTTTCTGCGTTAATAAACTTTCAATGCATAACAAAACATCACGCTACTTTTCAACAAATCCGAAACTTGCAAAAGTGGGCACAAAATAAAATGCAAATACAAAAAGTTGCATTTTATTACTTTTTCTTCTCGACTAAAAGGAATATGATATTTTATTCAGCTAAACTTAGTTTTAATTTCGTACTTTTATAAGAAATTTCCGGATGTCACTTTTAATTACGTCTTTCAGGTGACAGTTGACGCTGTCACATTTTAATAAGGTTAACTTATGTTTGAACTTATTAGACAACAGTTTGTTTCTATTTTATTTTAACAAAAATAACCCCGCAATAACTGCGATGCGTGAAATTAATTATGATTTAGATTTAACAATATATGTTAATGTCTTTAAGGAATTTTAGCATATGTAACGTCAACTTTGCCGTTTTTAATTTTCAATGCCGGCCCTGGTCGCAGTTCAATATACATTTAAGTAGTGGGAATTTATGTATTTCAAACTTCGTTTGTAGATTTTTAAAGGCAGTTCATTACTAAATCGAAGTGAACATGTTCAGATAAAAAGGCCATTCAGATTTTATTTATTTCTTTTAAAGTATAAAAGTGAAAAATTAAATGGTAAGATTTTAATTTTTATATTTAATTTCATTTATCAATGAATCTAACATTGATGACTTGGCAAATTTATTTATTTTGTAAAATATTTTAAGCCGTTGTTGTTAATGATTAGATTTTATAGCAGAAAAAAAACTTAATGCGGATCGTTAATTTTTAGTGATTGGCCTTCTATGCTTTATGGAAATTTTTGTTTTATGGATTTATTTTTTGGAAAATATTTTTCAGTTTTTTTCCTTGGAGTATTATTGGACATTTTTTTTGGAAGATTTTTCCGAAGATTTTCCTTTTTATCCTGTCTCTTTTGCTTAATCTGGAGGAGATTTTCTTTGTAAACCGTTAGCCGTCTTTGTTATCACCGACTACCACACCACACCCCGTGGAATTTAAAACTTTGATTCATAAGTTAGTATTTCTTCTGTAAAAGAAACGTTAGTATAAGTTTATGGTAATACTTCGTCCTACATTCACTGTGGGAAAAATTTCGCTACAACTCAACGTTTTTTTTGTTTTTTCACTTTTATTCATAAACTGTTAAATTATTTTACTTTCAAAAAGTACATATTTATATTTTTTTCCAGCAACTGTAAAAACTATTTTTTGTATTTAATTTTAATAAACCTGTTTATACGTTTTAGTTGCTCTTTTTTTATTAATTGTTTCTGAAAAATTAGAGTGTAGTTTGTACAAATACGTTCATATTTAATAGTACTAAATTGAAATAAACTATTTGCTTTGTTTGGTATAATTTTTTTAATAATTTTTAAATCTAAAAATCACTTGGCGTCCACGTAGTAAGCAGTTAAAGTTTTATTAATTTGATATATCTAATTTTAGAAAAATAATACGATTGTATAGATCCGCGAATAGACCTATACAATTCCCCGAATTGAATTCAATAGAGAAATCAAGTAGCCACGAACCCTGAGTGAGATAATTTTGTAAAATTAACGTAACAAATGTATTAGTTGAAAGTAACGTAACAAATTGACACCCAACTTTGGGGGCTTTTGAAAAAATAATTTTAAACGTAACAAATCATGAGAAAAATACTTAAATTACCGTAACACATAATCTAAAGATCACTGTTAAGGATTGTTTTAATGTTGTCACTTAGGTAGACGGTTCTCAAACTTTTGTTATTCACGCCCCCCTGTTTTAATTTAAAAAATGTTGCGCCCCCAATCCGTAGACCTAGGAATTTGGACTAAAATAGGCAACATTGTCTCGTCGAGAGCGCCAAAGATGCTGTCGGAAAGTTCGCGGCGTTCGTGCCACGTATTCAAGCTTCCTGATCTTTCTGGAACTGTCTGAACGCGACTATAAATACAGAAGCGCACATACGGTATTCTCAGTCTCTCAGTGAAGGTGTTTTAACACTAAGCAAGCATTATTGTGAAGTGTGAGTGTATAAGTAGATGTAGTATGGATAAATTTTTAAAACGAAAACTTGAGGATGACGGGGCTTGTACATCGACAGGTTCAGGTGGAAATCGTCCGAAATCTAAAACAAGAAAATATGACATACCTAAATTTGGGCTTTACTAGCCTTGAAGTAGGTGGCGAAGAAAAACCACAATGCGTTATCTGTTTAAAAGTATTGGCTGCAGATAGCATGAAACCAAATAAATTACAGAGGCATCTAGAAACGCTGCACAGAGAATATGTCAATAAACCGCGAGATTTTTTTGTGGAGAAACTCAGATTGTTTAAAAAACAAAAATCCAGCTTCCATAGAGTACTGGCAGTAAATGAGAAGGCTCTCTTGGCATCATATAAAGTGGCATACAAAGTAGCTAAATGCAAAAAACCGCACACTATTGCAGAGCAACTTATTTTACCCGCTTGCAAAGACATTGTAGAAATAATGTTTGGTGAAAATTTTACTTCACAACTTAACAATATTCCTCTGTCAAATGATACAATCTGTCGACGAATTAACGATATATCAGTTGATATGCAGCAGCAGCTTGAATCTGAGCTTACTGGAAACTTGTTTGCTATACAACTTGACGAAGCAACTGACTCTAGTAATGATTCCCATTTGATTTGCTACATTAGATTCTGTCAATGTTCTTAAATATGTGAAGATTTATTGTTTTGTAAACAGATTGAAGGAAGAACTACAGCCACCGAGTTGTTCAAGATTACAAATGATTCTATTACTAAAATGAATTTGCAATGGAAAAATTGTGTTGCGATTTGCACCGATGGAGCTCAAGCCATGTCTGGTAAATACAACAGTTTACAAGCGCTAGTAAAAAAGGAATCCTCAGAAATTATCTGGACGCACTGCATGATACATCGGGAAGCGTTAGCATCAAAATCTAAGCTAAGCCCTGGAATAAACATGATTTTGACAGTAGTTATTGAAGTTGTTAACTTTATAAAAACCAGACCACTAAAAACAAGGATGTTCTCTGTTCTGTGTGAAGATATGGGAGCTGAGCATCAATCTTTGTTGTTTTATTCCTCATCCAGATGGTTGTCACGCGGTAAGACGGTTAAGCGTGTCTTTGAATTAAGAAGGGAAATAGCGACATTTTTAAGCGAGGAAGGTCACAAGCATTCAACAGATTTTTTTGACAAATTATTTTTACTGAAGCTTTCTTATTTAGTAGATATTTTTGAAAAACTTAATATACTTAATCTTCAGCTGCAAGGAAAAGACGTAAATATATTTGATTTAAGTCAAAAGATTAATGCTTTTTGTAAGAAATTGCAGTTATGGCATAACAAATTGAAAGAAAACAGTTTGAAAATGTTTCCCACACATTTTGCGATTTTGTGCAAGATTTCCCATTGGAAGATATTCATAAAGCTGTGATGCTAAAAACCATAGGAAGCCATTTAGAAAACTTAACTGAGAATTTCAAGCGATACTTCTTTGCAGAGAAAGATATCAAGTTGTCAGACTGGAGCTGGGTTCTAAATTTATTCGAAAATAGACCTGTCGGACTATCACTGCAAGAAGAAAAACAACTGATAGATATTTCAACAAATCCCTTACAAAAATCAAACTTTTTTAACAAATCTTTAAAAAACTTCTGGACTGAACTTCCGAACGACTACTCCGTTATAAAAGCCAAAGCGCTTAGAATTCTGTTGCCTTTTCCAACGCCCTACCTTTGTGAAACTGGATTTTCTGCACTTGCTGTCGTGAAATCTAAATACAGAAATAAACTTCAAGTAGAAAATGAACTCAGAGTGGCCATCTCTAACAACCAAATTTAGAGAAGTTGTGCGCCTTAAAACAAGCTCATGTTAGCCATTAGTCCTTAGAATGTTTCTTTGTCATCATTAAGTAAGTAAAATTTCAATAAAGATTTTTTTAAAATCTATCTGTAGCATTTTATCATTACCATTTTATTTTTAATCTGTACTGCGCCCCCCCCCCAATCATGTAAACGCGCATCCCTTAGGGGGCGCGCCCCACAGTTTGAGAAACGCTGACTTAGGTTGTTTAACTCTGTGGGGAGAATTATAATATTATCCAGTTCCGGGAAATCACCATTTCCTATTTTAATTAATAGGTATGAGAACTGTCCGGCAGTAACATCTTCCCTAAAATGGTCTCTCATATTTTTGGTAAGGCTCAGTTTTGTAACTGAAGGCCACAAATGAAACCGCTTCACGCACGCTTTTACTTCGTCCGCTCGCTAACAATACAGTTACTGCTCCCATTTGACAATTATTATTCCTAATACTTTGTAAAGATTTTATTAGGGCTTTGAAAATTCCCTTTATGAGCCATAGTACTCTTATCCCAAACAACTTATTTTGTGTTGTAGAGTACTTCTGTCATATTACTTTGTTTGGGTATATTGCAAAGTGGGGTTTTGGTTTGTATCAAATCGAGAGGAAGTTTAAACGCAGAGTGTGCAGTCAAGGTATAAGGTAAGTTTTTTATTTAAATATCCAAGAACAAATAATATTAAAATTTCTAATTCTAATCCGATTTAAATATTCTTTTATATTTGACATTCCAATTTTAAAGAGTATTTTATTGCACAAAGCTCTTATGTGAGTTGATCGTTTTTTAAATAAAATCGGATTGTGTTTTTAAACATGTGTCAAAATGAAATGTAATTTAAATTTAAAGCACGAAGGAGTATTGATATCAACTTCCATGCCTTTACATTACATTACAATCTTGCGGTTGGGCCTTTGGTATCGGCACCTATGCCACCTAGATCTTTTGATCCTCTGTGACTACTCTTTAGGGCATCAGAACTCTAGTCCGCTGATTTTGGGAAACCTCAAGATTTCTGTTGGCCCTGTCTCTTTTAGATCGCTTGGATTCATTATTATACGGCCCCAGGTTTGATACTTGTACACCGCTAGCATCGGGCAGTGACACAAAATGTGTACACTGCTCCCCTCCTCCTCTCCGCATAGTCGACCGTTTTTGTCGGCCACCAGCTAAAGTTTGAAGAGGTGCGCCCTTAGTGCGATGTATTCTGTGAGCAGGCGAAGCGTGCTGCTTAGTCTACTCCGGTCCATCGTCCAGAGTGCGTCAGCCCTCTTCTGGAGAGATTTTCATCAGCTGTTTTGATGTTATGCAGCCAGTATTTGCATTCCACTGAGCAATATGTTCTAGTTCAAGGATTATTTTCAATAAATGTTTTGCTTCGGCAATCGGCAATCCGACCAACTGGCTTATTTGTTTCACCAGAGTCCCATTTCTCGCCAGTTCATCGGCTACCTCGTTGCTGTTTATCCCTGTGTGCCCAGGAACCCATGTAAGAGTAACTTTGTTTACCGTCGCAAACTCAGTGAGGGCTTGCATGCAGTCCCACACCACCAATAATGTTGTGGTGTTACTCACGAGGGCCCCAATGGCCGCGCGACTGTCAGTGAGAATGTCAATCTCACTATTGGTCACTCTGTTTTCTGTCAGGTGCGTAGCGCACCTGAGTATAGCATAGACCTCAGCCTGAAAGACCGAGGTGTAATTCCCCTGGGGTATGCTTTTCCTGTGGTTGCATGGATGCTTCAAACACACCTGCCCCGTAGCGTCTTTGGTACCCTAAACTATCAGTGTACCATCGTTTCACTCCTGGGCTGGTCAATGGTGATTTCTTCAACCAAACTTCAATGCAAATCAGCCCCAAAATGACTTTTTACCCCTTTTTAACCCCGTTAGGCAATAAGTTTTAATAAAATACGAAACATATCTTCCATCAATTCTGTTAAAGAATATTCATGTAAAATTTTAAGTAGATTGGGCCCCATTTTTATTTTTTATTGTTTTAGCCATTTTTCAAGTTTATAGAGGTAATTTTGGAGCTGTTGTGTAGCTATGTTTATGTGCTCATGACTTGTAAGTGCGACTGTATCATTTGCGAATGTGCCAACTGTTGCGTTGTTTAAAGTTGGTAGATCTGACGTATATAATAAATATGATACCGGCCCCAGAATGCTGTCTTGCGAATCTCCTACCCTGATGGGTATCATTTTGCATATTTCTTTTGTTCTATTGAACAGACAAAAGTTATAATGGCAATGTGGGTATAAAAACAGAGTTAAATTTTTCTGGTGTTAGTTTATTTACAGGGATTTTAAGCGGTGGGCTAGCATTGAAAAATAGTCCATTTAATAACATTTGTAGTCAGTTAAAAAAAGTATAACATGGCAAAAATATGGAGCACTCCAGCATTATGGATTTTTTGTGATAGACTCTTTAAAAGAAAACTTTAGTTTGTAAGTTATACAATTTCACACTCCACGAATTTTTTTTGTCTGGTTATCTAAATCCCATTTTAAATAGATAACGTAACTAAATATATCTTTTTCCCAGATCATCAAAAAAAAATTGTTACTATATAAACAATTCATGATAGACAATATAAATTTCGACAACTTTGGTCTACTGAAGATTTGGTGGCTTATGTCACTCAGCTCTGGGCAAACACTATTGAGAAGTTTGGTGAATCCCGTGCAATAGCTTTAGATTTATCTAAAGCCTTTTACCGCGTATGGCACCAGGCATTGTTAAGCAAATTATCTGCCTACGGTCTCCCAACCAAACTGCGCCAATGGCTCTTGAGCTTTATACAAGATCGCTCCTTACATGTGGCAGTTGACGGTATTTCTACTGATGCGTTAAAAACCAATAATGCTGGGGTTTCCCAGGGTTCCATCCTGTCCTCCACCTTATTTCTTTTATACATCAACGACCTCTTGAAAACCATCACGAACCCCATTTACAGTTTCGCAGACGACAGCACACTTGTCTCAACTTTTACATCCTATTGATCACTTTCGGTGAATGATACAAATATACTAAGGCAGGAACAAGTTGATTTCAGATTTCATCAACAGAGATCTTGAAGCAATCGTCTAGAGAGAAACAAACAATCTAGTTCAGTTCATTGCCCAGAAAACACATAACACCATGTTTTCCAAGAAAATAAATTTTTCCAAGAAAATAAATTCCTTAAATCATTTGATCACAATGTCCGAAAATAGTCTTGAATTAAGTATGACCTAAAATAAATTTTAAAAAGCGGGTCCACTATCATCTCCTTTCTATAATTACTCACTTCGTAAAAAAAAACACTGTAACGTTTAAACAGTCCCTTTGCAGTATAGTATTTACACAAAACCAACATTAAATGTAACTTTCACGTTTTGTTCTTTTAAGATGGATCGCAGAAATAATTTTAAATGACAATAAAGATATTTATTTGGTATAAGGACTATTGATTTCATTGAGTCCATCTACCAAAAATGTATCTATACATCAACCCCAAACAAACGACGTAGTTTTTGAAATTTTATACCGATAAAGGTGCAACATGAGAATAATAAATTGATATTCTTATTGATATTTTGTAAAAAAAACAAAAGAGAACATTTCGAATATGTTTAAGACGCCTAAAAATTTAGTAATGTTGGTAAAATTCAATTCGTTAAAAATACATATTGTTACGTTTAGAACGACACAACTAAAAATTTAATAATCATGAATTATCATGGTTTAAAGATTAATGTTTGCTTTACTTTCTTTGAGTAATTTAACGTTGCAGTCAAAGTAAATATTTTTATTACGGTTTAGAGCTATAAAGTATTGTTATTAAGTGGTTATAATGAGATAAATTCTTGATTGACAAACTTATGATTTTGAACTAATTGTGTCTTCCCCAAAAAAAATATGACTTTTTATTTTTTTTTTGGATTTTGCGTCATATATAAGTGTTGTGACGTTCTGTTAAAAAAATATTTTCTCTACACTGCTTAGCAAAGTAGCCTTTGACGCTTTCAAATTTCAACGCAAAGTTGACGTTTATCAACAAACGTGATTCTGTGACAGCTTTGCCGCTCTAGCGCAAAAATATTTCAAAAACGCTTGCATCTCTTACTCATTTTTTTATCATGGAAAATAGTGATAGTGAATTATCGAACACACCTCCTGATGTAGCAGAAAGTGCAAAAAATGTAACTTTGAATCTCCTACCAGAGAAATCGAAAGCAAAATATGAATTTAAATACAAAAGATTCATGACCTGTGTCAATCGAAGAAGGTAAATGAGTATTCAGAAAATGTGTTACTTGCTTATTTTGGAAGAAAATCAAAGACTTCGAAGTCATCAACTCTTTGGTTCATATATTCGATGATACGAATATGCTTAAATGTTAAAAATAACATTGAAATCAATAAGTCTTCTAAACTCATGGCATTTCTCAAAAAACAATCCGTTGGATATAAAGCGAAAAAATCCAAAACATTTACCACTGAAGATATTCACAAATTTCTAAGAGAAGCTTCCGATGAAGAATATCTACTTAAAAAGGTACATTTCAATTATACCTTACATTCTCTGTAGTTTGATAAGCAGTAAGAAAAGTTTCTTAGTTGAATAATACCATGAAACTCTTAATTACTTGAGAAGTCATATTAGCCTAGGGACCTGAAACGCAGGCATTTCAAACTGTTCGCTTGGGTTTAATTCCGGCCGAGGCCACTTCTTTTTAAATTACGAGTTATTTTCCCTTCTATTTCGTAAAAGTATGAATTATTGGATTGATAGCAATTTGGATAGCTTATACATTTTGAATAGCTATTGACTGTTAGTTTTTTTATAGGTAATTTTAATTATGGGTATTGCTGATGCCTGCAGACGCGATGAATTGGTGAAAATGGAGATCGGTGACATAGAAGATAAAGATTCTATTTAATAGTCCGAATTCCAGATTCGAAAGCGAGAATTAGCGTGTTTTTACGATTGTTAGTCATAATGAAGAAAATTCAGTTAATTATCTATCAATTTGTAAAAAATACATTGAAATCAGACAACTTTGTCAAAATAACAATAATACTCCCCAACGCCCATTTTTACGTTATCAAAAAGGTAGATGTACGAAAGAAATTGTGGGCATGAATACAATTGGAAAATTTCCAGTGAAATTGCTAAATATTTGGAATTACCTGAGCATACTTTGTATACATATACATATTTCGACGAACATCTGCTACTTTATTGGTAAATGGTGAAGGAGATCTAATACAACTAAAGAAACATGGTGAATGGAAAAGTAGTATTGTTGCAGAAGGTTATATATACGAATCAATCAAAAATAAGAATGAAATTATAAACAAAATATTCTCCAAAAATTACCGCGTCGCGTCGCGTGGTAACTCTCTATGTCGAGCGGCAATATATCACTTTGCGCTCTTAATACACAAATAGCTATAAACCGTTTTTTAATGTGACACTAAAATAAAGTCATATAAACAAAAAATTGTTTGTTGTGCTTTTATTAAGAAAGTACAAAAAATATTAACAAGATGCAAACAGTAAATAGCAATTACAGGTTATTGTAAAAATCTGCAAAATATGACGGAATGCCTGCATTTTTTAGTAAATCTTGAAGATCTGACCGCTAACGTATTGACGATACGTATGCTTTTCCACGATCTTTTAACTTTCTCGCCACATTTTTCTTTCATGTTAATGAATCAACTTTACGTTTTCTTGATTTTTTATCCTTATTAATTTCATGATTTAGCATCACTTTCTCATGGACTATAAATGGACTCACCAGTCGTAACATCTTCTGAAATTGTTGATGAAGAGCTACTACCTGAACTATCATGGTTGGTATCGTTGTTTAGTGTATTAGAGGATGATGGATTTACGTCGCCTAAAAAATTATTAAGCAATAATATTTTATAAACACTAGTTTATTAGATTTTTTTAAAATTTAAAATCATAATTTTTTCTAAAACTAAAAGCCATGATTTTTTTTGTAAAAAATCTGAAAATACTAACGTTTATCATTGCTTGCTACGTTAAATACAGTATTACTTTTGAGAAAAAGGTCAGAAATTTGACACAATTTATTCAAAACAACTGTGTTTATAAAGAAAATCGACTAATCAAAAATTAATTCGCGGTAACCATAAAATTAAAATTAACATCTATAAGTATTTTTATGGAAATTAGACACATATTATCAATATGACGTTCTTACCTAAAATTTCAGCACACAAATATCACCTTTCCTTGTTCTTAAATAACTCAGTTGTTTTTAAGACGTACTACCACAAAATCACTTCAACTCTCTTGTAGTACTTTACGATACTTTTTCGTTTTATAACTATTTTTCATAAAATAAAACCAGAACATCAATCCCCTTCGCGAATTAAGTTGGAGCTGACGTTCTTCCGCTTAATGGATTAGCTGGTTTCCGAAATGTGTAATATGACACTAACGCCTTCTTCTTCTCGAAATTCCGCTCTTATCGAAGATTGGAAATCATCACCACTACACGGACCTTATCAATCGCCCGCCTGAAGAGTTCTGCGGACGTGCAACCAAACCACTCCCTCCAGTTGCGCAGCCAAGAGATTCTTCTTCTGCCAATCTACTCTTGCCTTTTATTTTGCCTTGAATAATTAGCTTAAGGATATTATATCTATCTTCTCTCAGAACATTTCCTAGATAATCTTATTTTCTCCTTTTTATGGTGTTACTAATTTCTTTGGCTTTATTCATTCGGCGTAGTACTTCCTTATTTAAAACCTTGTCAGCATCTCAGCATCCTCCTATAACACCACATTTCAAATGCTTCTATGTTTTTCATGTTTTCTGATTTAAGTGCATAAGCCTCCATTTCATACAATAGAATGGAGAATATTTAGCATTTTAGCATTCCGGTTCTCAGTTCTAATGTTATATCTCGGCTGCAGAGTATTTTATTCATTTTTATGAAAGCGTTGCGAGCTACTACAATTTGACATCTGTTTTTCATTGTGTGTTCTGCTGTTTCAGTTACCCATGTGCCAAGATATTTGTTGTCGTTATTAATATTTATAGATGGTCTATTGTGATTTGTACTTTGGTTTTGTGAAGTTGCCATGACTTTGATTTTCTTTAGGTTTATATCTAGGCCATATTTCTTGCACAAAATGCTTGTTAACTCAACCAGATGTTGTAGATCTTCCAGACTGTCGGCGAAGATAACGGTATGTTCTGCGTATCGCAAGTTGATAATTATTTCCCCGTTTATGACAATACCACCGGTTTACTCTGACAGCGCTTCTTTAAAGATGCCTTCACTTTATACATTGAACAAGAGAGACGACAATAAACATCCCTGTCAAACACCTCGAAATATCTTAATCTCCTCACTCAGATCTTCTCTGACTTTGACTCGTGCTATTTGGTGCCAATAGAGATTGGCGCCTTATATAGGTAATTCTGTGAGATACAAGTTGTGACGATCTTACACATAAAAGTGGTTTACATTATTGATTGTTTTTATAATGTTATCTATAAAACAGAAGATTACGGAACCAAGGAACACACCTAATATTTATTGACCTAGAAAAAGCATATGACACGGTTCCCCTCAAAAAACTTTACGATATTTTAGAAAAAAGTAACATATATGGAAAATATGTTTCTGCCATAAAATCGTTGTACAAGGGGTTAGAGACGAGAATAAAGGTTGGCAGGATGCTATCCAAAATTTTAAAACCGACAAAAGGCCTCAGGCAAGGTTGTTGCTTATCGCCAACGGTCTTTTAAATTTATGTCAACGAAATACTTAAGGGATGGCAAAAGAAATGTTCCGGCATGGGACTGGATATAAATGGAAATTTTCTGCACACTTTACTTTTCGCAGATGACCAAATCGGAATAGCTAACGACACATATGATATAGAATACATGATGCGGAAAATATATGAAACCTATTAAGATGCAGGCTTAAAGATAAACTTTTCTAAAATTAAGTATCTGTCAATTGATTCCCTTCAGCTTGATCTAGAAATAGAGGAAAATATGATTTAATCTTGTCAAGACTACACCTATTTAGGAGTGGAAATAACAAAAAAAGGGTCCAGCAAAAAATAAATAACCCATCACATTAATCAGGGAAAACAAGCAATAAATAAACTTAAGTCTCTTCTGTGGTCAAATAATATCCAAAAACAAAAAAAAAAATAAATGAAACTATTGTACAAAGTATACTATTGTACGGCTCAGAGACAAGGGAGGTAACAAAAAGAGATAGGCAAAGGTTAGAAGCAGCCGAAATGGACTTTCTACGAAGAATTTGTAAGGTATCAAGGTTGCAAAGAGTCACAAACAAATAAATAAGGCAAAGAATGGCAGCAGGAACACCTATAACAAAGGAAATTGAGAGACGACGACTTAAATGGTATGAACACGTAAGACGCATGGAAGATGTATTATGTATTTGTTAATAAAAACTGAAACAGGTCGATTTTTATTGTCAATTTGACAATTTACAGTACAAAAAAAAACCCTCTTCTTGCAACCCCTCAAAAAATTTAAATAAGAAAGGGGGTCGTGTGGCACCAAGTTTGAAAGGGATTTTTATTTTCTGTTCAGCTAAATCAAGTTTTTCAAAATTATGGCAATCATAACTGAAAAAAATTATTTTAAAAATGTAAAATGTTTATACTCTAAGTTATGTATTTGTTTAAAAATCCTGAAACATATCGATTGTTAGTGATTATTGACAGAAGTTTTTCCCAATAGGTATATTGGAAGATGTGGAACGATTAAATGGCCGCCTAGATCCCCCGATTTGACTCCTCTCGATAACTTTTTATGGAGTTATTTAAAATTAAAAGTATATTTAAATAGACCAGACAATATTTCAGATTTATAAACTAGGATAACGGAAGAAATTAACAACATAACCACTGAGGTCCTACAAAATGTTCTACGAGAATTTCAAGATCGCCTTGCTTATTGTCAAGAAGTAAATGGTGGTTATTTTGAACATTTAATTTAACTGTATAAAAAATTAAAATATACTTCCTAAACATTATGTTAATTAGTTCCTTTATTCTACTTAAATTATCAATATTTTACATATTCAGAATTAATTTTCTTAGTTATTATTGCAACAAATTTGAAAAACTTAGTATTGCTGAACAGAGAATAAAAATCCCTCTCGAACAAGGTGCCACACAATCCCCTTCTCATTTAAAATTTTTGAGGGGATGCTTATAATTCAGAGGGGTTTATTTGTTGTTTTTTCACTAACCTGTGTACTTTAATAATAATAATTGACTATGCAACTTTAAAATTGTGCAAATTAATGGTTAAGGATTAATGTTTGTGGTAAATGATTTACCAATCGTAGCCTTATTCCGTAAATTTACTGCGTTATTTATTGATGTAGACACTGAAATATTTATGGGGGACAGGAGAAAAGTTGGATGGGTCTTTATCAATAAAATGCTCACGGATCGCGGTTGATTTCACACTTGAAAAGTCTTCAAAAGGTGTCGGATAAAAACTCAAGTTCGAATTCATTAAAATTTCATACCTCATAAAGTCGTAATTGGAAAAGTTAAATCTTTTATATTCTGGGAACATACTACACGTGCTAGCTTGGAATAAAAATGTAGGGAAGAGACGAAAAAACTTTATTTTTTAAAAATTGTGCAGAAAATAATCAAGCATAAGCACTTGAAATAAACTAGATAATTTTATTAAGAAATTTAACTAAGAATAAAATAAAGAAGAGTTTTTAAATAAGACACCCGTCAAAAGTCTTCACTTTATTCCCAACCAAACGGATGTCGAGTTTAAACCGAATTAGTTACCACCCAACCACATCTTTACTTCTTTAACATGATTACATGTTCCCGCTTAAAAATGTACGCAAGATCTTTGTTTATTGTTAAGCAGGGTTATTCAAAAATCGCGTTTTTTGACGTTTCATTCTACTCCAACTGATAATTCATCTCTACTTTATTCAAAATGTATACAACTGATTTTTTAAGTACCAGTTAATTTCGTTCAAGTTTAATTTTTAACATAGGTATATGTGGGTATTATACATCAGAAAACAACTACACTCCTGGCTATATGCCTACGACGACATTAAATTACATCTGATAAATAATCGTGCATAATCCCATTTCGGGTGATATGCAGATGCTTGTTAAATAAAACTTACTCTGATATATAATCGACCCACATACACCTATAGTATAGGTTAACATGCAGTTTTATATATTTTTACTTTTCGGAAGCAAAGGGAAAAAAAAAGTATTGGTTTACCACCAAAAATCAAAATCACCAAAACCATGCGCGCTGCACGTTTCATGGCCCCACGTGTCGAATGGCACCATTTTCATCGTGACCGTTATGTGTGTTTGTGTGTGTGTGTTGGAAAATCTTGTGGTCACGATATCTTGAGGCATAGAGGTGGTAGGTCACTAATACTTACAGGGTCGAAGTTTTGCCCGAAGGACAAGACCGAGTTCGAAGATGGGCCATAACGGTACATTCCTTCAGGAAGCTGCCGTACAAAGTGATCCTCAAATTTACCGCATTTTGTACTTTTCGCACGATAACTTCAGAAGGAGAGCTAGGAAGATAAAACTTTCAGGAATTTTTTAAAAAGGAAAAAACTCTTGGCTTGGAAAAGTTAGTTTTGCTACGGCAATACTGTTTATTATATCTATTTTGGCTGTCAAGAATTTTTATAGTTTACCATAATAGTATTTTATTTTTCTATAATTTTTATATTTTACTATATAATTATCAAAGTTTTATTGCTATCAAAGATTTTAATAAATTCTTTTTAGCTTCGACCTTCAGCCTACATGTGCAGCTTAAGACACATTTCCAGGTTGTCAAAAATACTTTTATTTAGGTACGGAATTTTTAAAGACTCTCGTATTAACAAACTGACACCTACACTTAATTTAACACCTGGGTATGGTAACTATATTAATTTTTATGTTATTATTTCAATTAAATTTTTTTCTCCCAAACTTAACTGTTAGGTAATCTCGAATTTTTAAAAGCATCGCGAATACTTCATTTAGGATTTTTCTAGTAATTACGAACACCTTATAATTATGTAATGGTGTTTTTTGGAATTTTTCTAATTAGTGGAACGCCTGGAGATTTTAACGTCGAGTTCTAGTTGTAGGGAATGAATTGGTTGAGGTGGGATTTTATTTTTTATGCTGTAAGTAGCAAAGTTCACCAATATTTTTTTGCTCTTCTGATTTTTTTATTATTTATTTAAAAAACCATAAAAAATTAATATTTGAGTATATAATTTTATTTTACATATATTTTTTGTATACCTACGTTAAATAAAACCACAGGGTGGCCGATTAATGTGTGGAAATGCAATAACTTGGGCTAAAAATAAAAAAATGTATTAAGTTGTTGTATTTGCGTTTATACACATTTCTAAAATATTTTAAGGTATACTGGGTGTTCAGTTTAAGCGAGACAACATAAAGTTTACTTTTTTTTAGTGGGACACCCTATATTTTTGTTTACCATTAAATTTCTTCTTCTTTTTCTTCCTTCTTTAATGTAAGCAATTTGCTTGTTTTTCTTCGTATCCTCTACCGTTCAATTGTTAGAAAGGTTGTCGCTCCATCTCTTGCGGGGTCTTCCAACGCTTCGGCGCACTAAGGGCGGCTTGTCTCTAGTTATTTTGACCATTCTGTCGTCATTTATCCGGTCTATGTGTTCGTTTCACTCTTTCTTTCTTCCCAGTATACATTCATTTACATTGTCTATTTTACATGTTTTTCTAATGTCCTCGCTTCTCTCCCTCTCAAAAAGTGTTTTTCCAGCGATCCTGCGCACTATTTTCATTTCGGTGGTTTCTAATATTCTCTTTGTATTCGATGTATCTGCTCTAGTTTCCGCTGTGTATGTTAAAATAGGTCGGATGACCGCCTTGTAGATTCGGGATTTTGTTTCGATTCCGATATATTTGTTTCGGAGGATTGTATCGTTCAGATAAGCTGAGGTTCGTGCTGCTTTTGCCACTTGGTTTCTTACCTCCACCTCGATGTCACCGTATCCTGATATTTCTATGCCTAGGTATTCCGCAAGGATCCACTCTAGCACCAACATTATTTTTACTTCACATCAATGACCTGTTGAAAGCAACTTCATGTCCCGTACACAGCTTTGCCGATGATAGTACCCTCCATACCGCTTTCTCTTCCAGGGCCCCTATATCAGCCCGTGAAACCAGAAATGAACGAGGAAGAAATGTTAACAATATAAATATGGACTTAGCAACAATTCTCGAATGGGGATCCAATAACTTGGTAGAATTCAATGCAAACAAAACACAAGCATGTCTTTTCTCTAGAAAAGCCGATCTGACTGTGCCTAACATAACTTTGTCAGGAGTAACCATACCACTGAAGTCATCCATATCGATGCTTGGTATTACTATCAGCAATAACCTTTCCTGAGAAAATCACGTAAGGTCCATTGCCAAAAGTGCATCCCAAAAACTTGGTTTTTTGTTTCGTGCCAAGAGCTATTTCACCTCCAGTCAGCTGCTTATGATCTATAAGGCACAGATCCGACCTGTACTGGAATACTGTTCCCATATTTGGAGTGCGGCACCTAAACATATCCTGAAGCTATTGGATTCTGTCCGAAAAAGGGCAATTCGTGTCGTCGGTGATGCCTCAATTACAAACTCGCTCACTTGTCTGGAACGCCGTAGAAAAGTTAGCGATTTGTCTCTATTTTATAGATATTTTCATGGGCGATGCTCTTCTGAAATATCAACAATCGTTCCTCCTTTGGCAGTCTCTTCGAGATTAACCCGTCAAGTTCAGTCTTCACACCCCTTCGTGGTCACTTTGGAGACCTGCAGAACATCACTTTCCAAAGACTCATTCATCCAACGAATTGCGAGGCTTTGGAACTCATTGCCTAGGGAGGTGTTCCCCGAGGCATACAACCTCCAGAAATTTAAGAGGAACACCAACTCCTATCTTCTTTCCCTTGGTTCCCACGATGTTCTCTGAACATTACAGGATATCTCTTTTCGTGGGAACCAGAACAAAAAAAAAAGATATCTGTTATCTCAAAATAAAAAAAAATCTACGAGTGCTTGATGAAATTTATTTGTGAAAGTGAAGTATGCCTATGAACTTAGTTAAAATTGTAACCTTTGTTTCTATCCTATCTGTTTGTGGCCTAGTTTTGTGTGTCAATTTAAATTGTCTTTATAGGCCTCTAGACGAGAAGCGAGTGACCACTGTTTTTATCCTCTTGTGGATTTCTCTCTTATTTTACTTTGCTTCGTATAGGCTAAGAAGGTATGTATGGTATGTGTGAAAGCTTTTACTATTTACATAGAATAAATAAATAAAATTTTGTATGTGACTGGCTGAATGACAACCATCCAAGTAAAAAGAAAATTTTGTTAATAATTTTATTTTTTATTTAATTTTCCCCAATTTACTTTTTTTCCCAAATACTATCTTTATAAATATGTAGATATATGCGTTAACTTAATTTTAATATACGAAAATATTCCACAGCCTAATATCCATTACACTATTTTATATATTGCAATTCATCAGTTTTTTTTTCTGTGTTGGGTTTAAATTTTTTTAAAAAGTAAACTTTTTTATATAAAATTTTTTTACTCGTTCACCGCTACAAAAATCACAGGTTTTTAAAAGCTCTGACAATTCTCTTTACAATAGTCCTTAAATTTTACATTTCCTCCCAATACTTTGAAAAAAATTATACGTTTAAATTCCAATTATTTTAGTTGCTTACCTACTACTTAATTGATTAAATTTTTAAACTGATGACCACCCGCTTTAATACAATAAAAAAGAAATACCAGAAAAAAATACCCTTATTTTAATAAAAATCGACGGTTTTAAGCGTTTTTCCAAAATAATGACGAGGTTCCTGCAAATGGGTCTGATTCGTTTTCGGTTGGACACCCTGTATTACGTTTAAGTATATATTACTTTTTAGTTGCTGATATGATCAGCAAAATCCTAAATTAACTTATTTATTATAATACGTCCTCGTTTAATAAACCATATTGGAACAAATAACTTTTTACTAAATTTTAATCTGAAATTGAATATTAAATATTTATATTAATATTTAAAATTTAAATCTCAAATATTGAAAAGTGTAGTGCTTGATAATTAAGCCCCATTGTGCTCCTTGAATGTCATCCCTGCGGGCATTTTTTTATTACTCTCAACCAAAATGTTATTCCAAATTAGGTGCTAATATTGAAGTAATTATTTAGTTTAGTTTATTATTTATCTGCCAAGATGGAACATCCGACGCCCAAAATAGATTTCCTTGCAGAGCAAGTGTTTGATTGTCTCTTCTTCTTGCTCGCAGCCTCTGCTTAAAAATATTTTAACTAGTTTTATGTTATGGGGATGTTTTCGTAGCTTGTAGTGTACTGTCACCATTGACTCTCTTACTCTTGATACTTGCAGGTCCAATTTTTAAAAATTTGTAGTTGAATTGATTTGTAGAAAACACTACAGTAGAACAAATTGACCTTTACCCTGACGTCATACCTACAAACCCCGCGAAATGAATCAATGAGTCAAAAATGGCTACTGTTACTTTGTCGTGAGCCTAAATATTTCTACTGTTTGTTTATCTTGTCAGTATTTTTTTGCGTTATAAATAACTAAATAATTCCATATTACTATTTTAAAATAGTCGAAAATTTAAAAAAGAGTTTCATAATCTCTAAAAATTTTTGTGTCTGCTACTAATACACAGAAAAACTATTCTGTAACCATTAACGAAAGAGGAAATTTCTATGAATTTCATTTAACAAATTTATTTAAATTTAAAACAGCACATAATTTAGGGCTAACAAAAACAATTGGCTAGCATAATAAAAAATATCAAATCATTGGTAATGAAAGTATTTAATGTATACTATTTATACATTTAGGTATTATCATTCTAAAATGAACAATACAATATATATTTTAGAAATCATCGTCAGACTCGGAAGAGTTTTTACATGCATGTATCTTTCTTACTTCACCGTATAATCAAAATAACAAATTAGAGGTTTTAAAAAAAACCAAATTTATCTGAATGCAAATAATAAAATGCTTTGAACAAAACTCGATGTATCAAAATAATGACAGTTCTCATAGGTCAAAATAAATTCTTATAAATACGACAGATTAATCGTTATTGGCGCTATCTCTTTTCAACATTTAGAGGTCAGAATTAGAGATACAAAAGAACTTATGTCATTGCTTGAAAGACAAGTGTATAAAGTTTGTGTTTACTACTGTTCATTGTAAGTGACGTCAGGGTAAAGGTTAATTTTTTCTACTTTACCATTAACCCATTAAGCGACAAGCACAGCAATAACAAAGTTATGTATAATTTTTTTATTAAATAAGCTTATAAGACCTAAAATATTACAAAAAAAATGTATATAACACTTTGACATTGACAGGTAGTGTCAAACAAAATGGTGCGTTTTTAAACCTTTAGCGGAAATAAATTCAACTTAATGTAATACATGTTTCTATTTTTATGGAAATTTTCAAAGCATTTAGTGTGTAAATGGACTTGACATTTTTGACAAATCAAAACTGTATGATAAGAGCACTGTCGGCACCTCCTTCTTACACTTTCTGCGTGTTTTATAATTATATGACCAATGTTATCTTTGCGAATTTCATTTGGTAAGCTATTCTTTGATGGTTTACCCATATTTACTGTTAATGGCTGACTTGCCTCTTCCTCCTCTTCGCTCTCATTCTGATCTTCTGTTTCTTGCTCTTCGAAATTGATTAGACAAAGGACGGTATATGCCCGAAAATCTACTTGTAAGATGCAGATTTTATTTTTTCTTCTTACAGTGTCTTGCTTTTTCAAGCGTTGACTACTCCAATATTGACTACTTATTTGTATCTATCTCTATCTTGAGCTGCGTGGAGAAGTTCCTCAGCAGTTAAACCTGTCCATTGTCGGAGATTTCGAAGACAGGATAGCTTTTTGCGGACTATCTATTTTTCACCTTGATCTTGCCATTCAGAATAAGCCGAAGCAGACTAGAACGTAGTCCACGCGTCACATGTCCCAAGTATTCCAGTTTGCGGCGCTTGATGGTAGTTAAGAGCTCTCTATCGTGCCCTATTGTGATAAGTACATACTCATTGGTAGTTCGGCTTGTCCACGAAATTTTGAGCATTCTTTTGTACAGCCACATCTCGAATGCACTAATGCAGTCAAATTTTTTTGATAAAGCGTCTATGTTTCGCAAGAGTACAACAGAATAGACCATACATAGCACTTTGTAAACCTTTCCCGCAAATGAATGTTAAGTTTGTAACGTGCCTATTTTTTTCCCTTCTACAGTTCCATT
Organism: Agelastica alni; assembly: GCA_950111635.1. NCBI lineage: Eukaryota > Metazoa > Arthropoda > Insecta > Coleoptera > Chrysomelidae > Agelastica > Agelastica alni. The sequence continues at coordinate 2,903,267 of OX467717.1, forward strand.
ATAATTGTGTCTCTGATAGTTTTGTATTCCTCAGGTGCTCGTAAATAGTGTCGCGTGCCGTATTTTGTTGTAACTTAAATATATCATTCGTTGTAAATAGTGTTACATACCTTATTGTGATAGGATTCGATTGTTAATGGCTGTGGCATTTTTGTTGTTCGCTGGAGATTGAGTGGGGGTTTTCGTTATTAGATTTTGCTTTTGTTTTTAGCCTCGATTATTGTGTATTAACGATTATATTATTGTTTGTTTACATTTCTGTGTAGATGAGGCTAGTTATCAACACGGATGAACGCGATTTTTAGTGTGGAACATAGACTTGCGAATATTCTTGGTTGACGTCAATTCCGTGTCATTTCTTGATAATCGGCTTGGGAAGTAGTCTGAGTCGTGTGGCGAGAATTTTTGGGGCGGCGTGATATTGGCAAGTGTGCAGAACCTCTACGGTTTTTCTTTCATATCTGGCTGTATTTGGGCCATCTTAATTGGATTTTGAAGAAAAGCCATTTAATTTTTAACTTCACCATTCTATCTTACCTTTTGATATTTTGGATTTTGGTGTCGAGTTAAAATAACCGCATGCGGGATTTGATTGAGGTAAGCCATTGTTAATTAGCAGGTGCCGTTCCATAATCAAACCGGCCACAGGAGTAGTGAATTCGTATACCCAAAGGTTACAAGTGATTTATTTTAGAATATTTAAACGACGTGATTTGTTTTTGACACCACGATTAAGTTTTGTTTTAATTTATTAATATGGTACATTGTTGAAAACTATTTATTGCATTGGATAATATGCCAAGGCTGAACTTTGATTAAAGTAATCTTCTCAATAGTTTTTTGTGTCCAAGTAAAAAACGTTTATTCATACTTATTTGTAAATATCCTACAATATTGATATTTTGAAGGACAGCCATAGTAAAAAGAAATATTTTTAAATAAGCTCGATTGTTTTAACAGTGTAAATCTTTATGTAAATGGTAAAAACATGAGTAAATTAGCAGCCTTGTGTGAACGTTTGATTTAGTGTTATTAAGAAGTTGACTTATATACGTTTTTTTTTTGGTAACTTGGTAAGGTCTGTTACTCTTACTTTTGTTTTGGTTGTAAATTTTGAATTTTTGATTTATTGTTAGCTGTTGATTTTGACTATATTTGTTATAAGTTTATTATTGAACTGTGTACTTTGATTTATTGTTAGCTGTTAATTTTGACTATATTGGTTATAATTTTATTATTGAACCGTGTACTTTGATTTATTGTAGGAGTAAAATATCCAATATATTTTAGCTATAATTTCATTTATTTAGTTCACCATAATCTCAGTTGTTTATCGTGTGGCTCTGCTAGTGCCTATAAGACCTAGTGGTTTCCGGCTTGAACCGTCTAAGTCGGTGGCGCGGCTCACTTTTATAAATTTTTTTCTCTTCTACCCTCTTTGGCTGAGCTCGGGCATAATTTTCCAGTAAAGAGACCGCTAGCAGAGTACTCTATAGAGAACGAATAAGACGTGGCAAGTTGTTTGGCACAAAGTAGCGGCTTGAGTTTCAGAAATGCTCTTCTAGCTATTTTTATTCTAGCCTTGATTTCTTCGTCTGGATCCATCGACTGATTGATCCAGCTTCCAAGATATTTAAATTGCTGAAATCTTTCTATATTATCGTTATCAATTGGGCCAACATTTATTTTGCTAACAACCATAAATTTGGTTTTTTTGACATTGATTTTTAGTCCCCATCTATTACTTTTTATTTGCCAATCTGTAAAGTTTCCAGGCATTTACAATAGAATTGTCAATAACATTTTTAAAAAATGGCCACCACAATTTCTTTTCCCGTACACCCATTCTGTAATTAGCTATGGCATTGTCATGTAAGTCACCGCCACCTATGAATTTTTTATATTCTTGGATAGCTTATGGCTGAGGTATTTTTACTTCTTTGAGCTGCTTGCGGTCTTATCTCTTTGCAGAGCCTACGGGGTTGACAGGACAGTTTTTAAAATTACTGTTACGACTAAATTGTCATTTTACCTAACTGCAAGCACTTCAGCCTTTGTATTAAAAACAAAATCGTATGATCCTTTTTTTTTAGAAAGGATTTTACTAAATTCGAGGGGACACTTTTCAATTCGGTTTTCTCGTATGGTGCCAGCAGTTCGACGTCGACGAAGTCGATTTTCGCCAACGGTTCGTTTTTGATTCATTATTTTCAAATACGATTTTTGACGATACAATTTTTTTTTGTCTGTGTAATTTTATTTATGTTATTTCGTAAAGATTTTTATAAACAAAAAACAAGTTTCTGGAGAAGATAAAATTACATTAAGTTACAATAATCTCTTGTTTTTGGGAAAAAAATTAAAAATTAAAAAATACCATGTTCATTATAAAAAATATTTTAGAAAATGGTGTGTTTTTGCTTAAAATGTTGTTTATAAAAATATCGAAACTGATAGTTAACATTTTGTTAAAGAAGATGCCATTTAAAAAAAAGAAGATGAAAAAGACTTATTGAAGTGATTAAATTCACATTGGTATTTTAACTTTCAACTGGTTTAAATGTTTGCAACTAACTACTCTATATTTAATTCTCTTGTTTCAATACTAAACGCTAATTTGTTATCCGAATAAATTCGTTTGGACTGTTTTATGAATGTTAACCGATTGTATCATTAAAACAACTCAATTTAAAAAAAAAACAGGATTAAACAGTTTATTTAACATCCTGAATGGAATTTAAATTTACGGCTTGCAGGGTAGGAGATTTCCTGCTAAATTTAACAATTTGTTTTTAAAATCAACGACTGGAAAAGTGTTTTTTTTCTGTGACTTGAAAAAGGTTTGACATTTTATCTCTGTTGACAGGTAATAATCGTCGAGTGGGGAACCAACAATCTTGTTTAGTTCAACGCCCAGAAAACACAAAGCACCAGCCACATTTTCCAAAAAAGTGAATTCCTTAAATCAATTCATCACAATGTCCGGAAATACCCTTGAATCAAGTCCCTCCAGTTTGATTTTGGGAGTCACCGTGTCTAATAATATGTCTTGACATGACCATGTTGCTAACATCGCAAGCCAGCGGCTGAGTTTTCTGTGGAAAGCTAAAAAGTTTTTTACTCCTTATCAACTGTTGATGACGTACAAGGCTCAAATCCGACCTCTACTAGAGTATTGCTTGCACATTTGGGGTTCAGCACCAAGGCATTCTCTTCGTCTTCTAGATTTCATTAAAAAAAGAGCCATTCAGTTGATAAACAACTCAAATCTCACAGTTATTCTTTACCCACTAGAACATAGAAAAAGAGTTGCAGACCAGACATTACTCTACAGATATTTTTATAACAGATGCTCCAGAGAAATAAAAACTCTCATACCACCACTGCCCACATTTGGCCGAAGAACTCGGCACGCTGATCAGTCTCACCCATTTACATTCAAGATGAACACTACAAGGACCAATCTCCATCAAGTATCCCTCTTTTATAGGGCTGCTATGGAATTAAACAAGCTTCTTAAATCAGTTTTTTCAGAGAACTATGACCTGCAACTTTTTAAAAAGCTGGTCCACAATCATCACCTTTTTATAATCCCTCTCCCTTCTCATAGTCCAGTGTGGGCCGTCCATGGCCTACACGATAGGTCTACCCTTTTTGCGACTATTTTCAGTCAAAAAAAAGAATTACCCCTTATAAAATTACTTTTTTCCCCGGGAAACAAATAAATAAAAGTAGATATTTAACTTTTTATTATACAAAAGTTACATATTCTTAATATCTTATTTATATTGTGTTAAAATTATATTTTATTTTATCATGGACACAACTGTCATTAATATCATCATTATCATCAAACAGCCGTGGGCGCCCACTGCTGGACATAGACCTTCCTTAATGTCTGCCACCGCTTTCGGTCTTGTGCGTCATGTATCCAGTTTTCCCGGATTCTCTTAATATCGTCCGTCCATTTTGTTGGTGGTCTGCATCTTCGTGCCTTGGTCTCACCTCCAGAATACGCTTTGACTATCTTCCATCCGTTGTTCGTGCCAAATGGCCAGCCCAGTTTCACTTCAAGGTTGCAACTCTTTCTATGACATTAGTCACACCCGTCCTATGCCGTTTAGTGACATTGGGTATCCTGTTTCTCAGAGACAGTCCCAGCATTGACCGCTCCATAGATCTCTGAGCAACTCGCAGCTTGTACGCCGTTTTTTTGGTAAGCGCTGTTTCTGCCCCATAGGTTAGTACTGGCAGTATACATTGATTGTATATTTTACGTTTGAGACATATTTGATTGTTTTATTTGAAAACATACCAAAGCGCCGTTGATGTATCTGGTCGCAAATCGGGTGTTATTTCAGCACTGCCATACGTTCTAAGCTATTTCTGTCCTGTGTGATACCGATTTATCAATATACCCTTTAGCAACCGTTAATGACTTTCAACCGTCATGTTTCTTTAGTGTCATTAAGTCTCCTCCAGATTTAACTAAAAGTTAAGCGGACGATCTTCGAAATGAATGACCTGTATATGAGTTAGCATTTTCAAGTTAAAGAAAATTAGCAACTGTTTCAGGTAACCTTGTAAATCTGATTTTTTTCCCATAATCTTCTTCTTCTTAGGGTGCCGATCCGTTACGAATGTTGGTGATCATTAAAGCGATCCAGACTTTGTCTGCAGCAATCCGGAACAGTTGTGTAGTTGTTTTATTGATCCAGGTCCTGAGGTTCTTTAGCCATGATGTCCGCGTCTTTCTGATCCTCTTCGTCCAAAGATTTTTCCTTGTACGATTGTCTTCAGCAGACCGTATCTTTTTTTGTTTCGCATAATATGACCTAGGTATTCTAATTTACGTGCCTTAATTATGTTAATCAGTTCCAGGTCTTTTTTTATTGTCCTTAGAACTTCGACGTTTGTTACTTTTGTCGTCCAAGGGATTTTCAGCATTCTCCTGTATAGCCACATCTCGAAAGCGTTGAGTTTTTTGGCTGTGGTTTTATTAAGTGTCCAGGATTCTGCACCATAAAGGACAACGGAGAAGACATAGCATCGCAGGAGTCTCACTTTAGTGTCCAGGGTGATGTAATCAGTCAAGTCCGTTTATTAGAATTCCCTTGCTCATGCCGTCTAGGGCTTCATTGAAGATGCGCTCCGAGTATAGGTTAAAGATAAGAGGTGAAAGTATGCACCCCTGTCAAACCTCTCGCTTTATTTTTACGTAATCTGTGTGTCATTAAGTCTCCTCCAGATTTAACTAAAAGTTTAGCAGACGATCTTCGAAATGAATGACCCGTATATGACTTAGCATTTTTAAGTTGAAGAAATTAGCTACTATTTCAGGTAATCTTGTAAATCTGATTTTTTCCATTATTCAATTGATACATGTTCCACTGCGATATGCATAAAACAGGTGGCGAACCTTTGCTGCTGCTGCTGGACGAAGGGCTATGTACATTCGGTAAAATTTAATATATTCTTCAGTAACTACAAATCTTCTATTTACATCATTCTTTTTTGCTTAAATTTTACAATTAATGACGTTACAGAATCTTCAATATCATCTTATGATTTTGGCTAATTTTATAAATTCGACAAGCTTTTGCAATCCTTAATAAAACAACAACTTTGGCCATTAAATATAAACTTGATCGGAAGCAATATTTAAAAAATTACTTATAAGTGTACTCGTAAAAATCGCAGCTATTTTGGGCGTGTTAACTTTTCCATTTCGTTTTAATTGATTTAAAACATTTTAAAATCTACATTATTAGATTGTGACATACTTTTAATCATTGAATAATTCTTTCACACTGTTAATGGCTTTTGTTGCTGTGCCAGTTCCATAAATAAGCCAATTACACCATCTTCAAAAAAGAATTGCATTTTTTTTAAACTATATTTCATAAAACTTGAATACGCGGTTTTGTAAATTTTTCACGATTTAGCTGACAATAAGTTTTGTAGCGCTACTTTCGCTGCTCCTACTAACTCCACCACTAAGTTCGTAATTTTTAAATCAAATTATAGAATTAAATTGACAGATATTTGATTTTTGTAAAGGTTTTCTTAGCAACGCAGGTCTATTTGTCGCTATAAGTACAACAGCCTACCAGTTTAGAACTTCAAATTTCACTTCGATTATTTTTGAAAGTTTCTCGAAACCAATAGAAATTTTCAATGTCAGTAATTATATACGTTCTAGCCAATTAAGACAATATTATAGTGGGAATAATCTACTTACATTATTTCAGCGAGAATTATTCATGTACATTGTTTTTATTGAATGACAATCACATAATAACGTATTTTTTTGATCTGACGCGTCTGTCATAAATTTTTAAGAACTTCGTAAAATGAATCCCAAACGTTTTAGTAAATTATCAGTCCAAAAAATAACAAATATAATCATTAGAAATACATGTAAGAATACCATAATAAGCAGCGCGTCGATTTGGAAACAATTCCAATTATTTTGCGACGAGAGCGGCTATAAATTGGAAGAAAATACATCAACAACAAAACTAGCCGTTATTTTGAAGGACTATGGATTCAATATAAAAAAACATAATGGAGAAGAAGTGATTTTTATTGTAACGTCAAAAAATAATCTATTGAATACTACACGAGAGTTCGATAAATTAGATAATAATTCTTTAGGCTTCTTCTTCTCTCTTTTATGGTAGGAAATGGCCTGTTTTTTCTTTGATTTTATTAGCCATGATCTAGATTGTCACTTCACCTCTTTCTTGGCCGACCTATACTTCGTCTTCCGTTTGGCGACTTATCTCTAGCGATACGAATTAGTCTATCTTTTCTCATACGATTTATGTGTTGATTTCATTCTTATTTTCTTTTTGATACCCAATCATTGATTCTCTCCGTTTTGCACATTTGTCTAATGTTCTCACTCGTTTCTCTATCCATCAAAGTCTTCCCTGTAATTCTCCTTGGGATCTTCATCTTCGTTGTTTCTAAAAGTTGTTTTGTTTTGATGCATCTGGTCTTGTTTCTGCTGTATAAGTCATAATGGATCTTATTACTGTTTTGTAAATCCTTGTTTTAGTTTCTTGTTTTAGGTGTTGATTACGTCAAATTACGTCGTTTAGACATCCGGCTACTTTGCTGGCTTTAGCTACTTGTTCTCGTACTTTCTCTTCTACGTTTCCATTACTTGTAATTTTTGTACCCAGGTATTTAAACTTCATTTCCTGTTTGATTACTTCTCCATTTATTTCAAACTTACATCCAAGTGGTTCTTTTTATGTCGTCATACATTTTGTTTTGTCTGTTAAGATAATCATGTTATATTTTTTTGCTGTTGTGTAGAAAGTGTGAAGTAATCTCTGCAGATCGTTTTCATCTTCTGCAATTATTACGGCGTCGTCCGCGTAGCAGAGTATTTTTATTTCAGTATCGCCCAGATGATACCCGTTGCCAAGTCGTACTTTTTTTATTTTTTCATCCCTAATAATATTGAAGAGCAATGGGCTTAGTTAATCTCTTTGCCTGATTTCATTTTGAATGAGTATGTCACCTGTTAAATTTCCATTAATGCGGGCCTGAACTTTGGTGCCGTGTCTTCTATGGTTTGGATTATATTGATGGGTATTGTAACGTGCCTTTTTTTTCCCTTCTACAGTTCCATTATAATTATATCTCTGATAATTTTATATTCCTCAAGTACCCGTAATAAGTGTCGCGTACCGTATTTTGTTGTAACTTAAATATATCATTCGTTGTAAATAGTGTTGCATACCTTATTGTGATAAGATTCAATTGTTTATGGCTATGGCATTTTTGTTGATCACTGGAGATTGAGTAAGGTATTTTCATTGTTAGATTTTGCTTTAGTTTTTAGCCTCGATTATTGTGTATTATCGATTATATTATTGTTTGGTTTACATTTTCTTACACGGACGAACGCGATTCTTAGTGTGGAACATAGACTTGCGAATATTCTTGGTTGACGTCAATTCCGTGTCATTTCGTGATATCCGGCTTGGGAGGTAGTCGGAGTCGTGTGGTGAGAATTTTTGGGGCGGTGTGATATTAACAAGTGTGCAAAACCTCTACGGTTTTTCTTTCATATCTGGCTGTATTTGGGCCATCTTAATTGGATTTTGAAGAAAAACCATTTAATTTTTAACTTGACCATTCTATCTTACCTCCGTTGTTGATATTTTGGATTTTGGTGTCGAGTTAAAATGACCGCATGCGGGATTTATTTGAGGGAAGCCATTCTTAATTAGCAGGTGCCGTTCCATAACCAAACCGGCCACAGGAGTAGTGCATTCGTATCATCCATATCGATGATAAATTGCAGTGTTATAAAGACTTGCTTGGTGTTTTTAGCAGGAACTCCGTATTAAGGTGTTCAAGATTAAAGTTATTATTTTTTTTTGTTTATTTGATCTACAATATGCGTTTACCCAAAGGTTACAAGTGATTTTTTTTTTAATATTTAACGACGTGACTTATTTTTGACACCACAATTTAGTTTTGTTTTAATTTAATACATTATAAAAAACTATTTATTGCATTAGATAATATGCCAAAACTAAACTTTGATTAAAATAATCTTCTCAATAATTCTTTATGTCCAAGTAAACATATTTTCTTCATACTTATTTGTAAATATCCTACAATATTGATATTTTAAAAGACAACCATTGTAAATATATTTTTAAATAAACTCGATTGTTTTAACAGTGTAAATCTTTATGTAAATGGTAAAAACATGAGTAAATTAGCAGCCTTAAGTGAACGTTTGATTTAGTTGACTTATATACGTTTTTTTTTGGTAACTTGGTAAAGTCTGTTACTCTTACTTTTGTTTTGGTTGTTTTATAAAATTGTGAATTTTAAATTTTTGGTTTGTTTTAGCGAAAAAAATTTACCATAGCTGTTAATTTGTCTATATTTCTTATAATTTTATTATTGAACTGTGTACTTTGATTTATTGTAGGAGTAAAGTATCTAATATATTTTAGCTATAATTTCATTTATTTAGTTCACCATAATCTCAGTTGTTTATCGTGTGGCTCTGCTAGTGCCTATAAGACCTAGGGGTTTCCGATTTGAACCGTCTAAGTCGGTGGCGCGGCTCACTTTTATATTTTTTTTCTTCTACCCTCTACGGCTGAGCTCGGGCATAATTTGCCAGTAGAGAGACCGCTGGCAGAGTACTCTATAGAGAACGAACAAGACGTGGCAGTTTATCTCTTTTATATATTAGGGGTACCATTTTTACACGATAGAATGCTTTTTTCAGGTCAATAAAGCAAAGAAAGGCCGGTTTATTACGTTTTATGGATTTTTCTACTGTCTCAGTACCAATACAGCATCCACTTACGATCTTCCAGATCTGAAACCCTGTTGTTCATCTGAGAGTGAAATAATAGAGTTAAGCTTATTAGTGATAACCTTGGTCATTAGTTTATGTGCATTATCTAGCAAATTTATGCTTCTGTAGTTTGATGGTTCCTGTTTGTCTCTTTTTTTAAACATTAACATTGTTTGTTTTTTCATTTGTCATGGATTCTGCATTGTGTTAGAATGTTCTGTACGAGATTTGTTAGTATTTGTGTTAGTTTTTCATCTCCGTACTTTAGTTATATATTCTGGATCCCGTCTTGTCCTGGGCAATTTCTATTTTTTAATAATTTCACGGCTGTTTCAACTTCACTGAGGTATAGTAACTTCTACGTGTTGTCTTATATATGGTTCTATGTTTACTTTTTCTTCATTTGGTTCGTCAATAGCTCTGTCAGATATTTTTTCTATTTCTCCTGCGATATTTTATTATTTATGCCTTTTCTCAAACTTGTTGCCATTTGGCAATAGCCACTCGAGTTAGGGCTCTCGTGTCTATCGCCTGGCAACAAGTTTTCTAAAATCTGTCAAATTATTTTCAATTTATTTTCACTCTTTTGTGATATAACTACAGATAATTCTTTGACTCTATTATATTGTAATATTTTTTTTATATAAAATCGTCGTTATTCCCGTCACAGAAAAAATAGTGTATTATACACGAGACCAATATTGGATTTTAGCTTTGCTTCGCGTCGGGAGACAACACATAATTTTTTTACCAATATTTTTAAAGTTTATTTTTAGGTTAATTTATAAACTTTTAAATAATTCATCACTGAATATATTCATGAATATAACAATAAAACATTAAGGATTCTTTCCACTCTTCGATTTAGTAAAATTTCAAAACTGTCACGGTGAAATAGCAAAAAGAGAAACAGGTATTGCTTGACAGTTTAGATAGATTGTCGCCGTGTGATTCCCATTTTACATTTACAAATCGCTCGGATAGATCTCAGTTTTTCGTCTGGATTTTGTCACTTTGAAAAATCTTTTTACAAAGAAAATTTACTCTTCGTAGCGATAAATTTATGGAAAATATTTCGTGACAAGAGTTCTTTGCAAACATTTGTTGTGATCTACGTATATATATTTTAAATCGATCTCTAAAATATTAGCTTAAGCTGATAATAAAATGATATTGAAAAAATTTGTGCATGATACAATTTGGATTGCACAAGCATAAATCTTTTTAACAACAAAATACTTGGATAAAAGAAATAATAATAGAGAAATCCAAGAAGGATGTTTAAAAAACATTTTGTGTAATAAATACGTTATATATTTTTTTTTAAATAAATATACAGTATTAAGAAGTATTTTTAAAACTAGAAAAGGACACTTTATATGGCAAGGACTATAGATAGATAGATAGATATAACAGAAGGTAAACTGCTTTACGGGTTACATGGAAAAATAATAATAATAATAATAATAATAATAATAATAATAATAATAATAATAATACTAATAATAATAATAATAATAATAATAATAATAATAATAATAATAATAATAATAATAATAATAATAATAATAATAATAATAATAATAATACTAATAATAATAATAATAATAATAAAACAAACTGCATACACTTCTGTAAATTAAGATTAGCCCACCCAGATCCAGAACTGTTTATCCAAGGTCATCCAATTAGCATTCAAAACTCGATTAAATTCCTAGGCATAATTTTTGATAAAAAACTGAACTGGGAAGAACAACTCCATCAACTAATTTCAAAGTGTCAAAAAGCTATGAACATCATGAGATGTATGTCAAACATTAAATGGGGTGCAGATAGAGAAATCCTTCTAAACTTATACAAGTCGGTAATCCAAGGCCGAATGGATTATGGTGCCATTGCTTACAATTCTTGCAGACCCTCAAGGCTGAAACAATTGGATAACCTCCAACTGACAGCCCTAAGATTGGCCACTGGTGCTTTCAGAACCAGCCCTGCAGTTGCAGTGCAATGCGACTCAACGATACTTCCTCTTGACCTGAGAAGAGACCTCCAAACGATAACCTACGCAACCAAAGTTCTATCTCAGCCACTCCATATTAACCACTCCAGCTTTTCATCCCCCGATGAGTATGCTTTCAGACCAACGGCAACTAGACCAACTCGAATTCGTTTTCATGAAGCCTGCAGAAAATACTCTACAGAGAGTTTCTCCATTTTAACCAACAACGTTCCTTCTATCCCGCCATGGCAATTTACCCTACCAACCTTAAATTACGGATTATCATCATGGAAGAAAAGCGAGACATCTAGCTCAACTTACAGAGCTCTTTTCATGAATGAAATATTTTTGTACACAAATAGTCTCATCATTTACACCGATGGATCGAAAACAAGTGATGGTGTTGGCGCTGCAATTGTAATAGGAGAAAACGAGCACTTCTGGTCTTTGAATCCTAGTTGCTCAATTTTCACTGCGGAACTATACGCCGTATGGCAAGCCCTCCTTTTCTTTTCATTTTCAACCCACCAAAGCTGCGTAGTTTGTTCTGACTCATTGAGTGCAATTCAGTCACTAAATAACAGGTTCACAAGAAATAATTATTGCCAAAATATCTTAGAACTAGTTACTTATCTAGCGCCGGAAAAAAAATGCACCATTCTTTGGACTCCTAGCCACTGTGGCATCACTGGTAACGAGAGGGCAGATCTTGCGGCGAAACAAGCAACACTCACTCCAGAAGATGAAGGAATCCCTATTCCTTATACTGATATGAACATCCAAATCAACTCAAAAATTTTTAGTACATGGCAAGAAAGATGGACCTCCCAAAATACTCAATTAAACAATATTAAGCCAATTACTAATAAATGGAGATACCCAATTACCCTGAACAGACGTGAACAAGTAATTACTTGCCGCCTTAGAATCGGACATACCCATCTCACGCACTCGTATCTCTTAGTGGGAGGGCCCAGACCCCGATGCGACCATTGCAATACAAGAATGTCAGTTGCGCATATCTTCTCATGTCCGATGTACACGTATCTCAGGCACAATATGGGAATAAACCCTGAATTTGAAAATAATTTGAATAATTCCGAAAATATTAGAAAAGCTCTTACCTATATTGATCATCTTCGTTTAACAAATAGAATTTAAATACTATACTGGCAGCTAAATGATCATGGCAATCGAACGCTGCCTAATCCAAAAAAAAAAAAATAATAATAATAATAATAATAATAATAATAATAATAATAATAATAATAATAATAATAATAATAATAATAATAATAATAATAATTAATAAAAATAATAATAATTGTAACCGGTAAACTAGGTGCCCGAGTAAAACCGGAACTCAAAGACGCTGCGACCGCAGGACGAATTGTTGACGGACTGTGACTGACTACACGGATGTCCCGGCTGCCCCCATATTCACCGTGGAGGAGCTTACCAAAGCAACTGCCGCGACGAAGACTGGTAAGGCACCGGGACCGGACGGAGTACCGGCGGAGATTCTTCGACTGATGGGCAACCGGAGGCCGGAGATACTCCTCGACCTTTACAACACGTGCTTGACGACAGGGACATTCAGCGACGATTGAAAGTTGGCGCGGCTCGTCCTTCTCCCAGAAGGTAAGGGCGATCCCGATACGCCATCGGCCCATCGACCGCTGAGCCTACTGAACACGACGGGAAAACTTTTCGAACAGTTACTGAGACCGAGACTCACGGACGCGATACAGACCGGGGGAGGCCTTTCAGATATGCAGTTCGGCTTCCGAAGGGGTCGATCAACGATTGGATTAATCCGAAAAGTGGTCGACGCCTTCGAGGAACTAGACAGACACTGCCACGCGGCGCAACCTATCGTGCTGCTGGTGACGCTTGACATCAGGAACGCGTTCAACTCGGCCAGGTGGGTGGATATCCTGGAGGCACTTAGCGGTGGCTTCGGGGTTCCGCGTTACCTGGTCCGGGTTGCCGAAGACTACCTGAGAAACAGACGGATAACGTACGAGACGACCGAGGGATAGGTGACTGCGGGGGTCGCACAGGGATCGATACTGGGACCGGATTTCTGGAACGGTCTATACGACAGTCTGCTCAGGCTGGAGATGCCGCCCGGGGTACTCCTCGTCGCTTACGTCGGTGATCACTGAGCGCTCTCCGGAACTGGCGCAGCTGACGTTGAACCAGACGATGAGACGAATCGGACGTTGGATGACGGACCACGGACTTCAACTCGCGACACAAAAGACGGAACTGACGTTTCTCACGAGGAAACGCATACAGACGAGACTGACTATGAGGGTTGGGATGGACGAGATACAGGCCGAAACGGTAGTCAAGTATCTAGGGGTGACTCTGGATACGAAGATGACCTTCTGGCCTCACATACAGAAGGCGGTTCAGAAGGCGGCTGAGAGGATCGCATCCTTGAGCCGCCTGATGGCAAACACAACGGTACCAAGACCGGGGAAGAGACGACTGTTGATGGCGACAGCCCACTCGATTCTTCTTTACGGGGCGGAGATCTGGGCAGATGCTCTGAAGACAAAAAAATACAGCAAGGCGATGATCAGAGTACAGAGACAAGGGGCGTTGCGGATCGCGAGCTCCTACCGGACAGTCTCTGCACAGGCTGTCTTGGTGGTGGCGAACGTAATTCCCGTGGATCTTCTCGCCGAAGAGCGCAAGAGGATCTACGGGCGCAACGGGAACGTGAGACGAGAGGACGCGGCAAAGACCGAACGCGACAGAACTACACAGAGACGATACTGCGACGGAAAAACGCAGACGGCTGCCTGACAGACGACTGAGCAGACCGAGCGACGTGACCTAACAGAATACAGACAAACGAGACGAACGAACGAACACGGACAGGACCCCCCAGCCAGAAGTAATACTAGCGTAGTTCCTGGTTGGGGAAGAGGGTAAAGGAGTTGGCGGTTTAGTGGGTAGGCCTGTTTTTTTGGGAGTCCCACATAACCCCTTGGGCTGAAAGTCCAGATCTGTAAGACTGGGCTGTAGGTCCAGGGGGTATCCGTCAAAAGAATTCCGCAACTCCTACAAAAAAATATATTAATAATAATAATAATAATAATAATATTACCCCTCAGGGGGTTTAGAGGGCCACTTCGGTAACTTCATATTTTTGAAGTGGCTTTCTAAATACGAGAAAGCGTCCCCGGGGTACCCTAGCCAGCATTCCGATGTCCACCACCAGCTATCCTTTCTCTCCATACATACCTTTCATAAACACTTTATCCTAAAATCCTATGTTAAATCCCTCCGAGGAGTAAACCTCCGGATACCTGGTCGAATCTAGTTGTAAGAAAGACCTTGCTGTAGTATGGAGCACTGCTGCAGTTGACTGATTATTTCTTCCTTACTCGTAGGATTTATATGCAAAAATCACACAAACAAACTAAAGGTGTTGATGAGTCACCAAAAAAACCCACAGCAACTCAAGAGACGACGAAATTGACTCGGTTCTTGGTTGTTAAAAGGAAGGGTGATAATGGAGAGAACTTTGATGTGGTTAGCCCATTTGTCATCTCAAAGGTTATTTATGGATTGATAGGTGAAGTTATAAATGTGAGAAAAATTAAGGATGGTTTGTTAATAAATACTAAATCGAATCTACAGTCAAATCGACTTTTACAAGTAAAAAAGTTTGCGGACTACAATGTAGAAGTTGTACCACATACCACCTTGGATATATCTAAAGGAATTGTATTTCGTAAAGACCTTTTAAATTGTTCAGTGGAAGAAATAAAAGAAAATCTAAAAAACGAAGGCGTGATTAATGTAAGAAGACTAAAGCGCAATGTTGATAAACAGGTTGTCAATTCAGCAAATCACGTCATTACATTTAATACCTCTAAATTGCCTGATGAAGTGAAAATAGCTTGCTACAATCTGAAAATTAGACCTTATTTTCCACCCCCCACCAGATGTTTCAATTGCCAAAAATTAGGACATGTGGCAAACAACTGCAAGAATAAAAAGTTATGCTCTTGTGGACTACCCCCACATTAAGCTACAGAATGTGAGCAGCCTATCAAATGCATTAATTGTGAAGGCTCGCATGCAGCAAATAGTAAAGATTGTTCAAAATTTAAAAACGAAACGGCAATTATCAAACTGAAAATCTCTGAAAAAACTTCATATGGGGAAGCAAAAAGAAGAATATTAATTTCCACACCTACGAAAAATATATCTTACGCAACAGCTGCGAAAACTCCGGTTTTTAATAGTAGTGAAGTTTGTAGCATTTGAAATTGCTACCTGTTAATTTTGTTTTTTATATATAGTAAATTTTTCATTTATTGGGCATTGTAGCATTTGAAATTGCTACCTGTTAATTTTGTTTTCTATATATAATAAATTTTTTTATTTATTGGGCATTGTACTTACAGAGAACATTCAGTTTTGATATCAAATTCCTGAATAAAACATTTATTTCACTATTTCAAAACAAACATCACCTATAGTTGAATGCTAGTAAATTCACAAGTTCCAACACTAGGTAATACTCTTGCTTTTGACATTCTAAGGGCTGTTGAAAGTAATGTAATCAAGCTGCAGGAACCTCATGATTTCTGGCTGGATTTCTGGATTTCTGAAATTTAAGATAATAAAGTCAATAAAAACACCCATTCACATGTGAGCAAGCGACATACCATTGTGTTCTCTAGTATGATGAATTCTAGGCTATTGAAGGTTGTCACAGGATTTTGTTGATTCTGAATGAGATCTCTAGGTATTTACTGGGTTTTTTCTCTATTTTTCATAATATAATCTTAGAGGTTATATTTACTTTCTAGACGTCGATGTCATTGTGGGTGTGTCACTGTCCTTCTTTCATAGAACTTCTGTCATCGGTCTCAAGTCGGTTAGCCGTTAATGTTTCGTGTCCATAGTAGAAAAGAAAGAAGAAGAATGGTCTTTTAGATTACATTCGATGAAATTCATTCTGTCAATCAATAGCATTTATGGTTCTGACCAATGAGAGGCTAGAAATTCAAAACTGGCGCTGATTTCATACAGGATGTGCAGTTTTTTCTGGCAACTGTTAGAAATAGAGGATGGTACCTGTCCTCGTGGTGGTGAGAGAGAGTTCTTTTTCGGTGCGGCCATGATGAGGTGCGCTTGTCTCGTGTTTGGGATTCTTTTTCGGTATTGAACCGAAAATTAACCCTTAGGGGGGAATTTACGAAGTGCCGTTTGGGCCGAGATCAAGTCGCACCCATCTTTAGTGGTTTTTTTGGAGCCTTATATGGGGATTTGTGCCAAACACCGGTAGGCTGCCATGCGGTGGGAACACCGCCATTTTGTCCTGATGTCCTGTTAGTCCGTTTTAGTCCTGTTTGCTGTTTTGGATATCTTCTAGTTTTACCTCCCTTCTCAGAAGGGTGTTAGGGTACAGCTTAGCCATCACCATCAGACTCCTGGTAATCGTACGACGACTCCTGTGGCAACTCTTGACTTTGGTCAAGATTCCCACGAGGACCAACACCGAGTCACTTTTAAATCCTGGCCAGAGTCGACAGACATCCAACGGATGAGGTCTAGTAGTAGCCGATAGAGGCTAGAGACCTGCTGAGCTGCATCATCGACCCCTGGCTGACCTGGAAGGTTAAGCCTTTCTTCTTACCTTCTCTTCGTTTTGCTGTCTGTTTCCTTTCTTCTTCCTGTCTTCGTTTTTGTGTCTTCAACTACATCAAGTGGACCTTGGATAGAGGCTACATATGTGGACCATTGGACTTTAATACCAGGTTTTTTTACACCTTCAGTGTTCTCTTACCTTTTTGAGATTTATTTATAACTAATTTATCATATTAGTACTTATCATACCATCATTTTATATAATAACTAATTATTGATATCGTATATTATACCACCGTGATAATTTTATAAACTATAATCTAAAGAACTTTTGTGAAGTTCTCACATAGTACTATGTGACAGCAGATTCACTCACAGGTTTATTTCTTACCATTATACCCCATTCTGGTAACTTTGAGCGGTATAACACCAGGTATAAAAATGTTTGTATTTCGCTATAATACATTAGTTAATATTGTTATATATGTTATTTAATTTATGTAATTATTACTTTATGATACCCTGGTCTGCAACATATTTTGCCTTGTCCACTTTGATGTTCTTATTATATTCTTATATGTGATATGTTTTTTTATTCTCCTATTTGCCCAACCCGAATATCTAAGAAAATTTAATTATATATCATTTTAGGTAGTTTGTTGAAGATAGATATTTGGTTTTCTCAATTATCCAAATATAGTATAGCTATATCTAAATTAAGTGGCGCCTTATGAATTTGAATTTTCAATCTTAGAGCCGTAAATAATTCGAACTCACTTATCTGTTCTCCGGCGAACAGCTGCCGTCAGCACATTGTGTTCTATTTTTTTATGTAATGAACATAATAAAGTAGGCCACAAGTTATTAATCAAATTCTTCCTCGTTTGGAAGAAATTATCTCCAAGACAATCAATCGAGAATTACACTCACAAAATATTCCCACAACATCCTCTGGTTATCACTGCACAAAAGAGATAACTCCACCCCTTTTACTAGACCTAAGAGAAACAGATCAGATAGTTCTGAAATAGAATCAGTAACAAGCGAGGCTACCACCTCGCAAACTGATTCGATTAAAAAAAATCAAAAAGAGGATGGCCTCGTGGGAAACCTCGTAAAATTAGCAATCCTGGTCTTAGTACTGCTAATACTCAGGAATGCAATGATTTATTAAACTAACTGTGATATATTTTTTTTATATATACATTTCTAATTATATATATACATTCATAAACTTTAATTTTAATTTTACACATTATTTATTTATACAAATTATTTACACTTACACTACCACGTAAAACATAAGTCTATCAATATTCCTATATCCATTTAATTTACTTAAATATTAACAATGGTTAATCTAGAAACACTATTACAATGGAATTGTAATGGCCTTAAACATCATTACGTAGAGCTCAAAGAAATTCTTGTCAAATATAAACCATTCTGTACGTGTTTACAAGAAACACATCTAAAACCAAATGAAACTTTTTTTATAAGAACTTATAACTCTGTCAGTTTAAGTGTTAATTCTGGAATTAGAGCACACGGTGGAGTATCTATTTATATAAAAAATAATATAACAATGAAGGAAATTAAACTAAACACCAACTTGCAAGCAATAGCTATTGAATTGAATTATCCAAATAAAATGACTATCTGTAATACATACCTTCCCGATATCCATTGGAGACCAGAAGACCAACAAGATCTTGTGAGACAACTCTCCACCACTTTTATTATTCTGGAAGACTTTAACTCGCATAATACCCTATGGGGTTCATCACATACTGATCTCAGAGGGAAAGCTATAGAAGATATACTCGAAGATTTTAATCTTAATATTCTGAATACTGGTGAAGGTACCTACATAAATAGTCGATCAAATACCCTCTCCCAATTGTACCTTACAATTTGCTCACCTATATTGGAACCAAATATCAAATGGAGTGTTTTAGATGAACATAACACTGATCATATACCTATCATTCTTGAATTTGCAGACAGAACGAAATATGAAAACATACCTAAGAGATGGATACCAAACAAAGCAAATTGGTCTCTCTATCGCGAGCTTCTTGAGACCTTCATCCCAAAAAAAATAAATAATATAAACTTGCTCATAAAACAGTTTAATGATGCAATAATTGAAGCTGCAACCATTTCTGTTCCAATGAAAAAAGTTCACCTAAAGTCAAAAAAGTAACTTGGTGGAATCAGGAAATCGCAGAAGCTGTCAAAAAGAAAAAGAGAGCCTTCAACGTATTCAAAAAAACGATGACAAAAAAAACATTAATTAAATTTAAACAATTGAGAGCTAGAGCTCGTTACCTGATTGTAAAATTAAAAAAGAAACTTGGCAAGATTACATTAATTCGATAAATACCAATACGTCGTGTAAAGAAATATGGCAAAAAATTCGTAGCATCTTCAAGATATATCCAATGAACTTGCACAAATTATTTTGAGCAAATTAGCGCAAAAACTAATATAAATAACCATACCCATTCTCTGTCCTTGGCTGTTGCAATCCAATTTGTCACTATCCTATTTAGGTCTGCCTCGGGTACGCTTGTTAGTTCTTGGTCTCCATTTAAACAGGTTTTTGGTCAATCTCCCATCAACTCAAAAAAAGCTCCTGGATTTGATCTAATAACAAGAAAGATACTAAAATATCCATTTAAAAAAGGTTAAACTCACAAATCGACTTTTGCTGGTTACACCAATATTCTCAAATATACAGTCTACGCTTAATTTCGGTTGTTACGTATTTCTTGGATTTACAAATGTTTAAAATAATTTAACAACCCTTTAAGCCACGGCGCTTCTTCTTCTTATAGTAAATCTTCTATTGAAGGTTTGCTACTATTACAGCATTATTACGGCGTCTGCTGTTCCGCATTACAATAATCTTTTTTTAAGGTGTTGCCTGTCTTCAAGATTGCTCGTTAACAAGACGATGATGCTTAAAATATGTATTTATAACATTTACTTTTAGCCCACCCTGTATATTCCCAATAACGTAATATAAAAAAACTAAACTTTAATTTTTTGTTTATTAGTTTTTGTGGGTTCATAATAATTTTAATCAGCGTCACCGATAAGTAAAAATAAGCGGGAATGTGAAAACAAAAAAAGCTTCGCTGTAAACTAATACGTCACGAAGAGTGAAAATTCGGTTTCAAGAATTAATTACTGCTCTTAATTAACGATAACGATTTATTCGTTAATTAATTTATTGTATTCGGATTTTTGACTGGCAGCTGGAAATATAATTGTATTTTTAATGAGTGAAGCTAGTAAATGGCTGATATTAAACCATTGTTTTATTATTTATTTTTAAGAATAAATTTGTAATAAACATTTATTGCATGTACACCATAAAATTGTACTTGATTAGAGAAAGTTAATTAAAAAAAAAGTGCCGTGGCTTAAAAGGGTTGTAAGATAATTTTTAAAGGTTGTAAATCCAACAATTACGTGGTCACCGATATTAAACGTGGACTGTATATTTAAAAGGGGGGTAAGGTTAACTCAGATCGACAGAAATAATATAACCGACTTTAATAAAAAGGGTACTTACCATAATATGATTGCTTGTTTATTCTGATACAAGTAAAAGGATGCAAGCCTTATTGCTCACAGAAGTGTAAAGTGGCGCTCCAGCTCGGGTATTTTTATTTACAATTTTGGGCGCCACAGATCTTATAGTGGTAGGGTCCATAAGTTTGTAGTTACAAAGTTCCCCCAAAATAACAACCATGTAAACGTGTCAGTAGAGAATGTACAGTCATACAAATACCTGGGAGCCTGAATAAAATAATCGGGTGACCATACAAGAGAAATAAGAACGAGTATAGTGATAGCCAGGTCAATATTTACGAAAATGAAAAAGTTGTTTACCAGTCGAGATATCAAGATTGGACTTAGGATGAGGATCCTACGTTGTTACGTGTTTTCCGCGCTTTTGTATAGAGTGGAGGCATGGACTCTCAAGAAGAATCACCCAGACAAACTACAAGCCTTCGAGATGTGGTTCTACCGTAGAATGTAGCGTATGTCCTGGACAGAAAAGATCTCTAATATGGAAGTCCTAAATCGGATAAATAAGGAATGTGAAGTCATTAACAACATAAAAAATAGAAAGCTTCAATATCTAGGTCATATACTGAGAGGACCCAAATACGCACTTTTTCAGCTGATAGTTCAGGGAAAGATTGGTGGAAGGAGAAATTTTGGAAGACGCCGTGTGTCTTGGCTTAAAAACCCAAGGGACTGGTTTAATTGTAGCAATGTTGAACTCTTCTGAGCTGAAGTCAATAAGGTCCGGATAGCTGTGATGATAGCAAACCTCCGATAGGAGATGCACTTTAAGAAGAAGAAGAAAGTAAGCTGTCAAAGTGACAGGAGTATGACTGTTGGTACTACCCTGGTGATTTCGTTGCTCTAGTGACTTTACTTAATTTCTACTTGGAAAGAATCCAATATATACAACAAACTATTTTAATGACTTTATTCTATATGGTATATACTATTTACAATATATGTACAGTCACGAAATAACAATTCGCTTCGAGTCGGTTACTATCTGTGGCTGAGCAAATTTACGCAAAAGCAAGTGCAAGTAAATACGCCGAAAGCTTGTGCATAAAGTAATGACACCTATCGAGCTTATAAATAAAACTCCACTTCACTCGCTTTATCACCACACACCACTCGCATACGTACATGCTAATTAAGTTTTAGAAATAAAGAAAGGGTTCCTGTTCACAGGTAGTATGTCACGCTTAGTATCTCGTCAACGACTTCCCCAAACACAGGGATCATATCCCGCTTAGTATATGGATACGAAGGCGTAGAAGGGCCACAAGCACTTTTTTTTTGGAATCCCGACTTTAATCTCGGGGATCCGACTTTAAAGTCGTGCGCCCGACTTTAATCTCTGGCGCTCGACTTTAATCTCAGGCGCAGGACTTTTTTCTCAGGCGCCCGACTTTAAAGTGTGAATATCTTTGAAATTGCTCTCCTATAATTATACAATGATATATGATACAAATAGAAAAAAAATTATAGTCAAATAAACATCTGTCTCTTTCGGTCTATTTAATCCACTTGTTATAATTTTAAATGAATCGTGCCTTCAACGGTGTGCGCAATTGAAAACAGTTTAGTTTTGTAAAAATTATGTTTAAATATAACGGGTGTAAAAGCAGCAACGGTTTTAGGCACCGGTTTTTTTTTTATTATTATTTTTGGTGTTTTTTAAAAAATGGATCATTCTACACCTACTTAATATCCTCTATAGGGTGAAATAATTTGTGACCCAACAACTACCGCTTAACAACCCTCCAAAGTAGAAAATCCTTTGAAAAAACGCGATGCTCGAGATTTTTCGACGGAAATGAAATATTCTACTTCTACTCAATACACTCAATAAGGTGAAATAATTTGTAATACAACAACTACCCCTCAACAACCCTTCAAAATGGAAAAAACTTTGAAAAAACCGTTACTCGAGATTTTTTAATGGAAATGGATCATTCTACATATACTCAAAACACTTTATAGGGTTTTTTTTTCATTTTTGGTATTTTTGGTGGTTTTTAATAAAAATGGATCATTGTATCCTACTTAATACACTCTATGGGGTGAAATAATTTGTGACTCAAAAACTACCTTACAACAAACCTTTGGAGGGTTGTTAAGGGGTAGTTTTTGGGTCACAAATAATTTTACTCTGTAGAGTGTATTAAGTAGGTGTTTCCGTCGAGAAATATCAAGCAACCGATTTTTTCAAAGATTTTTCAACGACTACACAGAACTGAATAACTTGATATTCAATAAAAAAAGTGACCCTCGAGATGAAAGTCGGGCGCATGAGATTAACGTCGAGTGCCCGAGATTAAAGGCGGTCCTCCGAGATTAAAGTCAGGCGCCTGAGATTAAAGTCGAGCGCCCAAGATTAAAGTCGGGATTCAAAAAAATTGTATATATATACGAAGGCGTCGAAGGGCCAAGAAACTGGAATGGGACAAAACGGGCATAAGAATTGACGGGAAATATCTAAACCATCTTCGCCTTGCGGATGATGCTGTGCTTATTAGTCAGAATGTCGGTGAACTACAGGAAATGTTGAAAGAGCTCAAAATGGCATCAGAAAAAATAGGGCTAACCATGAACCTAAGTAAAAGAAAAATTATGACTGCAGTTGATAAAATTGTTATGCGCCTTGGAAATCAGGTCATAGAAAAAGTTGAAGATTACGTCTACCTGGGATATATTATTAAATTGGGTGAGTAAAATTAAACCGCTGAAATTAACAGTCGAGTCCGACAAACATGTTACATATACCAAAGGATAAAAATATTTCAATTAACTTAAAAAGAAAAGTGTTCAATACCTGTATACTCCCCATTATGACTTACGGAATGGAAACAACTACGCTTACCATCAAATCAGCTAAAACACTTAGAACAACGCAAAGGGCTATTGAACGAATGATGTTAGGACTAAGTCTTAGGGACCATATAACTAACACAGAAATTAGATAAAGAACTAAAGTCGAGGATACCATAACACGTAAAGCCCATTTAAAATGGAGCTAGGGTGGACATGTCGCCCGTCAGAATAAATTAAGGTGGACAAAATAATGGAGACCACGACTGCACAAAAGAGGTGTTGGTAGACCGCAAAAACATTGGCTAGATAATGTCAAAGAGAGGGTTTGTAGATCTTGGAATTAGATATCAAAAGACAAAGAAGCATGGAAATTGGCAGGGGAGGCCTAGGTCCAGGAGTGGACTACGAAGGGCTGTCAAAAGAAGAATAAAAAGAAGTGTCAGAGGCCGTGTTGAAAAGACTGAACGGGGTTCCATATTAATACTTCAAGCACATTAAAAATACTGGAATGAGGAACAGGTATTATATTATTCTTAGTTTTAACGCAAACTCAGTCTAAACTAGAACAGGAAGAGATACTCACTTCATAAATCGTGTTTTCAGAATCGGGGGCAAAGGGCTCTCTGTTCACAGATAGTATATCACTCTTAGTATATTTTCAATGACTTCCTCCAACACAGGATTATATCCCGCTTAGTGTCAGAGGCCGTGTTAAGAATACTGAACGGGGTTCCCTACTAATACTTCAAACACATCAAAAATACTGGAATAAGGAACAGGTGTTATATTACTCTTAGTTCCAATGCAAACTCAGTCTAAACTAGAACAGGAAGAGACACGCACTTTATCAATCGTGTCTTCGAAATCGGTGGCAAAGGGTTTCCCGTTCACAGGTAGTATATCACTTTTAGTATCTTTCCAAAAAATTTCTACCACACAATGTTATATATGCTCGCATACGTCTCACATATATGGCAGCTATCTATTGAAAAGTATGGAGAAACTTTAGCTGTGGCATTATATATCTCCAAGGCGTTCGATCGAGTTTGGCACCAGGGACTCCTCGCCAAGCTTCCATTTTATGGCTTGCCCCCTCAGCTGTGTTCTCTGCTTGCTAGTTTTCTCTCAAACAGGTCTCTCCATGTAGTGGTCGATGGAGTTTTATCTGACACTCTACTCATGCTGGTGTTCCGCAAGGATCCATTTTAGCACCAACACTATTTTTACTTCACATCAACGACCTATTGAAAGCAACTTCATGTCCCGTACACAGCTTTGCCGATGATAGTACCCTCCATGCCGCTTTCCCTTCCAGGACCCTTATATCAGCCCGTGAAACCAGAAATGAACGAGAAAGAAATGTCAACAATATAAATATGGACTTAGCAACAATTCTCGAATGGGGATCCAATAACTTGGTAGAATTCAATGCAAACAAAACACAAGCATGTCTTTTCTCTAGAAAAGCCGATCTCACTGTGCCTAACATAACTTTGTCAGGAGTAACCATACCACTGAAGTCATCCATATCGATGCTTGGTATTACTATCAGCAATAACCTTTCCTGAGAAAATCACGTGAGGTCCATTGCCAAAAGTGCATCCCAAAAACTTGGTTTTTTGTTTCGTGCCAAGAGCTATTTCACCTCCAGTCAGCTGCTTATGATCTATAAGGCACAGATCCGACCTGTACTGGAGTTCTGTTCCCATATTTGGAGTGCGGCACCTAAACATATCCTGAAGCTACTGGATTCTGTCCAAAAAAGGGCAATTCGTCTCGTCGGTGATGCCTCGCTTACAAACTCGCTCACTTGTCTGGAACACCGTAGAAAAGTTGGCGATTTGTCTCTATTTTATAGATATTTTCATGGGCGATGCTCTTCTGAAATATCAACAATCGTTCCTCCTTTGGCAGTCTCTTCGAGATTAACCCGTCAAGTTCAGTCTTCACACCCCTTCGTGGTCACTTTGGAGACCTGCAGAACATCACTTTCCAAAGACTCATTCATCCAACGAATTGCGAGGCTTTGGAACTCATTGCCTAGGGAGGTGTTCCCCGAGGCATACAACCTCCAGAAATTTAAGAAGAACACCAACTCCTACCTTCTTTCCCTTGGTTCCCACGATGTTCTCTGAACATTACAGGATATCCCTTTTCGTGGGAACCAGAACATAAAAAAAAAAAAAAAAATCCGCTTAGTGTTAAAGGCTGTGTTAAAAAGACTGGATATGATTCCTAACTAATACTTTAAGCACATCAAAAATACTGAAATAAGGAACTATCACTCTTAGTTCCAAAGCAAACTCAGTCTAAACTAGAACAGGGAAAGAAACGCACTTCATCAATCGTGTCTTTAGAATCGGTGGCAAAGTGTTCCCTGTTCACAGGTAGTATATCACTCTAAGTATCTTTTCAACGACTTCCTCCCAGACAGGGTAATATCCTGCTTAGTATCGAAAGCCGTGTTAAAAAGACTAAACGGGTTTCCCTACCAATACTGCAAGCACATCAAACGTACTGGAATAAGGAACAGTGGTTATATCACTCTTAGTTCCAACGCAAACTCAGTCAAAACTATAACAGAGAGAGACACGCACTTTATCAATCGTGTCTTCAGTATTGGTGGCTAAGGGTTTTCCGTTCACAGGTAGTATATCACATAAATTCGGACTGAATTTTCATCACATTATTTAAATAAAAACCATATATTTTATTAAATCATGAATTAATATTGATTTTTCAATTAATTTTATAATGATTTTTTTGCAAAAGTGTGTGTCAAATTTAATTAAAAAAATCAGTATATTTTTTATTTAAAGTTAGCAGCACTGATTATTTAATGAACAACATAGGATCCGCTTGCGTCTCGCATTATCACTCCGCTCTGATCACCGAACCTCCTTAACAAAAAACTTTATTTTTAAAAAAGTAAGATACATATGGTTTGAAATGATATCGCAAATATTTGTTTGCAAATCTGTGAATATGTTTCCTCATTTGCATAAAGCTTTTGTAAGCTTCACCTGTTGAAAACACCATTTATCTGTTCTACTTAAATTCTAACTGTTTGTCTTTTCCTTTATTCTTGGAATTATCTTTGCTATAAGTTAAAGAACGTAATAAGTGGAAATAAAGGGACGACTTGTGTTATAATCGTCTTTAGTGGTATTATAGTATTGAGTTTTCTAAGTAGAAACGGAAAAAAAATACTGTTAATGTGGAAAGGGAATAAAAAAAACATTAAACTCTTTATTTCTTTATAAATTATATTTAATATATTTACTCTTGGGTTCAATGATTTTAAAAACTTAGACAAAAAAAACATTAAACAATTTAAATTAATCTTTCTAAACAATAAATTTTTACTTTACAATCACTTAAAAAGTCACAAACTCTAAACAATCATTTTATAACACATTATGATTAACTAACTCAATTTACTTTAAATTAAACTTTAAATCTAAAACTACGAACAATAGATTTCTTTTTATAAATTTCAATTAATTATTTTAGAAAGAGGACGTCTATGCTGGAAGAACGAGGAATTAACGAGAGAATTCTTGCCACCCGTGGGTATAAATCATTTGCTATTTTGATGACTTCAAAGATTACGCGCCGGCGCCGACCACGAGGAAATAAAGGGCGTGGTAAGTTGTAGACAATGCAGAGGTGTGGGCAGCTTCACCGTCGGAATCTCTATTGCCTGCTGACTTCCTTGCTTTCGTACGGCGTCGTTTTACTGAGTAGCTTTTTAATCCTTTGATAACTCAGTAAACGCTGGCTCGATCTGTCTTTTTACTACTATAGGATAACGGGTTTACTGTGGTGTTATCACAGTAAATGAGACAAAACACTTGGCATCGATAATATATTGTTAATTTTAATACATGAAGCTTACAGTTTAAGGCCTCCTGTATCTTTGGAATAATTTTACTGGTTGATAGCTTTTAGTTAATGTATTCTAAAATCTGGGAAGCCATGTTAGAAATGGGTATAACGCAGAGAATTATCAGAACAGTCCAAAATATGTACAAAAAAAATACCGTAAGGATTAAAGAGGGAAATAAACTATCAAATGCCTTCAAAACAACTAATGGTCTCCTCCAAGGCTGCTCAACATCACCCACACTATTCAAAATATTTCTACAACAGACACTAAGACCATAGAAGAGAAAATGTGCAGGAATGGGAATACCAATTAGGAATGATCATCTGTATACTCTAAGCTTTGCCGATGATCAAGTAATCATAGCTCAAGATGAGGAGGATTTAGGTTTTATGATGCGGAAACTAGAGGAGGAATATGGGAAAAATGAAGTGGAAATCAACCTCGAAAAGACCCAATATATGTCAACGGCACAAGACAGGATATATCACCTAGAAATAGATGATAACCGACAGATCTCAGGAACAGACAAATTTAAGTATCTAGGGTTTATAATATCAAAAAGTGGAACAACAGAGGAAGAAATAAAAAATAGACTAGGTCAAACTAGGGCATGTATTAATCAATTAAACCCAATATTATGGGACCGCCACATAACCAAGACTAATAAAACGAGAATATTCAATTCAATAGTTCGCAGCATAATGACTTATGGAGCTGAAATGTGGGTGATCAACAAAAAAAACAAAGGGAAGATTGTAGCAACAGAAATGGACTTTTGGAGAAGGAGTTGTGGAGTGAACAGATTAGATCGAATAAGAAATGAGGAGATCAGGTGAAGTATGGAGGTAAAAAAAGACATACTAGAACACATAGAGGAAAAGAAACTAACGTGGTACGGACATGTTAGAAGAACTCCGGAGGATCGCTGGATACACCGGGTAACTGAGTGGAGTCCATTAGGCAGACGAAAGAGAGGTCGACCAAGGCGATCATGGAGAGACGAAGTGGATGAGGCGATGGAATTAAGAAACCTGCAGGACGGAGACTGGCAGGACAAGGACAACTGGAGACAAGGGCTGAAAGCAGGAAGGCATATATATATATATATATATATATATATATATATATATATATATATATATATATATATATATATATATATATATATATATATATATATATATATATATATATATATTTTATTTGATTATAGTTATGTGCATTTTACCACGTGGTATTTTAAGGCCGTGCTATGAGCGGCGGACGTCTGTCTTCTTAGACATTCGGAATGGGAAGAGAACGATAAGCCGAACACCGTTTCAAATGTGGCTTCTCGTGTTAAATTCAGCGTTTTTGATTGGTCACTGTGACCGTATAGTCGCTTGCTAAGAATTGCGCGTGACGATTGGAATGTTCTCGGCTAATAACTGCACGTGTTCTTAAGATGATTTATAAATTGCACGGGACCCTTTATTTATATTTGAATGCTAATTTCCACGTAATGAATGGGTGCTTTTTAGTTGATTTTTGTCGGCGTCAGGGCCGTACTGAGTAGTTTTATCAATCAAGGAATTTCTCAAAGAAGAATTGTACAGTTGAAAGTACTGATTTCCAACAAAGCTGTTTCATCACCTTAAACCAAACATGCTAATATATAGGGTATTACAATAAGAATGCAATATTAGAATTGCACGCCAATTTGGCTGTCATAATGTAACAAAATGTTGGCATGTCAATATTTATTGAAAGGTCGGTAATGATCGGTAATGGCATCAAATTTATTGCAAAAATATTGTTTAAAATTATTCAACCATTGTTACGAAAAATAAAACACTTTAATGTTCTAAAAACTAATTATTCGTTACTAATTATAATTCCAGTGACAATATCTAAGTACATCTTTATTCGTCATAAAACACGTCTGCTGGTCGTTTTGAGTCCCGCCACAGCTTGACACAGCGTTTGTCATTTTCGCGTTGGAGAGGACACAGGTGTCCTTCAGATGATAATACAACTCTAGTTTCTATCGAAATTAGCATTAGCCACGGGCTGTAAAACGTTTTAATCGTTTGCGTTGATGCATATCTCATAAATTACGCGCAACGCAGAGTTTTCTTGTCGGGAGATTGTTTGATTTATTAAAATGAATCTGTTTATATAAATCTAGCAATTTATTTATGAGTCAACGGCTTTTATTTAAATTTATCATAAAGACGGGTGAACGTGTGGTTACAATACGGATTACGACTGTGTCAGGGGTTAATCGATGTGCAAATATTAAGTTTAGACCACGATCATTCACAGCAGAATATACAGAAAATGTGACTTATACGACAGCAAATCTAAATTTGGCTTTAGAAATGCACTGGGAACTAAAGAGGCAAACTTTTTATTACAAGTTCTATTGCAACGCTGTAGAACCGCAAAGTAAACGCATGTTTATAGATTTTTCGAAGGCTTTTAACAGAGTAAAACACACAGAGTTGGTAGAAATAATGAAAGAAGCTTGACAAAAAAATATACGAATTATAGCGAATTAAATTGGAACCAGTCAGCTAACATGAACATAGCCGGAAACAAAACAGCAGCGATGACGATCCAAAGAGGCGTACGTCAAGGGTGCGCTCTTTTGCCGACCTTATTTAACATCTACTCTGAAAAGATATTTCAAGAGGCACCGGAAGATTCTCCTTAACAGATTAAGATAAACGGCGAAAACATAAACAACATCAGATACGCAAGTTGCCTAGAGGATCTTTAAACTTTTATTAAAAAAATTAATAAAACGAGCGAGGGATATAGACTAAGCAAAAGAAACTTTAAGACAAAACATATATTATGACCATCAGCAAAAACGCCCAGCCTCCTATGGTTTTGACTTTAAATCAAGAAGCTATAAAACGAGTCGATAGATACACTTACTTGGGATCAAAGGTAAATGTAAACTTCCTATACCAATGGGGCAGGGCTGAGTCACTGGATTGTGACTGTGAATATCCAAGGCAGACCATTGAGCATATAGTGGCGGACTGTCTATCTTGCTTTTATCCTGGAAACTTGCAAAACTTCGCGCAGTGTACCCAGAGCGCAATCGAATGGTTGCGCAATTTGGATATCAATGTTTAGTTGTTTCAAATTGTTTCGGTCTGTATACATCAAATTAAATGTTTGTGACTATATATTAATGTTGTATGACTATTGTAATGTTTATATCATACTCTCATTTTTATTGTAAAAGATTCATATGCTAAATAAATAAATAAATACATAAATGAGGAACAATAAGTATCGACTACTACAACTTATTCTACAGGGTAAGGTCGACGGTAGAAGAGGACCAGAAAGAAGAAAGAAATCGTGGCGGCAAAAACCTACGCCAGTGGTTTGGGATGACATCTATACAATTATTTAGACAGGCAGCTGATAAAATAAAAATATCCATGTTAATCGCCAACGTTTGCAGAGAATATTGCTTCAAAAGAAGAAGAAGACAATACAAAAATAATTACTTGATACAAATATCTTCTCTCTTTTCTTCTTTTTCTTAGTCCATTACATCATTCATAATGTGTGGTGATTGTTGTAAATTTATGTCGTTATATAGTCTGTCCAGGACGAACTAATAATTTGTTGCCATAGTTGCCTGCTATTAGTCTCTCTTGTTGCTGTCTTTAAATTTAGGCCAGTTAAATTGCGAACGGTGTCTGTCCATCTCGTTGGTGATCGGCACCGTCGTCTTTTACCAAATGGCATTCCCTGTACAATGAGGCGCTCCACATTATCGTGTCGAATTATGTGGCCGAAAAACCTTAGAGCCCACGCTGAAGTTTGGCTTAACAAACGGTGCTCTATTTTTAGTTGTTTTAATATGGATGCGTTTGTTCTTCGAGCAGTCCATGTGATTCTTAACATTCTGCGCCAACACCACATTTCAAACGCATCGATTTTTCGTCGATCAGTGGCCTTAATCACCCACGTTTCCGAAGCGTACCAAAAAACTGAGAAAACCAGTGATTTTACCAGAGCTTTTTTTGTTTTAATCGAAATGTTGCGATCTTTCCATACTCTGGTGAGTTGGATTATAGCTGTTTTACCCAGTTAAATGCGTCTACGAATTTTAGGTTCAAAATCCCCATTTGATGATATTATTGACGCTAGATACACGATCCTTTTAAAGACATCGCAATTTGCCACCTTGTGTGGTTGTGGATCACCTTCTTGTTCTCGGTTGATAATCATGATCTTCGTTTTTTTTTTGTAGTTTATTTGCAACCCATATCTTAAGCTCACAATTTCGAGTCTTTCGAGGAACATCGTCAGTTCTTTTTCTCTCTTTAAAACGTTTTATATTTCATGCAGACTTTTAAGAAATATAATTACCCAATAGACTGTTTGGCACAAAGATACGCCTATGTCTACTAATATAGTCCCTTATGGAAGCTCACTTTTATTGTATTCGGGCATTTTACAGTGCTGAGCAGGCAAAAAAATAATTAAAGGTCCCAACTTGCAATGTAAATGCTAAGAAAAACTTTTAAAATTATTTTCACCACCATGTCAGAATTTTGCAGGTATATTTGGGGTTTATGACTTTCTTTCTCAAAAACGTTTTCACGAACTCTGACTTTGTCCTCAATCTCAGAATAAGATTCACAAAATGTTACGTATGGTCCGTACTGTTATATTGTATGAAAAGCTGGATATTGAAGGTTATCACGATGAATAGGCTGGAAGCATTTAAAATGTGGATCTATCAAAGAATCTTAGAAGTCCCATGGACAGCAAGGAAAACCAACAAGGAAATTTTGAGGACGATAGGTGGAGAACGCGAATTTCTGGGCACGATAAAACGCAGGAAACAGCGTACCTGGGACATGTGTTACGCAACGAAAGATACCATTTGCTCTAACTATAAATAGAAGGAAAAAAGAGGAAGAAGATGTGTAGGCAGAAAGAGGATGTCATGGCTCCAAAATATCAAACATTGGACAGGAATAGGAACCACAGGAGAATTAATTCACACCATCAAAAATAGGAAAAAATAGTCAGAAGTGATCGCAAACATCCATTAATAGATAGCAGCAGAGAAAGAAGAAGACTCTCTCTTATTATTTAATAAAGTATAGTCGTTTGTTAATATTCGATAGCAATGCTATGTGCGAGGCAGAGACCACGCCACAGAAAAATAATACAATAAACATTAAAAAAATCGATATTGTCTTTTAAAAAATTTTTTTTAGAAAATAAAGTAAAAAACTTTGCTTATTAAATAGGTAAGTTTATGTATCATGTGAGTGGGGCGTAGGTCGCTCCACTGCGACCTTTAGTAGGTCTATTGTAGCTTACCCCTAGAGGTTACAGTTCACCGCACAATCCAGCCCTTCTCACGAAGTTCACGGTTGTATGGGGTGAGCTTTTCTTAAAATCGGTTGGTTCTGGGTTGGTGTAACCAAATAGGTTGAACCATATTTTTCACAGGCCGGGGCATCAAGATAGTATATGTTTAGCAGTTTAGTCTTACACACGGCAAAACCGATAGTCCGTTTGTTAATTCAGACCAGGGTTTAGGTAAGAACGCCTTCGAGTGAGTTAACCCAAGTATATTGGACCAGTATGTGAGTATTTTCCTCTTCGCCCAGTCCGAAATAATTATATAATTGTAGTGACTTCTAAAACCGGTTCTGGTCCAGTGAACGCAGATTCGGCCCCCTGTTTTGCAAGGGTGTTAGTTTTTTGTTTCCCTTCAACCCCTGGTGCCCAAGTACCTACAGCGGGGTCATTTTGTTGTTCGCACCAGGGATTCGATGCAATTCCATACAAGTTTAGAATTTTTTTTTTGGAGCTTAGTGCTTTTAAAGCAGCCTAGCTGTCTTATATTATACTTATGTTTTTGTTTGCTAGAGGTCTGTAAGTCAGCTCTCTTGCACATAATTCGATACCGAAGACTTCAGCCTGAAAGGTTGTAGCATACATGCCAAGACTGGTAGATATTTCAATCTTTGGTTTTTTGCTGAACAACTCGGCCTCAACTTCATCTGTAGTTTTTAAGCCATCTGTGTTCATTACGTATTTAGTCTCTGGGAAGAGGAATTCTTCCCTTATCCATTCGTCTCTCTTCGGAAAGAGGACTTAGAACGACTTTTCTACGTATATTTTTGTGGCTAGCATGTCAGGAAGCATTTTGCTCATTAAATATTTAATACATTAAATTTATAAAATAATTTATTTTTTGCAAGATTTTATTTTATAATAAATTAATAAAATTAAAGTTTTTGCTTTTCTTTTAAAACGTTGGTTTTATAACCGACCCCAAATATAAAAAAAAACCCGTGAAGATATTCTTATAGCTACAATTAAGCTTTAATTTAATCTAATTGAGGCTATTCATTACACGCAAAACATTTCCTTCCGGTGATTCTTGAAAGAACTTCTTTCTAATTGAGGCGTTTCCTTTATACATCATTAATGGCGACCGTATACTAGAAACGGAAACTTCGTGAGTTACCATCCGAAACGAAATTCTATTACAATTATTTTAACTCAGTGGTAGATGTATTGAAAGGAGGGAGGCGGTAATATATGACTTTTTTGAAATATTATTTTTTTACCTTTGAAAAAAATTTTATTTTTTTGTCATAATTTAATAAAAAAACTTGACAAAAACTTTTTTTAATTACGATAGGTAATAATTCTGCTTTAAACTCTGCCAGTACCCATAGCCCAACTGGGATCCGGAGTCGTCACGGGAAATTTGATCAAAGCTGCTATTCGCTCCGTGCGTGACTGCAGCGCCATGGTCTCAGTGAACTAAAGGACGCTGTTACAGAGTTTTTAAATGTATAAATGAATGCAAGTGTGCAATAAAAATTAATTTTTATCATTAAAACAAATTTTTTTGCGTGTCAAACCAAGCGACAAAAAATCTTTAACCATGTGAATTTGTTATGCAAAAGTTACCGATAAAATTTAGGTATAAATAATAATTAAAAAACGGTATAAAAGCTGTAGCGTTTACTAAGGTAAAAAAAAATAGATTATAACCACAGTAGATCAGAATTTAAATAATATTGGCAAGCAAAAAAAGTACGATGTGACATAGTTATAAAATAAATATGTGTATATTTTTGTCAAACTTTTAGATTAAAAGCAAACAGGGATAAATTTATTTTTATTATTCATTATATTTCTAAATAGTTTCATACAATTACTTACATAGATACATACATATAGTCACGCCTTTTTCCCGTAGAGGTAGGCCAAACAAACAAACAAACAAAAACTATAATATTTTAGTAAATACAGCTTGAGCCAAAAAATTTTTATCAGTTTGGACTGAAATAGAAAGTTTTTTGTGATAAAAATACCAATTTCAAGTAATAAAACAACGATTTGTGATTTGGATGAACACTTAAAGACGTGAGGCATGATACTTGTTTCCTAGTGTTGCCTGATTATACAGAGTGGACCAAAAGTCTGGAAAAGGACAATTATCTCGTAAATTGCTAGTCCAAATTGTACAAAATTTGAAACAAGCCTATTTTATGATGCAAAAATTCCACATTTAACATTTGACAACATTTAATATTTAACATTTAACAACAAATTCATCATCCTGTATATTCAGTCATTAATGGAATCTCCTCTTTAATACGAGTTCAGCCATATGTAACACTTATGATTTTATGTACTCTAAAAGGTCTAGTCAAGGTCTAAACAATCATGGAGAAATGCGGTAGACGCATTCTACCATCGATTAGGGTACTGTCAACTCACAAATGGAGAACTATTTAAACAATAGATTTTTCCTTTCATTTTTATTGGGAAATTTTCAAAACAAGTTTTGGTATTAAGCCGCCCTACCAAGTGTTCTGTACTAGCGCTGATAAGAATGAAATATTAAAAGTACCATCGTCAGTTGAATCTTTTTATTTAGTAGTGAAAAAGGTCGTTTACTAAAATAAATAAAGTGTCACAAAGAATAATTTTTGGTTAATATCTAACATTAACTACGAAAGTCTCCGGCTAAAAATATTTTAATAAATTATAAATTAGTCGTAAATGTTAAATTAAATTTAATAGCAAGATCAAATACAAAAATTAAAAACCATTCTTACCATTTTTATTGTACACTACAAAATAAGTACACACTAAAAATGTACTCGACCTTTTTCACTACTAAATGAAAAGATTCAACTGACGATGGTTCTTTAAATATATAATTCTTTTTAGCGCTAGTACAGAACACTTGGTACGGTGGCTTAATACCAGAACCGGCTTTAAAAAATTCTCAATAAAAATGAAAGGAAAATTTGTCGTTACACGATGAAATGCTAAGCGTAAATTGTTTTTTTGTAACCGAGCCACCTCACAATTGTATTAACCCGCTAACTGTATTAGCTTATTATTTTTAATTCGGATTTCTTCAATAAATGACATGGTTTTTTCATTATTTTACTACAAGCCGCACCGATCCGTTGACTGTTGGATAAACGACGACACTGTTTGAAACGTTGAATCTTGTCGAGAGATGACGCAAACAACAGTCATATTATGGCATGCGACAAGGAGACATATTTTTTGTCGCTTTGTGTTTCTTCTTAAAAAGACTGTGTCAATGCCGCTTGCTACATGCATGATAAAAATTGCCTCAGTGAATAAGTATTTTAAAACACTAGTTTATTTAATTTTTAATAATTTTTTAACTTCCCAGGGGACACTTATAGTAATGGGTCCGATTTTGCGAATCCCGAATTATGACATATCTCCAAATTTCAAGGTCTCCAGGCTCTAAGCTAGAGGAAAGAGTAGGTTGCGGTATCCTCTCAGTAGACCCCTAACTTAGCCTGTCGATTCTTTTGCCTGATCACTGTAGTGTGTATCAAGCTGAAATGACAGCTATTACGGAGGCAGCAGTCTGAATACTCTGCAACGAAAAAAAGTTCATCGAGATATTCATTCTTTGCGACAGCCAAGCTGCTATCAAATCACTAAACGTGCTGCCCTGAATGAGCTAGGAACTAAGTTTGGAGTTCACATTGTCTGGGTACCTGAAAACAGAGACATAACAGGCAACTGAAAGGCAGACGAGCTAGCAAGAGAGGGCACTACCCTTCCAGCTGTATCGTCTCATCTTAGCAAGGAGTACCGATTGCAAATTGCCGACTCCCCCTGCACAGCAAAGTAGTTTAAAAAGCCAATTTGAGGTGGCAAAATGAACCCACATGCACAGCATGGAAACAGATCTGGCCTAAACTAGATCTAGGTTATACTAAGGATGTTTTAACTCTATCCAGGAAGTTCATTGGAAATGCGATCGCAGCCATAACAGGGCACTGGGTAAAAGTTCCAACTGGTTCTCACGGTAGAGAAGGAAGGCACCGCTGTCCATCACGGTATCACAACGGGCCAAAAGGCCCAAGTGGGTTCCATCCGAAACGCCGTTTTAACCTAAGATGACGTAAGGTCTCCATAGTCGAACACAATAGTTTTTAAGTGGACGTCTGTACGTATATGTACGAATGTGTGTATGTTCATATGTTCGTATGTGCGTTCGGAAATATTTTTCGTCTTGATTATCTCAAAAAAAAATAATATCGACGTGGGACTAATTGCATTTAACGCATAACTACGCAACTTAAAACTAATTAGATTTTTACCAAAATCGGTGATCTGTTTCCTATGGAGAATTAAAAAACTAAAAAAATGGGGAACTACCTAAATTTTGCAATTTATAAATTATACTATTTTAAATACAGATTTTAAAGATCTTTTGAATAATATAAAACAATATAATGATAATATTTTATAAAAATAGATAGTTTTAAAAAACAAGAATAGGAATTGGAGAATTTTAAACTTGTGTCAGTATTGAGAGAATAGCATTAAAGACGCTAAAACAGTGAAAATTATTGTTAGTAATAATCAAGCATTTTTTATAACAATTAAATATTGTTACTTACAAATGATTATTATTCATAATGATTAAAAAAAATTAATTGTTATGAACAATTGATATGATAAGAAAAAGTATGAAAGAATACGGTTGACATAAACAGAATATTGTTAATGACAATTATAATTTGTTATAAACAATTTGAAATCGTTTTTTATAACAATTTTAATATTTAAAATAATAATTATAACAACAAAACATATGGTATTTGTTTATTCTTTCCACTGGGAAGTTAGTCATGTGAACCTCTGGGGTCGAACCCAGACCAGTGATATTTATTTTTTAAGGAACACCACTGGATGGTGCCCTTAGCTTTTGTAATAATTCGATTGGTTTAAATTTCTTACTTTTAACCTTTCCAAATGACGTAAACAAAAGAACTAAAGATGAAGAAACCGCTCCATAAAGCCTCTAAAAGGAGCAATCAGTGTAAATCCTTAAGAAAAATTACCGATAGAACAAAAAGTTCAAAGTTACAGAACTAATAAGACACGTGTGTTAAAATTAGATTAACCAGTGATGTTGGGAACTATTTAATCTCTTGTAATGTGAGAAACTTAACAAATAAAATACCTTTACAACATGATTAGAAATTTGGTTGTTTAGGTCTATAATATGCATAGATACATAAATATAACAAGAATATAATTTTTTTTTTAAGTTTTCAAGTTAGTTATTTGAATATATTTTTTTCCAACATTGTACGTCACTGTATTTTCTGATCTTTTTACTTTAGTACAAAAAAAAATTCTATATTTTATCGGTTTTAAACAATGACGAAAATGTTTATGTTTATATTGAAGTCCATCACATGAATTTTTAAATTAAACATTTAAAGACGCCTTTCAAACCGTAAACAAATGCTGACAGATATTAGCATGCTGAACAAACAAATGCAGCGGAAGCATTTGACATATCAAGCGTGATTTGCCCGTTATGTAGAAACTAGAAATGTACCTGAAAGACACACAGTAAGCACAACATGTACAACTCAGGTAAGGGTATGTTAGGTATCATGTGAGTGGGGCGTAGTAAGGTTGCCCCTCCACCGCGACCCTCAATGGCTACATTGTGGCTCACCCCTTAGGGTTACAGTTCACCATTTTACGAAGTTCATAGTTGTATAAGGTGTACGCATGTTTTATAGATTTTTTGACAAAATAAAACACACAAAGTTAGCAGAAATAATGAAAAAAGTAGGCCTTTACAACAAAGATATACGAATTATAGCGAATGTATATTTTGAAACCAATCAGCTTACGTGAACATAGTCGGCAACAAAACAGAAACGGTGATGATCCAAGGAGGCGTACGTCAAGGGTGCGTCTTCTCGTCGACCTTATTTAACATCTACTCTGAAAAGATATTTCAAAAGGCAAAAGTATTCTCCTGAAGAAATGAAAATGAACGGAGAAAAAGTAAACAACATTAGATACGTAGATGATACTGTTATCCTAGCAAGTAGCCTAGAGGATCTTTAAACTCTTCTTGAGAAAATTAATACAACGAGCGAGGAATATGGACTTTGCCTGAACACCTTTAAGACAAAACATATGACTCACCAAAAACGCCCAGCCTCCTATGGTAAAAAAACTATAGAACGAGTCGAGAGAGACACTTACTTGTGATCAATGGTAAATGCAAACTGGGATCAATCCGTAGAAATTAGATGCAGAATCAAGAAGGCAAGAAATGTATTTAATAAAATGAAAACATTTTTTGTCAGCAGAAACCTAAGCCTACAACTGAAAATAAGAATGGTCAGATTTTACATCCTTCTAGTACTTTTGTACGGCATTGAGGCGTGGACCATGACAGAAACCTTGATGAAAAAGCTCGAAGCATTGGAAATGTGGATATACCGTAGTATTCTGCGCATCTCATGGATCGAGCATATAAAAGTATTTAAAAGAATGGGTAAAATAAAAGAAGTGGCATTCACATTAGAGAGAAGAAAAATAGAGTATTTCGGACATATTATAAGGAATAACTACGACTACAATCTATTTTACAGGAAAAGATCGAGGGTAGAAAAGGACCGAGAAGAAGAAGGAACACGTGACTGCAAAACCTACGCCAGTGGTTTGGGATGAAATTTTTACAATTATTTAGACAGCTGATAAAATAGGAATATCCATGTTAATCGCCAACGTTCGCAGAGAATAAGGCACCAAAAGAAGAAGAAGAGAAGGTTAATTTTTTTTTAAATCGGTGGGTTCTAAGTTTGTAAAACCAAATATATTAAACCCATTCTTTTTATATAGGGGCATAAACATAGTTTGTGTTTAGTAGTTTTGTTTTTCACGCAGCAAAACTGACAGTTTATTTGTTAGTTAAGATCAATCTTTTCGAGGTGGTATCTTAGACGACAATATTCTGTAAGTAGTACCGTCAAAATTTGCAATTAATTCCTAATACATTCAAGTTACTGCTGGGATGTGTGTTTTCAGGAGTTTAGGTAAAAACGCCTTTAAATGTGTTAACCCTGGTAGATCAAACCGATTTGTAAGTTTTTTTCTTCCCGTCCAATACGACATAATGGTTTAAGCAGCACTTGTGGTGAATGTAAAGACTGGTTCTGGACCTGTGAACGCAGATTTGGCTCTCAGATATTTCGTTGCCCGCTGGTGTCAAGGTACCCACATCAGAGTCACTTCGGTTTTTACACCAAGGCACTTCAGAGATTCGATGTAATTCCAAGTTTAGAATTTAGTTGTTGCACCAAGGCACTTCAGTAATTTGATGCAATACCAAGTTTAGAATTTACATATTGGAGCTTAGTGCTTTT
Source organism: Agelastica alni (assembly GCA_950111635.1). Lineage (NCBI taxonomy): Eukaryota > Metazoa > Arthropoda > Insecta > Coleoptera > Chrysomelidae > Agelastica > Agelastica alni. The sequence goes on from OX467717.1 coordinate 2,943,256, forward strand.
AAAGTAGCCTGATTGCCTAAGATGATACTAATTGAACAACAAAATAAATATCGTTTTTTGCAATCAGCTTGGGAAGAAACCATATGGTAATGACAACTAAGTTACAAAGGAGATGATTGTAGACCCACTTTTTGAAACGTTGCAGGTCATAGTTCTCTGGAAAAACTGATTTTGGAAGCTGGTTCCATTTCGTTGCAGCCCCGTTAAAGAAGGATTCTTAATAAAGATTGGTTCTTGTAGAGTCAATCTTAAAAGTAAATGGGTGAGACTGATCAGCGTGTCGAGTTCTTCGGTCAAATGTGCCCAGTGGTGATATAACAGTTTTTATTTCTTTGAAGCATCTGCCATGGAAATATCTGTAGAGTAATTTCTGGTCTGCAAATCTATGTTCTAGTAAAGGATATCTGTGAGAGTTGAGCTGTTTATCAACCGAATGGCCCTTTTCTGAATGGAATCTAGAAGACGAAAAAAATGCTTTGGTTCTAAACCCCAAATGTGCGAGCAATACTCCATTAGAGGTCGGATTTGAGCCTTGTACGTCGTCAAAAGTTAATCAGGAGTTAAAAACTTTCTAGCTTTCCACAGAAAACCCAGCCGTTGGCTTGCTGACTGCGATGTTAGCAACATGGTCATGCCAAGACATATTATTAGATCCAAATTGTCACTGGACAACAAAGTTTTTATATACAAAATAATCCTCAAACCCATATGGAGCTACGGCATTTATCTATCTTTTTCTTAAAGTACCCTATCTGTTTCGGACGTTGGCCACCACCAAGGCAATGCAAACTTTATTTACTGCACTGCGTAATAGCTCGGTTGATGTTGCTCCAAACCACTTGCGCAGGTTTGCAAGTCAGGAAATTCTTTTTCTTCCTGGACCTCTCTTGCCCTCAATTTTTCTCTGGAGTATAACCAGGAGTAATCCATATTTTCCTTTATGTCGCATAATGTGTGCGAAATATTGTAGTTTTCGACATTTTACTGTTATCAGCAGTTCAGGTTGACAATCCATTCTTCTGAGTACTCTCACGTTAGTAACTCCTGCGGTCCATGGAATTTTAAGAATTCGTTGGTATATCCACATTTTGAATGCCTGTATTCTTTTCTCCATGGCTTCCAAAATAGTCCACGCCTCGACTGCTTTTCAAAGAATAGAGTAAATATAACACAAAAGTAGGCGTCTTTTAATTTGTAAACTTAGATCTTTGCTACATAGTGAATTCTTCATTCTCACGAATACGGTTCTAGCTTTTTTTATTCGGCATTTTATTTCCCGAGAATAATCCCATTCTTCGTTCAATGTACATCCCAGATATGTGAACTTTGCCACTTGTAGTATTATATGGTTCTTTGCCCACAGTATCGTGTGTTGATTCTTTGACTTACCTATCACATACTGACATATTAAAATGATTTTAAGTCTTTAGAATTATAACAGATGATTTTTGGTACGTTATAAACCAAACTATATCCAGAGATCTCCAAATACCCTTTGTAAAAGAAGAAATAACAAACTTTACAAAAATTTGCCACCAGGATCGAGCAATACCCAATAATTGGTCTTGCAAAGAACCTGTATAGAACATGTATAAATAGTAAAGTCTACTGAGCTCTAGTAAAGTGCTACTGAGCTCTACGTCAGTAATAATAAAATGACAAAATTTACTTTTTTTAACTTGTTTTACAGACTGTACAGAATATAGGAAAAAACCTTTACAAAATTAGAATTATAACAACAAACATAGGAGCATTAAGGTCACTGGCAATGATTAAACATTGTGTGGTTAAGAAAGAGAATACCGTTTTATTTCTGTTTCTGCTACAAAAATTTTCGGTTTATTAATGTATATAAAAATATTTTTGTTTAAAAATATATTTATTAAGATATAACTTTATCCTTCTCTTACACTTGCCTCCGGCAATAATTTCATAGATCAATTAATTCCTTCCGGCTTTCCATTATTAAATATTCATTTAAGTTGATGTCAAAAGCAATTAAATTCTGCATCTCTCTGTAATGGGTACTTGCCATTGGTTACTTTACAATAACTTTCATTGGTTTAAAGATGGACTATTAAAACTTCATTGAAGTTACTCGGGTCTCTATTGTTTCTGTAACAAATCAAGTTGTTAGATTCTATCCGATAATTTTAATTACAACCGGGTTTTATTATATCATTCGAATGTAATATATGTGCTGGAAATAAAGACTATTTTAAATTTAAATATTTTGTTTTAAAATATAAATAAAAGAAAAATGTTAAAACTTTGCACTGATTATGAAATGGACACACAAATATTTTGCTTAAATTATACACGGTGGCCAACCGAAAACGAAGTGGAGTCATTTGCAGTAACCTCATCAACGTTTTGGAAAAACGCTCAGACCCGTCGTTTTTAATTGAAAAAGGACATTTTTTTCTGATATTTTTGACTCCACTATCTTCAACCCCAAGTGAGGGTAAGATTACCCCAAAATTTTTAAATGGCATTTGGGGTCGAATAAGCTCTTACAATAGTCTTTAAATTTTAAAAATCCGCCCATTACTTATTTGGAAATTAAATTTTAAAGGTGAAACTTTATTTGAAAAAATCCACAGTATGACAAAAATCATTTTTATTTTCAACAGGACGGTGCTCCTCCGCAATATGCGGTGATCGTTCGTCAGTTTCTAGACCAACGTTTTCCACAGCATTAGATTGAGAGAAGAGGCAGCATTGAATGGCCTCAACGATCGCCAGATTTATCGCCTCTTGATTTCTTTTTGTGATGACATCTGAAAAGTAAAATCTATAAAACACAACCAGCGTCGTTGAAAAATTTGCGTCAAAGAATCGTTAACGAGTGCCGTCAAATTACTCCGGGAATTCCTCGTAATGTGCGTGAACGTTTTGAACAAAATCTGTATTATTGCATAAAAGCGGGCGGTCATCAGTTTAAACATTTAATTAATTAAGTAGTAATTAAGCAACTAAAATAATTGGAGTTTAAAACAGTTAATTTTTTTAATGTAATGGGAGAAAATGTAAAATTTAAGGATTGTAGAGAGAATTGCCAGAGCTTTCAAAAGACATCTTATTCGATTCCCAATACCATTTAAAAATTTTTGGGGTACTCTCGCTTGGGGTTAAAAGTAGTCAAAAATACCGGAAAAGAGTGTTCTTCTTTAATAAAAATCGACGGGTCTGAGCGTTTTTTTAAATGTTGACGAGGTTCCTGCAAATGGCTCTGTTTAGTTTACGGTTGGCCACCCTGTATAAAAAACAGCAGTATAAATGTCAATGCAAAAAAACTATAGCGTAGAATATCGTCATAATGTCCACGACATTTACAAGTATTTGTTTGACCTTGTTTTAAGAGATTATGTCTTTGGTTGTATAAAAGCAGTTATACATACATACATACATATAGTCACGCTTTTTTTCCGTGAGGGTAGACATGAATCACTTTCTTCCACTTGCTACGAATCCTACACACATCCCATGCCTCTTCTACTTTTATTAGTGTTCTTATACATGCTCGTCGGTTGTAGAACCACGTTTATGACAAAAAACAACTTTTTAAAAAAACAAATATTAATTCACTGAGTTTTGAGGTAATACCGTATATTTTTTCCATAGCAAAAAAAAGAAGACTCAAGACTCAACGAGTCGATCACGCTAGGGACAAAAATCAATTTATAACAAAAGAGACAAGTACAGTGCAACAGAAGTAGCTTGGCGGGCGACTAGCCTCTAAAATAACAAATATTCGGCTAAATATACTTCACATTCGTAAACTTCTTCCTCCGATTGTACATGAGACTCGCGATTACTGAACATTTCGTCGTCGCCAATCGGATCGTTATTCGAATGTTTTCGTTGTGCGCAGATTTTGTGATCTCTCGCCCGCCAAGCTACTACTGTTGCACTGTAACTAAGTAAGTCAACCACCTCAGAAATTAAAAAAAATTTGTAGTAAAAGGAATAAGTAACCTAACATATTAAAGGGCCACAACTCCATCGTAAAAGAGTCAAAAAAGAGTTACCAAACTTATACAGGGTGGCCAACCGAAAACGAAACAGAACCATTTGCAGGAATCTTGTCAACATTTTAGAAAAACGCTTAGACCCGTCGATTTTTGATTAAAAGTAGACACACCTTTCCGGTATTTATGACTTTACCACTTTGAACCCCAAGCGAGGGTAAGAATTACCTCAACATTTTTAAATAGCATTGGGAGACGAATACGATGTCTTTAAAAAGTTTTTACAATTTTCTATACAATAGTCTTTAAATTTTAAAATTCCTACCATTACTTATTAAAAATTTGACTTTAAATGTAAAACTTTTTTATGTAAAGGCTGGCATTTGCGGTGACCGAGACAATTTGACTGTCGAAATGTATTTGCGATTACTGGAAGACGCTGTTGAACCTGCCTTGACTGCTATTATTTAAAAATAATTCACAGTATGACGAAGATCATTGTTATTTTTAACAGGACGGTGCTCCTGCGCATTATGCAGCGATTGTTCGTCAGTATTTAGAACGACGTTTTCCGCGGCATTGGATTGGGAGAATAGGCAGAATTGAATGGCCTCCAAGATCACCAGATTTATCTTCCCTCGATTTCTTTTTGTGGGGACATCTGAAAAGTCAAATCTATATCTATAAAACACAACCAGTGTCGTTGAAAGATTTGCGTCAAAAAGTCGTTGAATAGTGCCGTCGAATTCCTCCGGAAATTCTTCGGAATATGCGTAAACGTTTTGAACAAAATCTTTATTATTGTATGGAAGCGGGCGGGGCGGTCATCACTTTAAACATTAAATCAATTAAGTAGTTAGCAAACAACTAAAATAATTGGAATTTTAAAATGTAATTTTTTTCAAATTATTGGAATTGTAAAATTTAAAGACTATTGTAAGGAGAATTGTCAGAGCTTTTAAAAGACATCTTGGGGTTGAAAGTAGTGGAGTCAAAAATACCGGAAAAGAGTATCTCCCTTTAATTAAAAATCGACGGGCCTGAGCGTATTTCTAAAATCTTGACGTGGTTCCTGCAAATGGCTCCGCTTCGTTTTCGGTTGGCCACCCTGTATGAATAAATTAAATTGTGAGTGCGTGATATAAAATCGATTTTTTGTAATTGGGATGAAGTCTGTTAGGGCAAGTTTAAATAAAATTTTTGTAACTAAGTTGAGCTTTCGAAAATGTTTATTCTCTTTCTCAAGACTATCTAATATAATAATATTTTTGTTTTTTATTACGGAAATTAATTTTGGCGGTAAATTATAAATATGGGTGTATTTAATTGTAATTTTTAAAACCATTTATAATTTTTATTCTAAATTAAAAACGCCAATATCAAAAGAATTTAAATGTAATATTCTTTATAAATTACTTTGTCAAGATTTTTACCAGGTGTACATCGGTCGAATCAAATAAATGCTAAATGATTGAATTACAGTCTACCAAAGTTATTGCAGGAGGTGTTTAGGATCTTGTGCTTTGGCTAATCACTTTATAAAGTGCTTTTATTTTAAAACCAGCCAGTTCAAAAAACTTGTGATATTGCGTAAATGTAAAAAAAACAAAAAACACGTCGAATTGTAAATCAAGGGCGTGGTTTAAAAATGTTATACTGCTGTTTTCAAGTGACAATCCTATAATATTCCTTACCCCTTCTTTAAAATGTCAAAAAGCAACTCCTTCCTTGTAATACATCAAATAAAAATGCAAGAAAAAAGCAAATCAGCCATAAAACAACAACTTACTCCATTGAATTATTTTGTTAATAACATTAAACATATCAAATTTACAACAAAAACTTAAATAAAGTTAATTACAAATAGCTTCTTAAAGGTATTTACAGTAACTGTTTAAAGTGTGCTCTGTTAATTTGTAGGCAATAATAAAACCTTTTTTTAAATTCTTCTTTAACTTTTTGCAAAAGTTTAGCTAGTACGTCGTCTATATTCTTCGGTTATTCTAAGCTTTGGCTCTTTAATGTCTTCGGGAGGAGTTTTGTAAACTAATGTTTTTTAAGAGCCCTACAGAAAAAATTCAAGTAATGTTATATCTAAAGATCTTGCAGGCCATTTTATAAATTCGCTTCTGCCAATTCAATGTCTTGGAAATCGGTCATCCAGCCATTTCCTTACTAGTGCTTAATTTAGTGCAGTAGTCCAATTATCTCATTTTCCATTTTTGCTAGAAACTGAGCATTTTCCTGTTGAAACACGTCAGCATTTTTGTTATCCCAATTCCTACAATTATGTTTATCAACAGATTTAAATAAAACGTTTATTTATAAAAATATTTTTAACCAAATTTCAATTTTCAATTTTTCATGACATGGTTTCACAAAATTTGATGCTGCGGTCATAGTCGTCTTCACCAAGCTGATAATGAATATATATTTTATTAGAAAAAAACATGCAATTTAAACACTATGTGCATGGAACCAACAAAAATATTTGTAAGTTTTGATACTTTTGGAGTGAAAAAGTTCGGATCTATAGCAAAAAGACCCGGTACTTTAATTTGTTTAGCTTTGTTTTGATGACCGTAAATAAATATAATTTTTATTTGTTATTGCAAAAAATACACCATTTTAAAATGACTCAAGAAGATATAGCTACAAATAATGGCTAATTTAACGCCACGAATAACCAACTAAATATACTATTAATATTTTTAAAACAAAAAAATAAAATAACAAAAAAAGACATGTATTAAGAAGTAAGTTAATTAATCCCTAATTAGACATATACTTATTTAACAGTGGTGCAGGTCATTTTTGTTATGGTCGCTTGGTGTTTTACAAAAGTTATTGCTATTAGCAAAATAAATCAATAAAATAAATTTTTGTTTATATGGCTGATTTGCATTTTACTTTGGTTTTCATTTGATGTATCATAAGGTAGTGGTTGCTATTTCACAATTTAAAGAAGTGGGTAATAACAAAAAATGATATTTATGATCCAAGTTCAATCTATACGTATATTATTTTAAAAATAAATTGTACGCAATTAATGATTCTCCTTGAAAATCAATTTTTATTATTATAATAATTTTTAATACCATCCTGTATAAATAAATTGTCATTGCTAAAAATAGTTTACGATATCTAAACAAAATAATGATTATTCTTTTCTATGCCAATTTATTTAAAATTTTCATGTTAGCAATTAATTTTTATAGAAATATAATGTTATGGTTTAATGAATATATTAATTACAGTGCAACAAAAGTAGCTTGGCGGGCGAAAGATCACAAATCTGCGCACAACAAAAACATTCTAATAAAGATCCGATTGAGGACGACAAAATTTTCAGTAATCGTAAGTCTCAAGTACAATCGGAGGAAGAAGTTTACCAATGTGAAGTATATTCAGCCGAATATTTGTTATTTTAGAGGCTAGTCGCCCGCCAAGCCACTTCTGTTGCAATGTACATTGTAGATAGTTTTAAGAAAGAAAATAAACATTTTCGAGAGCTTGATTTAAAAATTGACCTAGAATTTCATTTAAATTGGTCATCGACTGCTTTCCATTAAAAAAAGAAGTTTTTATATTTTATTTTAAAATTTTGTTAGCACATTAATTAAATCTTATAATCTTTATCAATAATCTATGTGTTTAATTCTATACTTATCTACTGTTAAAAAGTGCAAAGTATCAAACTTTATCAAAAGCAGTTTTTTTCGAATGATACTAATGATTATTCTCTTTGTTTAATATTTACAATAGCAAGGCATGCTTTTTATTGCTTGGTACATATAACAAGTATTGCCACGCGATGTTTGGCCCAATTTGGTGACTAGCTGAAAAAATGTAAAAGAATTGAATCTTTATAGGTAAAATTATATTTTTCCTGAAAAAAGAACAGAACTCTCTGTGTTTTATTATCTGTTGCCTTCAACTTTTATTCAACTTTAAAATTTATTGAAATATTGACTTTTTTTTATTCTTTTATCATTTTCTTACATGAATAAATCATTTATAGTTCAAAAAGTTTCGAATATGTATTACATTTTTAACGTCTATTTTCCGACGCATATTCGTTTAAAGTTTTAACTTAAATTAACATTTTACAAATTTTTCGTTATAATGTAAAGATTTTTAATAAAATAAGTCAATTGGTTTTTGTTGGTAAAAATTCAAAACAAAACAAACATAAAAAGTTATCATTGTAACCAATAAAATCTGTAATTTGAGGGTGTATAAAGGACAAACATAACCAAAAGAGCTTTGGATTTTAGCCCCTCACGTGCACCACAAAAAAATCTGTATCAAATAACCGACATACAAAACTAAAAAACTGCTTTATATGGTCCAAACAACATTAAAACTCCACACTACTTAAAGTCCAATGGGGGAACACCAACTGTATGATGGGAAGCTTTTCTGCACTCATGAGACATTAAAAACTAAACTTATAATATCAGAATGCGAAAAGCATTGGATTGCAAAAAACAGGCAATATTTTTTAAACAATATAACAGCAATCTAGTACATATTCTGTAAAAATTGGTAATAAAGTAACATTTCCCAAATAGAATACTAAAAACTAATGCGTAAGTTTCGTTAAACAGTCTGTTGGAACGAAGTTCCTTTCGTAGTATACTATTATTATTAATAAACGTATTAGGTAATCGTTTTCTTGTCTATTGCTCTCTCTCTCTCTAGTCGTTGCTTGATTTTGGGCGTCGTGACTATTCATGGTGCAAGCCTTCGCCATGCTTCTCTATCCTCTACGGTTCTTATTACTTCTACTATTAACATATTTTTAAGGTCCTTAATTTGGTCCATGAATCTTACAGGAGATTTGCTTCTTGTTATTTTGCCGTCCACTTTCCCTTGGATCACAATTTTCTCCATGCCGTCCTTCCGTATCACATGACCAAAATATTTAAGTATGCGCCTCTGGATTCTTGGGAGAAGCCTTTTATGATCCCAAATATTTAGTTTTCTGCGTATAGAGATATTTATTCTATAAGCTGTCCAAGGGATTCTCAGGATCCTGCGGTAACATATTATTTCAAACGCTTTTATTCTCTTGTGGAATGCTGCTTTTAATGTCCAAGATTCTGACCCATAGGTTGCGATGAAGAATATTAGCGCTTTAAGAAGTCTCATCTTGGTCATTTTTAGGATATTGTGGTCTTTCCAGATTTTAACTAGTCTGCCCAAAGCTTCTTTTGCCATTCCAATCTTTTTTCTGATTTCTGGTTCGGACCCTCCTTTGTTGGTTATTTTTGTGCCAAGATAAATAACAGTGCCACTGGGATTGTCTGAAGTCTGTTCACAATCAACAAACAGCATTTGGTCCTATTTAGTAGTACTAGTAGCTTCTACACGTTAAATTATTTCAAACATTTCGTGTTCGTTTTGTGCCATCCGCATATCGTAGGTTTGACACTTTTTTTCTGCCAATAGAGACTTTGCCCTTCCAGTTTTCTGGAGCCTTTCTAATAATCCGTTCTCCGTATATATTAAAGAAAATTATGGAGAGAGTGCAGCCATGTCTGACGCCTTTACCGACGCTGAAATCGGTGGAAGGTTTCCCTTTTATTCTTACGTGTGCTATATTCTTGTCGTACAGTGCTTTTATGATAGCATAAACTGTAAACGATTATTTTACGCATAATTTGTCAATTTTTTCAGCAATTCATAATCAACATTGTAAGTAAACAAATACTTTTCGTAATAATAAACAGTAGCTATTTTTTCAAAGATATCCATACATACATACATAAAGTTACGCCTTTTTCCCATAGAAGTAGGCAGAGACCACTTCCTTCCACTTGCTACGGTTCGTACATACATCTTTTGCTTCCTCTACTTTCATCAGTGCTCTCATACATGCTCTTCGGTTGTTGGTACTCTTGACCTAGCCCCCCACATATTATATTAAGCTATTAAAGTAAATAATAAGTAAAAGTAATATAATAATTTTGGGTTAAAAATAAATTATTTACGTATTGTTGCACTTTAACTCTGAGACTTACCCAGCGTCATCGTCATTATAAACATGCCAATGGTAATTTACAATTTTATGATATTTTGTATACCAATACTTTTGGTCATTCTTGTGCTCTTTGTGATAGACTTTGGTAATAACCAAGGCAAAGCAACGCGACCTCTATTTGTGTAGTCCACGTGTTTGTCAAAATGACAGTTGCAAAAATAACGCGCATACGCGTTCTGTTATAGAGGAGAGGAGAATTGTAGCATAAAAATACTTAGCAAAAGTTATCCATAGCGCATATGCTATTGGCTGTGCCCAGTCATAGGTGCGCGTTTATTGGTTCAAGGCAGTCAATCAGTTCGCACTGGCTGAGCAGGTGTATTTTTTTTTATGTTCTGGTTCCACGAAACAGCATATCCTATAATGTTTAGAAAACATCATATAAACCAAGGGTAAAAGTGTAAAAATTGGTATTTTTCTTAAATTTTTGAACGTTGTATGCCTCAGGGAACACCTTCCTAGGCAATGTGTTCCAAAGCCTTGCTGTTCGTTGGATGAACGAGTCTTTGGAAAGAGATGTTCTGCAGGTCTTCAAAGTGACCACGAAGGGGTGTAAAGTCTAAACTTGACGGTTAATTGATATTTCAGAAGAGCATCGCCCATGAAAATATCTATAAAATAGAGACAAATCACTAATTTTTTTAAGGTGTTCCAGAGAAGTGAGCGATGCAAAATAAGTGCACGGCATACGCGTCTGATGTTTCGTGTTTCGTGACGGAAAAATCTTAAAATTTTTTTCACCTAGCCCACACCCGTACATTGCGATAAGGAACTTTGTTCCACAAATACCAAGTGAGTAAGGTCTAACTAGTAAAGAAGAAAAAATAAAATTGTATTTAAATTATTTTTTTTATTATTGTTACAGAAATTTAGATTTTTCTTTTGGATAAATTTTAAAACATCCAAATTGCTTAGATAGTTTTACCAAAAATTATTTTAAAAAATAATCAGGTTGCATATCTGGACCGTTTAAATTGGTAGATAGTTTGGGGTTTTCATGTTATTCTTGCTAAAATTCACATTTTATCAATAATGGCTGAAATGTTTGTTTGGATAAATACACATCAGGGACAATTTCGTTTAATTTTTGGGATATAAATTGCTTGTTTGATCATGGCTGAACTAACAAAACATATTTATTATCGACGCACCGTTTTATAGTTGAATTTTGGAGAAAAATATCAATCATAAATAAAATTTTTTTTTAAAAATTACCTGCCGACAAATTGATTGGAATATTTGCCGCTACTGCGTGAACTTCAGTAAAACTGCAGAACATTTGCTTTGCGAATGCCCAGCACTTTTCTGCAAGAGGCTCAAGTTTCTGGAGGGGGCTTTCTAAATACCCTCCGATGTCAGGAACTTAGCTCCAGAAAAACTGATACGAAGTCTTGGAATCCCGGGCCTTTAATAAATTAAGGGTTGTGCACAAAAGATCTTATAGGTCGAAGTGCTTGAGAGGCAACATAGCATCCATTTTAGGGTAGCTTTTAATTTTTTTGGTATATTCTTATTAGGTAGGTTGTGGCCTACTTTATTATATTCATAAGATGAAATAAAAAAATAGAACACAATGTGCTGACGGCAGCTGTTCACCGGATAACAGATAAGTGAGTTCGAATTGTTTATGGCTCTAGGATTGAAAATTCAAATTTAATAGGCGCCACTCAATTTGGATATTGTTATATTATATTTGGATAATTGAGAAAACCAAATATCAATCTTCAACAAATACCTAAAATGATATATAATTAAATTTTCTTAGATATTCGGGTTGGGCAAATAGGAGAATAAAAAAACATATCACATATAAGAATATAATAAAAACACCAAAATGGACAAAGCAAAATATGTTGTAGACCAGAGTATCATATAGTAATAATTACATCAATTAAATAATATATATATATATATATATAACAATATTAACTAATGTATTATATCAAAATACATACATTTAAATACCGGGTGTTATACCGCTCAAAGTTACCAAAATGAGGTATAATGGTAAGAAATAAACCTGTGACTGAATCTGCTGTCAAATAGTACTATGTGAGAACTTCACAAAAGCTCTTTAGATTATAGTTTATAAAATTATCACGGTGGTATAATATACGTTGGATATGGATATGGATATGGATATGTTGGAAACTTGTGAATTTACTAGCATTCAACTATATGTGATGTTTGTTTTGAAATAGTGGTTTTAATAGATGTTTTATTTAGGAATTTGATATTAAAACTGAATGTTCTCTGTAAGTACAATGCCCAATAAATGAAAAATTTATTATATATAAAAAACAGAATTAACAGGTAGCAATTTCAAATGCTACAATGCCCAATAAATGAAAAATTTATTATATGTAAAAAACAAAATTAACAGGTAGCAATTTCAAATGCTACAAGGTATTAGCTCCATTTTTCTATCTACTTTGTTTAACCGCTGTACGCTTAGTGGGTATCAGCCCTTTTTTCGTAAATAAGTTGTTTAACCGCTGCCGTTTGTGCATTTACATTTGTGTTTATTCTTATACGATATTTCTGTGTTCGCAAAGATATTTAAACGAAAGACATCCAAAAGGGCAGAAACAGTCGATCGTGGAATCTTACAGTAGGAATTTCTATTACCTGCATTAAAGCCAACGAAAATTTATATTATAATAAGTCCTTTTTTTCCAATGCCGGTTACATTATTTCTAGTCGATCTACGCTAGTCACACTTTTTCTCGGTGGTTACGTAATGTTTGGATTTACAACCCTTAAGAATAATTTAAAAACCCTTTAAGTCAATTTCCACTTACCACTTGCAATTTTATAAATTTTTTAGAAATTTTATAAAATCATTTGCAACTTCACATTGCGGCTGTCCAAAATTCTTTTTTGATGTTATTTTGTGGAAAAGCCTTTTTGGACGGCATAATTGTACACTACAAGAACTTGTTGGGTGTAGTTCCAAATAAATTCTTCGGAATGTTAATATGTAGTAAATATATTTAGGTTAAGTATATTATAATTTCATAATTTATATTGTGCGGTCATAAAAAACATTTAATTTGCGTGTATTTGACACATAAAAGCAACAGCAACATATTATTACAATAACATATAACACCTACCTATTACACCTACCGTCTCGTAATATTCCCTAAATACAGGGCGGGCCATAGAGCAGTTGTCCCTGGAAATTTATATACTTTGTTTTGTCTAGAATGGTGGAAATTAATCTTGTGTGTCAGTTGACACTTATAATCTGTGATTAAACTGTTATCTGATAACAATACAAATATAAAGTTTACAATAGAAATGCGTGTGTTGGTTACGGGAACATGACCATAATTGTAGTAATGTTTTTGATTTCTTGTAATAATTTTTTCAAACATTCAACGTCTATCCTAATAATATATTCGTATATTGAATTAAAGATTTAATGAGACTGCGTCAATGGGAAAGCTTCCTCGTTTAGGTGGGACAAAGTTTGTTATTACAGAACGAACAATGTTTTGTGAAATCACCGATTAAATCTTGAAAAAAGATGTCCAAAAAGTACGAAATAGCAAGAACAAGCCTGCGAAGGATTTATAAAAATCTCCAATTGAGACCATGTAGGCCTATTTTACTTTAAGGCATAAAAAAGGTGATACGGACAGTCGCATGAGTACGAAATTCTAAGAGTTGTACACAATCCGATAAAAAGCCGATCCCAACTTTTACAAAACTATTCTTTAAAACGATGAGCATTTTTTAAGGCAAATGGCAGAGTAAGCAGACATAACTACGTCTACTGGAATGCTACAAATCTTCCTATGATGGTGCAGACAGAAATAATCTCTTCAAGCGTGAGTGAATGGGCAAGGATTTTAAAAAGTTGCGTTAAGAACAGCATGAAAAACACTTTAAGCATCTTTTGTTTGCCCATTAAACTAAACTTATATTTGTGTGTTAGTTTAGGTTAGGTATAATGTGATTAGGGCGCGGTCGCCCCTGCACCGTGACCCTTAGTAGGTCTATTACGGCTCACCCCTAGAGGTTACAGTTCACCACACAATCCAGCTCTTCTCACGAAGTTCATGGTTGTATAGGGTGAGATCTTTTTGAAATCTATAGGTTCTAGGTTGGTGTAACCAAATATGTTGAACCTTATTCTTCACAGGCCGGGGCATGAACATAGTATATGTTCAGCAGTTTCGTCTTTCACGCAGCAAAACAGAGAGTCCGTTTGTTGGTTTAGACCTATCCTTTCGAGGTGGTATTTTAGACGACAGTGTCCTGTAAGCAGTCCCGTTAGAATTCGCAGGCCATTTCTGCTCCATTCTAGGATCTGCGTAGTTGTGTTTCTAAAGGGGTTTAGGTAGAAACGCCTTCGAGTAAGTTAACCCTGGCATATCGGACCAGTACGTGAGTATTTTTCTCTCCGCCCAGTCCGAAATAATTAGTTTGGCGGCACTTAAGGTGACTCCAAAAACTGGTTTTGGTCCAGTGCTTTTAAAGCAGCCTGGCTGTCTGGTATTATACTTATGATTTTTTTGCTAGAGGTCTGTTGGTCAGTTCTCTTGCAGACAATGGGATAGCGAATACTTCAGCCTGAAAGATTGTAGCATACCTGGCAAGACTGATAGATATTTCAATCTTTGGTTTCCTCCTGAAAACACCGGCCCCAACTTCATCTGGGGTTTTGAGCCATCTGTGTACATTACGTATTTAGTCTCTGAGAAAAGGATTTCTCCCCTCACCCATTCGTCTCTCCTCGAAAAAAAGACTTTGAACGACTTTTCTATGTGTACTTTTGTGGCTAGCAAGTCAGGAACCATCCCGAAAATTTGGTGGTGTTTTTTTCACTTAGTATCCCGGAGTGATCCTTGAGTTACTCTCCATTAATTTGCCTTTCCAAAGACAGGAATCTGTAGGTAACTATCCTGGCCTTCTTTTCTAAGAGAATATCTGGGGAAGGAATATTTAGGAGGTGTTCCATCGCTGCCGTTGGTGTGCTGGACATAGCTCCAGTTATGGCCAGGCATGCCAGCCGCTGAAGGCCAGCAAGTTTTACTCTAGCTGTCTGTTGTATTCCTTTGGTTCACCAGACTTTTAAGTGACCATAGATATTATTATTTTTTTATAAATCCAGTAAATCTGTTTGAGGTTCATTTCCCAAGATTTGCCACATACTCTGAGATTCCAGAGAGAAAACCTGGCTTTGTTAATTTTTTTTTTTAGGTAGGCGTTCCAGGTTAGTCTTTTATCCAGAGCTACACCCAGGTATTTTAGTTTTGCCGCAAATGGAATGCTTTCTTCATATAGGACAGGCTGCCGAAGCTTATCTAGGTTTTTCCTTTTTTCAAAAGAAATAATTACAGTTTTCCGGGGGTGACAGACATCTGTTTCCTCTTGCACCATCTGTATACTGTGTTGAGGGCTTTCTGGAGGACGTTTGAGATCAACGCTTCAAATTTCTATAACTATTATAACCAGATCACTCGCATAGCATTGAAAATCTACTTCCTGCATGAAAGGCTTGCTCAGCAGAGAGTCGACTGGGAATGACCACATTAGGGGGGAAAGTACCCCACCTTGTGGACACCCCTTCGCCGCCTAATAGTGATTTATATTTTTAACAACTGACTTTTGACCCATCCTAATTATAAATATAGAAAAAGTTTAAAAGCGGTACGTTTTGGTTAGGTTTTTTTTTCAGAAAAAGATATTTGAGAGGGTAAAAAAAATATTATCAAGGTAAATTTATAAGCATTGTGTTTTGTTTGGGTCTTTTTTGAAAAAAATAGCTTAAAAGGGTTAAAGGAAAATTGATTAGGTTGATAACCTGATAAAAATTAAGTGACAGTAAATTTTAAATGACTTTTTGCAGGAAAAAAAAATAAAGTTTTCCAACCAAAGGCTTCCAACTCATTATCATCAGACACCTTCCTTTGCCATCCTCAACTCCGATTACTCTCAATATTCGTCATGTATCGAGTCCTTGGTCGCCTTCGTTTACGTTTTTCTACTGGTTTGGTTTGGTATTTTTCATTATTTTAAATAGCGTCATTAACATCACTTAAGCTCAACAATTAATAATGGAAAATTTTAACAATTTTCTACTGAAGGATCGGCTTAAACTAAAATGATATGGAATTTTTTATTGAAAGCATTATCTGTGGGTGAGTCTCAAAGATTTTTAATCCATTGTTACTATAATTCGTCTTGGGCTCATTAATTAAAAATAATCAGTACAAAAATTAAATAAGAACTAATCGCGAACTAAATCAACTCCAAAAAGACTCGGATATTGTACGTGAGATTAAATCCTGAACGTTACGTTGGTCTGGACAGGTACAAAGACAGTCAGGTGAAAGTTTAGTAAAACTAGGGTGGCAAAGCAACCCACAAATAAATAGCCCCCCCAGAAAACACGGCTAAGATGGCGCAACAACATCAAAAGCAACCTCGAAACCATGGGGTATGAAATAAATACCAAACTAATAAAGAACCGAGAGGAATCGAGGCCATAAACCATCAAGGGTTGTAGTGCTACGGAGTAGTAGTAGTAGTAGTAGTACAAAAATATTAATATAAATAATAATAATATATATAAATATTTCCATAAGTTACACAATAAACATTTATTTAAAAATCACTTACATATTCACTTTACACTTCTCTATGACCACAAACGTAAACTTCACTTTTTAACTTTTTTATTTGCTTTTTTTCACGGCACTGCGATCCTTAAATAGGTAAAAAACAATCGTTTTAGAAGGAACGTTTGCTTTCTGGAATTATTTTAGTACATCGCAGGTCTCTAATTGCCACCCACGGCTATAGGTTAGGTTAGGTTTTATGTGAGTGGGGCGTGGTCGCCCCTCCACCGCGACCCTTAGTAGGTCTATTGTGGCTCACCCCTAGAGGCTACAGTTCACCGTACAATCCAGCCCTTCTTACGAAGTTCATGGTTGTATAGGGTGAGATTTTTTTAAAATCGGTAGGTTCTAGGTTAGTGTAACCAAATATGTTAAACCTTATTCTTCCCAGGCCGGGGCATGAACATAGTATATGTTCAACAGTTTCGTCTTCCACGCAGCAGAACCGACAGTCCGTTTGTTGGTTCAGATCTATCTTTCTGAGGTGGTATCTCAGACGACAGTGTCCCGTAAGCAGTCCTGTTAGAATACGCAGGTCATTTCTGCTCCATTCTAGGATCTGCTTAGTTGTATTTCTCGAGGGTTGTAACGGTAAAAACGCCTTCGAGTGGGTTAGCCCTGGTAAGTCGGACCAGTACGTGAGTATTTTCCTCTCCGCCCAGTCCGAAATAATTGTTTTGGCGGCACTTGTGGTGACTCCAAAAACCGGTTCTGGTCCAGTGAACGCAGATTCGGCCCCCTGTTTTGCAAGGGTGTCGGCTTTTTCGTTTCCTTCCACCCCCTGGTGCCCAGGTACCCACAGTAGGGTCACCCTGTTGTTCGCACCGAGGTACTCTAAGGATTCGATGCAATTCCATACAAGTTTAGAATTTATCTTGTTGGAGCTCAGTGCTTTTAAAGCGGCCTGGCTGTCTGATATTATATTTATATTTTTGTTTGCTAGAGGTCTGTTGGTCAACTCTCTTGCACACAATTCGATAGCGAATATTTCAGCCTGAAAGATTGTGGCATACCTGCCAAGACTGGTAGATATTTCAATCTTTGGTTTCCTGCTGAAAACACCGGCCCCAACTCCATCTGGGGTTTTTGAGCCGTCTGTGTACATTACGTATTCAGTCTCTGGGAAGAGGATTGTCCCCTCATCCATTCGTCTCTCTCCGGAAAAAGGACTTTGAACGACTTTCCTACGTGTATTTTTGTAGCTAGCAAGTCAGGAACCATCCCGAGAATTTGGTGGTTTTTTGTTTCACTCAGTATCCCGGAGTGATCTCCGAGTTGCTCTCCATTTATTTGCTTTTCCAAAGACAGGAATCTATAGGAAGCTATCCTGGCCTCCCTCTCTAAGAGAATATCTAGGGGAGGGAGATGTAGGAGGTGTTCCATCGCTGCCGTTGGTGTGCTGGACATAGCTCCAGTTATGGCCAGGCATGCCAGCCGCTGAAGGCCAGCAAGCTTTGCTCTAGCTGTCTGTTGTAACCCTTTGGTCCACCAGACTACTGAACCATACGTGACCATAGATATTATCATTGTTTGATAAATCCAGTAAATCTGTTTGGGGTTCATTCCCCAAGATTTGCCACATACTCTTCTGAGATTCCAGAGAGAAAACCTGGCTTTGTTTATTGTTTTTTCCAAGTGGGCGTTCCAGGTGAGTCGTTTATCCAGAACTACACCCAGGTATTTCACTTCCGTCGCAAATGGAATGCTCTCTCCGTATAGGACAGGCTGTCGAAGCTTATCTAGCTTTTTCCTTTTCGTAAAAGGAATAATTACAGTTTTTCGGGGGTTTACAGACATCTGTTCCCTCTCGCACCATCTGTATACTGTGTTAAGAGCTTCTTGAAGGACGTTTGAGATCGTCGCTTCAAATTTACCTCTAACTATTATAACCAGATCATCCGCATAGCATTGAAAATCTACTCCCTGCATGGAAAGCTCGCTCAGCAGAGAGTCGACTAGAAGTGACCACATTAGGGGGGAAAGTACCCCGCCTTGTGGACACCCCTTCGCCGCCCTGAACCTAACCGACTCTCCATGCAGTGATGATATTATATATCTGTTTTCAATCATGTTTTTGATCCAGTTACAGATTTTACCGTCTATCCCTCTATCCCTAATTGATGTATAGAGTGACTGTGGTAAGGCGTTATTAAACGCTCCTTCTATATCTAGAAAAGCTGCCAGCGCAATTTCCTTATGTTTAAGGGAATGGCCGATCTTTCCTACACCCACGGCTATAAATCATTTTCTAATTTGTCGGGCGTTTAATGCTACCAAAAAGTCATTATTCATATTCCGCTTCGTAGTCAAATAATTACTCCAAAGGCGTAATTATTGACCACAATCTGTAACACTATGTTATTCAGAAAACGACATAATTTTACTGATTATAGGTATTTTGTAATTTTATTTCTATTTCCCCAACTCTATAGTAAGTAGGTTCTTACAGCAAGAATACGCTTAAAAGGGTGAATTAATTATTGTCCAAATAATGAAGGGGTATACGTCTCTACAGTGAGTGGTCATTTCAAAAACAACATTTGGCCCAGTTAATTAGGTATTGTATTAGTTTTGGCAAGGGGACCGTTTACGCATGTTTCATCGATAACGAAAAAGCCTTTGATAAAGTTAAGGACGAAAAACTGATCAACATACTTAGAGAAATAGGACTGGAACAACGAGACCTTTAGTGGAACCAAAGTGCTCACATAAGAATCGATAACACCGCGTCCGACGAGATCAAAATTCTGAGAGGCGTTCGTCAAGGATGCATTTTATCACCACTGTTATTTTAATTCGTATTTCGACAAGATATTTCAAGAGGCGTTGGATGAATGTGACGAGGGGTATCTGTCAATAGGATTAATATCAACAATCTGAGGTATGCGGATGACACGGTTCTTGTTGCCGATTCCCTGAAAGGACTGCAGAAACCGGTAAGGCGCGTGACGGCTGCAAGCTTGATGTGATAGAAATAAGTATTAACCAGAAATTGGCTAACTCAGCAAAATACAACATGACATGCGATATGTCACGAACATGACATGAATTGATAATCAATAACAGAAATAGAACAAAACAATCAATTATCGAAATACAGTGTGTATGTAAATGGTATTCGAATATGAATTAATTATCACATTCTCCCTAGCATTTAAAAACAGTGATAGTCCTCTAAATACTTCGGGGGTCCTCTAACTCTCTGATGTCTAACTGTTGATTCCGTAGATGGAATTTCAGGAACAGAACTGTTCTGCACGCTGGGTGTAATAAATTCATCATCATTCGTTTCGAGCTAAACTTTAGTTCTATTCAGATTTTCTTCTGTGATGCTTTCATTCAGTTTAGAATCAAATTGTTTATTTTCCATGGGAGTGAGACAGTGCTCAACACTTTTTCGTTCATAATATTCCTCAGTTCCTCTTGGTACTAAATGTCTATTTGAAACTGTCGTTTCTCTGCCATCTGATAATCTAATATGAGAATAGTCTGGGTTTGCTTCAAGTAGTTCGACTTTCTCTACAAGAGGTTCATACTTATTTGCTCTTGTATGCCTTTTCATTAGAATATTACCAGGGGATGTCAGCCAGGAAGGCATAGATTGTTTATTGCTAGATCTGCGACTGTGAGTGAACATTCTCTCATGAGGAGTTACATTGGTTGAAGTACACAATAGAGACCTTATCGAATGTAATACTTCTTGCATCACAGATTTCCACTGTGATACTTTCATCCCTTTGGAGTGAAGAGTTAACTCAATTATCCTCCAGATAGTACCATTTTCTCTCTTAATTTGGCCATTTCCTTTAGGATTATAGGTGGTAGTAGTGCGACTAGTGGCGATTCCTTTCGAGTGAAGAAATTGTTTCAATTCAGACGACATGAATGACGAACCTCGGTCTGAATGAATGTAACTGGGTAAACCAAACACCGAGAAGAGCATCGAAAGATGTTTTATGACTGTGGCAGCCGATACATCAGCACTTGAAAATGCTAAAGGGAATCTTGAGTATTCATCTATCACCGTCAAAATATATCGGTTTCGTGATGTAGAAGGCAATGGTCCTTTGAAATCTAAAGCCAATCGTTCGAACGGAACAGTAGCTTTTATTAATTGGCCCTCATTTTTGTAGAAACGAGGTTTAACAACAGCACATATTGTGCATGAATTTGTGACCTTCTTTATATCTTTAATAGAGAATGGTAGATTTTTGGAACGAATCCAATGTGCCATTCGTGTAATACCAGTGTGGCAAAGGGATTGATGGAGGTTGTATAAGTCAGATAATTCTCTACCACTTGTAATAGCACAAACCCTTGATAACATATCTGCTACGGTATTTTCTTTTCCTGGGCGATATACAATGTCATATTTGAAACTTAATAGTTCTAGACGCCATCTCTGAATCTTATCGTTAATTTCCAGAATGCTTGTTATCGAATACGAACGAGACAAATTTTTGGTCGGTTATCAAACGAAAATCTCTTCCAATTAGATAGTGCCTCCATTTTCGAAGTGCTTCTACTATTGCATATGCTTCTTTTTCAATAGCAGAATGTCGCCGCTCACTATCTGATAGAGTTCTTGAATAAAATGCAACTGGTCTTCCATTCTGCGAGAGGGAAGCAGCAATAGCATAGTCTGATGCATCAGTCTCAACTGTAAATGGAGTTTTGTCTTCTATGGATGTAACCATTGACTTTGCAATGTCTGATTTCAAATTTTCGAAATTTTCGATTACTTGTTAATCGATAGGAATTGATTTGACTTAAATTAGTGGCTGTATTTTTTCTGAGTATCTTGGGATCCATTTTGCATAGCATGAAAACATTCCAATAGCTCGACGAAGAGATTGATAATCATTGGGTGGTGGCAGTTTCATAAGAGGTCGTAGACGATCAGAATCTGGTTTTATGGTTCCATCTTCAATAGTGTATCCAAGGAGATTGATTGATGTTTGGGAAAATTTTGATTTATTTTCGTTTATAGTTAAATTGTATTTCTTAATAATTTCTTGGAAACGCAAGAGATTACGTTCATGTTCTCTGGTATCTTTTCCCCAAATGGTCACATCATCTAAATATGCGAATGTTCCATCTAATTTTTTATCTCGTATAATATTATCTATAGTTCTTTGAAAGCATGATACTCCATTTGTAACCCCAAATGGAACTCTTAGAAATTGAAAAAGGTTACCGCATGCTTCAAAAGCAGTATACATTTTCTTATTTTCTGCAATGGGTATTTGATGATATGCGTTCTTCAGATCGACTGTACTAAATACCCTGTACTTGAAAACTTTAGAAATGATATCTTCTATATTTGGGAGAGTATAAGCATCAAGTTCTGCAAAAATTTTTATTGTCTGGGCATAATTGATCACCATCCGCTTCTTGTTATTTGAATTCGTTGTAACAAGAATTTGTGCTCGCCGTTGTGATTTACTTTTCTCAATGATACCTTCTGAGAGGAGTCTTTGAATTTTCGATTTAATGAATTTTGTATCATCCTGAGAATAACAACGTGATTTAATAGCAATAGGTTTACAATCTCTGATGAGATTCGAGAAAAGAATTGCTGGAGGAACTGATGCTTGAGTAAGACTGCAAATTTTGAGAGGATCCCTAGGACCACCAAAAATCACTTTTATTGTTGAGTGATCTTCAAGTAAATCATGTCCTAGTAAAACATCAGTACACAGATTTTTCAATATTAATAATTTCACTTGTTTATAGTTGTGATCTTTTAGCTGGAGGTCAACTATACAACATTCTTCAACTTGTGAAACATGATTTGGAGTGGCCATATTGATTCTTTGGTTAGAAGGTATTCTAAGAGCATGACATCGATCAATGAATGAGTCACTGATAAAACTCAAAGTACTTCCAGTGTCAATGAGTGCTATAGCTCCTATTCCATTGATTTTTATAGGGATTGTTGCTTTAGTGAGACATGCAGGTGTAGTAGCAGACAAAGTGCATGATAGATATTCAGAACTAGCAGCTGCAATTTTTGATTCTGCTTTCTTACTACTGCAAACTTTTGCAAAATGTCCCTTCTTCATGCAGTTTTTACAGATTGCCTCAACGGCTGGACATTGATATCTAAGATGTCTTGAATTTCCACAGAAGAAACATTTGTTAGAATCTTTGGTACTAGTAACAGCACCCACGATAGTTTCATTCGGAATGGAACTTGTTGAAATTGCATTGATTGGAGGAGCGGGTGACAAAAAACGTTCTGAATGAAATTGTGCCATTTCTAGAGAACGAGCTTTACTGAATGCCTCATCTAACGAAAGGGAAATGTTTTCTAGTAAACGCTGTCGTATGCTGGCTGAAGATAGACCGGCGATGAATGCATTTCTTATACTATCATTCTTATTTTCTTCAGCTGATACTGCTTTGAAGTTGCATTCTTTCGACAATTGTTTCAATGCATGTAGGTACTCATCTATCGTTTCTTCTACCTTTTAATTTCGTGTTGCCAGTTGATGTCGAGCATAAATTTCATTTTTGGGTTTTACATACAGTTTCTGCAGTGCATCTATAGCTGATTCTAGATCTCTGTGTTCACTGATTACTGCGAATATTCTTGGAGATATATGGTTGATCAGGAGTTTCAATTTCATTTCCTCTGATATCTCCATATTCAACTGGAGAAAATTTCCAAAGGTTTGCTTCCAATGTGACCATTCTTGACTTGCCGTACTTGAGTTTGGATCAACATCCAATCGATCAGGTCGAAGGTATCTTGCCTTGTTTTCCATAATTAAATTATTTTGCTGAATAAATTGATGTGATAGAAATAAGTATTAACCAGAAATTGGCTAACTCAGCAAAATTCAACATGACATGTGATATGTCATGAACATGACATGAATTGATAATCAATAACAGAAATAGAACAAAACAATCAATTATCGAAATACAGTGTGTATGTAAATGGTATTTCGAATATGAATTAATTATCACAAAGCTTAGAGGCCGGACGTGAAAAAGACAAAGTGGCTAGCAGTTGGCAAATCAAACAACGTGGACGGATACCTGGCAATTAACGGTTAACAAATTGGGCGAGTAGAAACTTTTAAATATCTTGGGTGTCAACTAAATAAGAAGTTGGACGGCATGCAGAAGATTCGTGCCAGAATAGAACACGCTCTTGCTTCATTCCTGAAGATGCGTAAGGTACTTTGCAGCAATAATTTAAGCTTGCCCCTGCGCGTCCGAATGCTGTTACGTGTTCAACATACTGTTTTATGGACTTTGACAGATGTGATGTGCAAAAAATTAAAGGCCTTTTAAATGTGGACTTACAGAAGGCTATTAAGAATCTCCTGGGTAGAAAGAGTGCGTAGCACCGAGGTACTTCAACGCCTCGACAAGCAGCTGGAAGTTCTGATTACACTAAAAAAGCGCAAACTGGAGTATTTTGGTCACATCTTAAGAAATGACAAGTATCGACTTTTAAAGCTTATTATAAAAGGGAAGATCAAAGGACGAAGAGGCCCGGGTAGAAGAAAGGTATACTGGCTAAAAAACTTAAGACAATGGTATAGAGTGAACACTACCACATTGTTCCGCCGAGCTGTAGACACAGTTTAGATAGCGCCAACGTCCGAGGAAGACAGGGCACCTAAAGAAGAAGAAAAAAAGTATACGTCTCGCAAAACAAAATTTTTGCAATACTTATCTACGATATTGTCTGTAAAACGTTGCATTTAAAAAAATTTTTTTGACACAGATATTAATTCAGCTATAATGGTAATAAAAAAATTAAAGATTTATTCACACAAAAATAAAATCCCGAAAGAATTTACTAAAACAAAAAGAAAATCGGTAAATATGGGCTAGAAACGAATGTTTTTAGTGGACTGTATTTTTTAAAAGTTGTTGTCTGGGGGCACGTCCTGGACTAGCTGGTGGACTGTGTTGCCGGCAACTGGGGGCAACCGCGTGTATCACCAGACGATGTTCCAAATGTAACACACTATGCTTGCCTTTTAAACGATGCACTATCCTATAACATTTTTATCTCTTTATTAAATCCAATTTAAATTACAAAGATTCCGATGGGGTTAAATATTAATAATAATAAACTTAACCAAATTGGGTAAAATGATTTTATCTCTGACAGCGGCTTCGAGGTTAAAGTATTTCGGAGTTAATCGGACGTAATATTTACACAAAAAATAAATTATTGTAAAGTTCGGCGTAAATTTACTTTTAAGAACTTAGTCTAGTAAAAAAATGATGCAAAATACTTTTCAACTGGGTAATAGGAAAGAAAAATATGCGTTTCTGGAAAATTCCATTAGCTTAACAGACGCAGTTCCCCACAAATAATAAAAAATACTGTAAAAGAATAAATGATTGATATTACAAATAAATAAATATTATTTTTATGTTTAAAATTGTTTTAAAAATTATATGGGTTTTTTGTAAAATGATAACATAGTTAAAATTCATTGTGTATGTTTATTATTATACTTAGATACAGGGTGGCCAACCGAAAACGAAACGAAAATAGGAATTAAATAAGATGTCTTTTAAAAGTTTTTACAATAGTCTAAATTTTAAATTCCTCCCATTACTTTTTAAGATATTGAATTTTAAATAAAAATCTTATCTGTAAACAATCACGAACGGTAAAAATGTCATTTATTTGAGTAAAGTATGCTAATAATATTAATTTAGTACCTATTTTTTGCTTTGTATTGCTTTGTAGCGATTTGTTATTACTTTTAAAAATTTTGATCCTACGCTGAGTACGAGGCAGCTGGCATCTGTGTCTGAGATCAATCAAACCTGCATCCAAACCATTTTATAGACGAATGAATGCCATCCATATAAAATAGGTTTAATCCATGAACTTAATAAGGATGATTATAATGGCCGTTTGCATTGCAAAATAATGACTGTGCGAGCAGGGAAAGATCAACAGTTCCTTTTTAATATCTATTTTTCCGAAAAATGCAGTTTTTTTATGCCCGTGACGGTAAATCGCCGCTATTGGTCCGATCCAAACCCAAGAGTTTTTCACGAGGTGCATACACAGCAACCGGAGAAATTATATGAATGGGCTGGCATTTGCGGTGACCGACCGGTGGGCCCTTTTTTTCTACCAAGCAATTTGACTTCTTCTTTAGGTGCCCTGTCCTCCTCGGACTTTGGCAATTATCAGCGCTATCTGAACTGTGTCTACAGCTCGGCGGAACAATGTGGTAGTGCTCACTCCATACCATTGTCTTAAGTTTTTTAGCCAGGATATTTTTCTTCTACCCAGACCTCTTCGTCCTTCGATCTTCCCTTTTATAATAAGCTTTAGAAGTCGATACTTGTCATTCCTTAAGATGTAACCAAAATACTCCAGTTTGTGCTTTTTTTAGTGTAAACAGAACTTCCAGCTGCTTTTCGAGGCGTTGAAGTACCTCGGTGTTACGCACTCTTTCTACCCAGCAGATTCCTAATAGCCCTCTGTACGTCCACATTTCAAAGGTCTCCAATTTTTTGCACATCGCATCTGTCAAAGTCAAAGATTCCATTCCATTCCATTCCAATTTGACTGGCGAAATGTATTTACAATTACTGGAAAACGCTATTGACCCTGCCTTGACTGTTATTTTGAAAATAATCTACTGTATGACGAAGATCAATTTTATTTTCAACAGGACGATGCTCCTCCGAATTATGCGGCGATTGTTCGTCAGTATTTAGACCAACGTTTTTCACGACATTGGATTGGAAAAAGAGGCAGCATTGAATGGCCTACACGATCACCAAATTTACCGCCCATCGATTTTTTTTTGTGAGGACATCTTAAAAGTAAAGTCTATAAAACACAACCAACTTCGTTGAAAGATTTGCGTCAAAGAATCGTTGACGAGTGCCGTCGAATTACTCCAGAATGTGCGTGAACGTTTTGAACAAAATCTTTATTATTGTGTGGAAGCGGGCGGTCATAAGTTTAAACATTTAATCAGTTAAATAGTAAGTAAGCAACAAAAATAATTGGAAATTTAACACGTAATTTAACGAAACAAGCTTATAAGGCGAGTGTGAATTTAAAGTAATAAAAGAAAATAAAAAATTTACAGACTATTGTAAAGAGAATTGTCATAGCTTTCAAAAGTCATCCTATTCGACCCTCAATGTCATTTAAAAATTTTGGGGTGATTCTTTTTCTCGTTTAGGGTTAAAAGTAGTGGAGTCAAAAATACCGGAAAAAAATGACCCCTTTAATAAAAAATCGACGAATATGAGCGTTTTTCTAAAATATTGACGAGGTTCCTGCAGATGGCTAAGTTTCGTTTTTGATTGGCCACCCTGTATAATGTTGGACTGTTATAATAAAAAAAAATCAGATGCAATAAAAATCATTATTTTTAAAGACCTGCTTTGATAAATTTCACGTCGTAGCAAAAAACATTGCGTGTAACTCAGTGCCAGTAAAAAAAAAAACTTGAAAAAAATCCCAAAACAAGAGATCATTTTACCAAAAAAATTTACGATTTGCATGCAGCCGCATACTTTACGATTGTCATAAATTTCACAACATATTAAAAATTAAACCGTGAAAAGACCTAGTCACGCTAGCTTCACATCGAATTTATAACAATGCCCTTTTGTTTTATGTTGTGGAATATGCATATACAACATCCAAAAAATTTTCATGCTCTTGGCTATTTAATGAACAAATAATTAATTTTTTTTTAATAATTTTTGCCAAATATTGTTTCATTGAAAATGATTTAATTTGTGAGCTGACTAATGTATTGCATTGGTTATTTTATCCATAGTGGACAACCAAGAATTAATGGCGACCATAAGTAGTGTCTTAATTGTGGTAAGGCAACCGTTTTAAACTTCGTAAAAAAAGATACCACTTGGCATAGTTATTTCTTAGGTCCTACCGAACCTATTTTAATCTGAAGGCCAGACTGTGCAGAGTCCCTGTTTTTATCATGTCCTTCTTGAAAAGTCATGAAGTGCGTAATCGTCTACGAAAATAACCCATAAAGCCAATTTTAGGTTAGGTTAGCCGAGCAGTGCCTTATCATCAACGAAATGTGTCCAGAGCGTTTGTCGCAAGGAAAGGGGTGCATTTCAGCAGCCAACACTTACTTTGCATATTTTTTAAGTCTAAAGGTCTTATTAAAGCCCAAGAAGTGCCCTATCGTTTACAAAATACCCGTTTTCTTGACTCTTTCTGGACCGAATTAGTGCATTTTTTATGCAAAATGGCGAAAAGAAAAGATCCACACAAAAAAACACACTTGGTCGGTGACCCTATTAGAAATGGCTTCGACTCGATTTGTGGGTCCCTTTTAAGCATACGGACTGCCGAAAAATCCCGAGAGCGGGAGCAAGATGCGACTTCGGATTCGGTAGAGGTCGAAAAACTCTAAAAACGACTGTATTTAAGCGTTTGGTGCTTCGTAGGTCCGAGTATACCCGTTGACCAAAAGATGACCCAAAGGGGTGGGCTTAGATTTTAAAAATACGCTCTTTCAAATGGCGTTTCACGGGAGGCTCCTTGGATGTTGGTTTAGAGAGCATATGCATAAGAGGAACCCAAAAACCGAGTTAAAGTCAGATCTGAGTTAGTCACCAGCTAAGCGTTTTTTTTTTTCTGGAGCTTCTCAAATGAAATATACAAACGCCTCGGCACGTTGAAGTCCATGTACACCAGTGATCCGCCTTCTCTACATGGCCAAGAAGGGCATTATAGTCTATAAAAAGTATTACTGTGACATGTATGCTGTAAAATTTTACAAGAATATGTTCATTAGCTTTATTCTTCTTCTTCTCTAGGTGCCGTCTCCGCTTCGAAGAATGGCAATCATTATAGCAATTCTTATTTTTGAGACCCTAGGGTTCTTCAGCCATGAATAAATCCTTTGAAAAAAAATATATTGTTTAATATTACTTGCTTTCTGTTTCCTTAATACAGCAGGTACTGCACATAACTGTATGATCTAAACATAAACATATATGTCACTCCCTACAGATATACTTGGTTTTGTGGTCTTTAACTCGAGGACACTCTGAGCAGCGCTGTTGTTTTCCTAATTTTGTACGCTTTGGTGGGTCTATATCTTTACGAGACATTTTTATGCCGCTTATTTTTTTTCTGATGTGTGCCAAATGTTCAGCAATGAGATCAGAAGCAATTTGTTGTATGAAGAATTGGCGAGTGACAGTTTTTTGGTTATTCATTGTATAAATCACTCTTAAATTTATTCTAGCTATATTGAGGGGACTAAAAAAGATAAACAATGGCCATCTTTTACTATTTTTGGCAGTATCGTAGCTTGCACAAAACTGGTCAACTGTACTAAAACGTAACGATAAATTTGTATGGAATAATATCATTTACCATTTTATAAAATCAATCAACATCAAAGAAAATTTCAGTAAATATCGCACAGCTAATGGAGGTTAATAACAATAATGTTGAATAATCAAACACGGTTTATATATATTAATATTTAATGAAAAATAAATTATTTCAAATAAATATGTAAAATAATCAATACCTGTTTAAAAATTAATGTAATATTAAAAGAATATACAGATTTCAAATAATAAATAATTTAACAGTAAATAAATTTAGGTTTAATAGATAATAGAATAACATACATACATACATAAAGTCACGCCTTTTTCCCATGGGGGTAGGCAGAGACCACTTCCTTCCACTTGCTACGGTTCGTACACACATCTTTTGCTTCCTCTACTTTCATCAGTGCTCTCATACATGCTCTTCGGTTGTTGGTACTCTTGACCTGGCCTTTCTTCAAAACAATGTTGATCTGATCGAGATATGTTTTCCGAGGTCGACCTCTACCGATTTGCCCATTCACACTCGCCTTATAAATTTGTTTCGTTAATCTGCCTTCATCCATTCTTTCTACGTGTCCAAACCATCTAAGCATTCCTTTATTTATCTTTGTGACCACATCTTCTTTTACACCACAGCGTTTTCTTATCTCACTATTCTTAACTTTATCCAACCGAGTC
This sequence comes from Agelastica alni, assembly GCA_950111635.1. Taxonomy (NCBI): domain Eukaryota; kingdom Metazoa; phylum Arthropoda; class Insecta; order Coleoptera; family Chrysomelidae; genus Agelastica; species Agelastica alni. The sequence continues at coordinate 2,972,928 of OX467717.1, forward strand.
ACTCCGGCTATACTTCTCAGACTACTCATCTCCGCAGCATTAATCCTATTTTCATGCTTCTTCTGCCAAACCCAACATTCACTACCATACATAAGTGTAGGAACCAACACACCTCTATGCACCGCCAGACGTGCCTTTTTTAACACTTTCTGGCTATTCATAAAGCTATTCAGTGCCCCATTCATTTGTTTTTCAGTCTACACCCTTCGCTCAATGTCACTGCCATACTTTCTATCTCTAGTAAATGTTGAACCCAAGTACACAAATTCATTAACTTGTTCCACTCTTTCTCCCTCAATCGAAACCCCACAGTTTGTCATGCTTTCTTCTCTTTTAAAAACCATTACTTTCGTTTTGATCACATTTATTTTTATTCCTTTGATTTTCAGGGAATCATGCATAACATTAACCATCGCCTGCAACTTCTCTTCAGATAACGCTAATATGACTTAATCATCGGCGTAAAGAAGTCATTTGACGATCAAGTCATTTATTTTTAATCCGTACGCACTCTTTTTTAGATCTTTTTAACAATTGTCTATGTATAAGTTAAGTAGCCATGGCGAAGCCACACATCCCTGTCTCACACCTTTTTAGATGTTAAACCAGTCCGTGCAAGCTCCGTTTATCCTGACACAAGCAGTGGAATCCTCGTAAAGTGATTTCAGTGCTCGTATTAAACTACCACTCACCCCATACACGGACAATGTAGACCACAATTCACTCCTCACCACTATGTCATAGGCCCTTTCCAAGTCTATAAAAGCGCAATAGACCTTCTGACTTCTAGCCAAGAATTTTTCCACTATACCCTGTAAGGAAAAGACCTGATCCATACATCTCCTTTCTCTTCTAAATCCTGCTTGCACATCCCATATCATCTTCTCAGTTTCATTCGTTACTCTTTTGATCAATATCTTTGCATACAGTTTGCCGACTATGCTGAGTAAACTAATACCTCGGTAATAATAGAATAAATAATATATAATATATTATAAAAGGTAAATGTCACATACAATATAATGACTACCTAGTAATCTACAGTAAAAGAAGTAAAAAAAATAAACCATGGCAAAGGAAGGAGTAGCAATCGCAGTATCTAAGAAGTATCAAAGTAATATACAAGAATGCAATATTGGTTCTAAAAATAAAAGCATAAGATCAAAAATTAAATAAATTGTCAATCTATGCACCTGAAGATAATAAACCAAAACAAGAAAGGGAATTCTTCTATGACCAACTCCAAAATACAGTCCAATCATTACCACGAGACCAACAAATAATAATACTTGGAGACTTTAACGCCCGTATCGGAAATAAAAAAATCCCTAGGATCAAGCAAAGGTTCAATGAAAGCGTATTAAATGATAATGGAAAACTTATGAGCGATCTTTGTACATTCAATGAGTTACGAATTAACAAAACATTTTATAACCACGAGGACCAATACAAATTCACGTTTGGCAACACTAGAGGCAACAGCTCTACAATTGACTATATTGTTACTAAAAGACACATCTATTCAATGCAAATACAGGACGTCAAAACGCTGAACTCTGCCGATATGGAAAGCGATCACAGTTTGGTCCTTGCAAAAATTAAAATAAAATTTATACCTTAAAAGGACCCAGTAGAATCAAAAATTAACATTGAATCACTCTGGGACTTATCAATTAAGCAACTATATAAAAGAAGGTTAAATGCAAAAATTCAAATACACCCAATAAAAAAAGAGGATAGTATGATTGTTTCATAGGAGAAACTAAAGACCAATGCAAATTACAAGTTGAAGGCAAAGTTATATAACAGGAAATAAAATATAAGTATCTGGGCATAGAAATCTCAGGCTATGGTGATGTTTAGAGACGGAGGTGAGAGAACAGACAACAAAGGCAACAAGAATAGCAGGATGCCTAAACGACACAATATGGAAAAATAAAAACTTTACAATAGAAACCAAATAAAGAATTTACAAGGCAATAGTAAAACCATTTATGAAACACACGGCAGAAACTCAGCCAGACACAGCGACAACTAAACAACTTCTAGAGATAACCAAAATAAGAGAACTTAGTAAAATAACTAAAAAAAAACGATATAAGACAGAGAAAGAAGCGAGAAAATAAGAAGGACATGCAAGGTAGAAAACATTAATAAGTGGGTTCTCGGCAGAAAAAGGAAGTGAAATGAGCACATTGGTAAAATCGACAACAAAAGAATAGTCAGAAATGCACGTGACAAATCACAAATGGGTCGCAGGAGTTTAGGACGCCCCCGAAAACGATGAAGCGACAACTTAGCAGTGCAAAAGGCAGAGAGACGATAAAAAGAAACAGGGGATCAGTTAAATGGACAACGAAAAAATAGTCAGAACAGCACGCGACAAATCACCAATGAGTCGCAGGAGTTTAGGACGCCCCCGAAAACGGTGAAGTGACAACTTAGCAGTGCAATAGGCAAAGGGACGATAAAAAGAAACATGAGATCAGTAAAACGGACAACGAAAGAATAGTCAGAACAGCACGCGACAAATCAACAATGGGTCGCAGGAGTTTAGGACACCCCTGAAAACGATGGAGCGACAACTTAGCAGTGCAATGGGTAAAGGAACGATATAAAAAAATCAGTAAATCAGTAAAATGGACAACGAGATAAAAGTCAGAACAGCACGCGACAAATCACCAATGAGTCCGTGGAGTTTAGGACGCCCCCGAAAACGATGAAGCAACAACTTAGCAGTGCAATGGGCAGAGGGACGATAAAAAAAACAGGAGATCAGTAAAATGGACAACGATAGAATAGTCAAAACAGCACGCGACAAATCACAAATGGGTCGCAGGAGTTTAGGACGCCCCCGAAAACGATGGAGCGACAACTTAGCAGTGCAATAGGCAAAGGGATGATAAAAAGAAACAGGTTATCATCCTAGATTAAAAAAGAAAGAAGATATTATAAAAGGTTTTAAATCTTTCTTTTGGGAAGAAGAAATATATATATTATGCCGAAGATATGAAGTAAAAACTAAAATTTTCGGTGTTAAATCACAAAGAAAATTTTGGATTGTTGCTCGTTTACTACAGACTTTAAAGTCGGGCCCTCAAAATTAAAGTCGGGCGACCGAGATTAAAGTCAGGCGTCCGAGATTAAAGTCAGGCGTCCGAGATTAAAGTGGGACCCCCGAGATTTAAGTCGGGCGCGCGACTTTAAAGTCGGACCCCCAAGAATAAAGTCGGAATTACAAAAAAAAATTGCTTGTGGCCCTTCCACGCCTTCGTAAAAACTTGTAGAATCGATCTACAAATATTATAAATTTACATGAAACTACTTCAATAAATTACTAACTAAAACGTATATAAATAAAACGGGATTCTTTAAAATTCGTAACTACTTTTGTAAATCTTTTAAATTGTGTTACGAAAGTTGAAAGTGTTGGGAAAGTAGATTTTATGTGGTAATTCCAGCCTTAAATATTGTCTGGGTTGAAATATTTATTGCTGCTTTCAATGTTTCGGCATTTAAAAAAAGTAATGCTTTTTTCAAATATATCCAGCTAGTGAAAACTTTAAAGTTTCGTTACAAGATCTAGGTTTTTTTTAATTTTAATTTTTTGGCATTTCAATTAATACGAGGTCTCGGAATAAGCGATGGCAAAAACAAGGACTAATCCCACTGTTTGTTTCAACTTTAAATTTAGTACTGTAATAATTTTAATCGTGGCTTAAATACTAACAAATGTGTTTAAAAGTGTAAACCGGATAATCATTTTGAGGATATCTCGCGAATAATAGCACGAGCAAAATTACCGCTACCATAAAATTGAACATAGTTGGAAAACCCCAGAAAAATCTTTGTGGTGCGGTGACAAGGTTTAAGGGAAAAGAAATATTAGCGATGAACGGGAAATCCAAAAGAGGCGATAAAGTCCTCGGGGGTCAATGGAAACCAACCTTCATTTTTCTCTTTTTCGATTTCCTTACAGTTACCGGATGGATTTTTCAAAGAGAGCAAGCACAAAGAGTAAAGGCGATAAGCGATGCTTTATTGTAGCTAGTTGATAAATTTTTTTTTTTTAAATTTTATGATAATTTCGTCTAAATGTAATGCTTGATGCAAAATTCGTATTAGAACTTTACGCTTGCAATAAATAAAGCTTTTATGTTGAATTAGATGGAAGAAATGTAAGAAATCTTAAAGATGACCAAGAAAAAAAATTACACTGGTCAACAGTGGTTTGGTGGCCCTTGATATAAAAATAATTTCTATTAAATTTATGCATGACAAACTGTGAAGTTCCGATTAAGGAAGAAGGAGTGGAACAAGTAAATAAGTTTGTATACCTGGGTTCAAAGTTTACGGGAGGTGGCAAGTACTACAGTGACATTAAGCGAAGGGTGTTGGTAGGAAAACAAATGAATGGGACACTGTTTAGTTTATGAACACCCAGAAAGTAAGATAAGAAAACGCTGTGGTGTAAAAGAAGATGTGGTCACAAAGATAGATAAAGGAATGGAGGAAAGGAATTTATCATCACTAATCATTTTACATTGTTTTGTTTTCGAAAACACTAGCAATTAAATTTTTTAGAGTCAGGTTTGACAATTCAACATTAATACGTTTCCATATTAACGCAACCAATTTTATTACGAATTTTAAAGCACCATTTATTTATAAATAAAATAATCGCGATTTTTTTAAAATTAATAAATATCTGTCGAATTTTAAACGATTTGCAAAAAAATAGTATGTTTACCTCGAAGGAAAAGCCACAGTCCTGGACTCTGTGTTAGCAATCTTCACAGTCGTCCAGGAATGTTTTCTTTTCTACCCGGTTAACATTGTACTATTTATTGAAAAATATTGTTTTGTTTTAATGATTTAATTTACGTAGATGTAAAAAAAAAGAAACAAAAAAGCAAAAACAACGTTACAAATCAGAGAAATACCTTTTTTATAAGCTTTTATTTTGTGATTTTTTTTGGGAGAATCTCTTTGTAAAAACACGCAGTAATCTGCCATCATGTGACGGTTCCATCTACCTTGATACCTGTCCTTCATCACTTGTAGATCTTGGTGGAAGCGTTCTTCCTGCTTTTCTCTGTAATCTCCCCGATTATCAGAAAAAATATTCAGGTGACTGTAGACAAAGTGCACTCACATCTTAGTCCAGTCACCTTAGGCCATAATGTATAAAGTTCTTTTTAAAAGACGCACCCTCTGGCCAATTTTTTATGGGTTGTTTATTAGAAATTAAAAAATGAATATTTTTGAGATAATTTTTTTGGAACGCGTCCTATCGAAAAAAGGTTTTTAATAAAATGTGTCCATTATAACGTCCTTTGTAAAAAAGGTCCTAAAAAAGTGCTAACATTGGTAATTAATCGGTTAATGGCAAATGAAAATATAAATTCTACATTTCGGGTGTTTAAGAACATATCGGTTTGAAACTCGTACATGATGTAAAGAAGCCAATCTGCGAGGTATAGCAACAATCTGCGATCATCCAAAAATCTTTGCCCTTTAAAAGAATTTCCCGACAATGGCAAACAGGGTGAAAAAAAAATAAGGAGCTTCGTATTATCATGCTCAAGCGATTTGAAAAAAAAATTGTTAATATTAGATACTGTTTTTCGGAGATTTTAGATTTTTGCTTATAAACAAATAATAATAATAATAATAATAATAATAATAATAATAATAATAATAATAATAATAATAATAATAATAATAATAATAATAATAATAATAATAATAATAATAATAATAAAAATAATAATATTCAGGGGATATTAAGTCCGTTGTGGAGAATGAGAGGTGTCGAATTTATTTATCAGGCAGATACAAGCCAATAAGCCTGACATAATCCTTCTCGACCATCTAACTAAGACGCAAAGAAAAAGAAAAACGGACAAAATATAGAAACCTTCTCTTCGAACTCCGCAGACTTTATCCAGACCATTCTGATGAACTATGCATTCTGATAATAGGCTCCCTCGGTGGTACACGCCATACACTGCTCTCGTAACTCCATAAAATACCAGCTTGCCGACAAAAGGCACATGTTTTAGCTGGGGCAATGCAGAAGGCCGTCATCCTGGGATCATTGCGTCTGCTCAGGGCTCACGATATTCGGTCCCAGTAATCACTTACCTCACGGCGTGAGGAGTGGTCACTGGTTTCTTTCCAGCTCGGCTCTGCGAGGTATCGGAACCGCAGAGTCGTGACTGGGATTTAATAAATTAAATAAATAATACTACTAATAATAATATTAATAATAATTCCGACCAAAGTTGCAAAGATATCTGAAAAATTTTCGGACCATCTAACGCGTTCTTGTAAACGAACAAATAATAAAAAAAGAAATTGCAATATTTTGATTACCGCCCGAGATATAAATGTGTTTACGTTTGTTCAATTTTCTATTGTTGTAATAAAGGTTTTTGCAAAATTCGAGTTCCTTAGCAATCTCTACGCTTCCGGCCATATAATTCAATAAAACTATTCCATTTTCGAGCAATAATGCCAATACAGTTATTGATTTATTTCGATGTATTGGAAATAATATCGTGTGCGTGCGATAAAAGTAGGGATGGGTCGTTACTCGTGGACCGTTATTTTGGAACGGTATAGCGCATTGTAGCGCTATTAAAAAATAGCTTTTTTTTCAGTACCTTTTTTACAAAGGACATTATGATGAACACATTTTATTGGATTTTTTTTCGATAGGACGCGTTCCAAAAAAATTATCTCAAAAATATCCATTTTTTAATTTTTTTTGCTAATATAAACCCCGGCAATTGCCGAAAACTCGGGGCTATATTCTTGCAGGTTCAAACACCCCATAAAAAAATTGGCCAGAGGGTGAGCCTCTCGAATAGGTCTTATGCTAACTAACCCAAACGCGTGTCATGCGTCCTACAATATTGTTAAATAATGATCTCTGGCAGTTTAACAAAGTAGCCAATTTTAACCAGAAACCAAACACTGGCGTTTAGAGGAGCCGGCGTAAAATTTTTAGTATTTTTAATATTATTAATACACCAAAATAAAAAAAACCAGAGCCAATTCAGTACTTTTAGAAATATATTTGTAAACCATGTGCTTGAAATTACAGAAATCTACAGAGATATCCAGGGCAACAACAAATATTTTTTTTTTGAGCTGTGTTATTCATATTAATATTTAATTGGATTATAACATTGGCGAATTATGTTTAAAAATTGTTAGGTCTAATTATTTTATCTCGAAACTTGTTCATGTAATTAAAACGTTTAAAATTTTCAATTCCATCTACCCCATAACAAATTTGTTTACTGAACACAAGAACTGGAATCTAGACCTCTTAAACATTTACTCAAATGGTTATTTACAGACTCATAATTAATTTAAAAAGAATTAAAAGGTTTAACTTTACATTTCCTGTTGAATTTAAGCATTTATCCTCTCTTGAAAAGTATAGCAAGTGGTTATAATATGAGTATAGCTGGTTTAAATTGCTTAAAATACCTAATATATTCTTCAACTGAATAAATAAGCGTGTAAGATAATAAGCGAAGTTGGTAAACCCAAAGAATTCTAGTAATATTTTGGTGAAAAATAAAAACTACCTATTACTGATTACGTTAACGTCCATCTCAAGAATCTTTTATTATAATGCCAACAAATTGTAACTTCGATTTATGGGCCATTTTAAACACAGGCCACATTGTTGCAAATGAAAGACCAGTCAAGTGATTTAAAATTACAGGCATAATCATTTTTCAGATTACTTAGTATTATAGATTGTAGGAGTGGTGGTGAAGGCTATGCAGCCTCTCAAGCACTTCGACCTATCAGATCTTTTGTGCCTAACCCTTAATCTATTCGAGGCCCAAGATTCCGAGACTTTATACAAAGTTTATCAATTGCCTGGGATCTAAGTTCCTGACATCGAAGGACTTTAAGAAGGCCCCTTCAAGAAACTTGCGCTGGGCATTTACAAAGCAAATGTTTTGCAGTTTTAGCGAAGTTTTCGCAGTAGCGGCAACTATCACCATCTGTTTTGCCCATCTTTTTCGGGTGATACCTCAGAAGGCAATGTCCAATGTGGAGTCCCGTCACCAGTTTCAAGTCCTTTTTGTTTAACTCCAGAGGCTGTTTAGCATTCCTTAGGCATAATCATTCTTCAGAGTACTTAGTTTGATACGATTGTGGATTGTAGGAGGGGTCGTTAAGGCTAAGCAGCCTCTCAAGCACCTTGACCTATTAGATCTTTCTTGCATAAACCTTAATCTATTTGAGGCCTGGGATTTTGATTATCAATTGATTATCAATTTCCTGATATCAGCGGGCTTTAAGAAGGCTCCTTCCAGAAACTTGAGCTCCTTGCAAAATAGCGCTGGGTAAAAGCAAATGTTCTGCAGTTTCGGCAAAGTTCTCGCAGTAGCGGCAATCATCCCTCTCTGTTTTGCCTATCTTTTTCGGGTGATACCTTAGAGGGCAGTGACCAGTGAGGAGTGCTGTCATCAGTTTCAAGTCTTTCTTGTCCAACTCAAAAGGCTGTTAAGCTTTTCTTGGCGAAAGGCTTACTAGCCTTTTCGCTTGTCTCGGTCCTGGCACTTTATTTCAGTGAGATTGCATTTTATCTGTTTCCTGGCGTCGAACCTCGTCTTTCAAGTGGGCCTTGGAAAGTCCACAGAAGGGTTCTGGGCCAAAAAATTGTGTATTTGCCCCTTCCTTGGCAAGGCAGTCTGCTTTCTTGTTGCTTTTAACTTCCTTGTGACCTGAAACCCACATCAAAATGACCTGGTTGTTTGCTGCTAGCTATCTCAGGGATTGTTTACATTTTCAAGTCAGCTTAGACTCACAAGTGTATAACTTAAGAGCTTTTAATGCTGCTTGGCTATTTAATAGAATATTTATTCATGCCCTTCGGGTTTCAGTTTAATGCAAAAGCATTTATACTTGACAGCGTCCTTTTTTGAACCGCCAAAAAGTGCGTGAATTATCTCTTTTTGTCGCAAAAAATCGTAACCCATTTCTTTAGCTACTGTTTCTATTATACAGGGTGTTTAAAAAAAAATAGACCTTTTACTGGAATAAGTGGAACATTGCAAAATGAGTTGGGTTTGTTTGGTAAAAAATTTTCGTAACGGCATACGTATTCGAGATACAGGGCGCTGAAAGAAAAAAATTTTTACACATTTTTTACGATTATGTTGAAATGCCTGACAACATTGTAACGACATTTTGTATAAAAATGTTTTGGAACCTGACACAACGCGTTTGTTTTTCTATCTGACTCTCATGGAGATTGCTTATTACACAGTTTATGCCAAGTAGTTTTAAAAACTGTTGTTAAGTAAAATTTTATAGTTTTATATGAACTTTAAGATAATTTAATTTTGCACCAAAAAGGTACCATTGCTTTAACCCGATAATGTGTACGGTTTTCGAAATATTTTGATTTAAAAATATTGAAGTAATAACTATTGCTAGTCTAAAGTAAGTATTATGGAAAACAATTACCTTTTTATTAAAAATCTAAAACAATAACATTATTTCAATGCTTAAGTTATTAATATAATAAATAATAAAATTTAAATTAATTTGATTAATGCATTTTTTAGAAAAAGAATAGAATTGTGTATTTGTACAAACGAAGAACATTTTAAATACTAACTCTAACTTATTAAATATTTCATATGTTTAGTTAAATTTATTCACCGATAAAATTCCAAAATCTCGTTGCAACAGCTTCGGCAACAACGCTACAAATAATATCCGTTTCTGTCAGATTTTGTAGTAAGCACAGATGTCTACACGTGGTATTATTCAGACAAGCCATGCTACGTTGTCGCTTATTGAGCAACACATTTCTTTGATCTAACGGAATGAAATAGTTCAAAGGTTAAACATTCCATAAAATGGGTTGTATTATTCAGGTTGTTATAATTCATAAAATATTAATAAGAAAAAGCATTATGATCACAATATTGTTGCAAATATAATCAACAATTACTATGGACTATTAAATAACAATCACAAATCTCTCATAACTGGAAAGCAGTCAACATCACAGCACAACACATTCCAGTCGGCCGCATAAAGACAATATAGTCGACCAGAAAGTGGGGATTTATAATCGTGTTTAAAAGTAAATACATTCGTCTCCTCTGATAATAGGTCTACAATAACAACATAAAAGACAATGAGATTGGACTAAAATCATGCTACCTTATTTAAAGCCGTTAAAAGCAATTTTGAAAGATCAAATTCTACCAAAAAATTACTATTGTAGAAATCACCTGATAATAAAACCGTTGGTTGGGATCATAGATCGCGACACTACGTTTAAAACTTATTTTAAATCCTTCTACGATCTGTCCCTGCACACCAACGTTTTAAAACCGTTTTGCCCGAGGCAGAACCGACGATGTCTCCGGCTAACACCACAGCCGGCTTTTGCCCTTTTGTTTCCTTTCTCAACGCGCCCTCTCGATTCGACGCAACAGTAGTATTGCTCCGACAGTCGTTGACAGCGACTGTAATACAGATCCCTTTTCACGGCGATTAAACATCGCTTGTTATTTGCAATAAGTCGTATTCCTTCGACCATCGAGAGCGACAGTCGGTCATAACCTTTTCACGGCGATTAGTAGCAACATTAGTATTGCTTCGACAGTCGTTGAGAGCGTCTATCATTCATCTATATTCATTTTTTCCCGCCGATTAAACATCACTTGTTATTTTTAATAAGTAGTATTCCCTCGACCGTCAATAGTGACGAGTCATTTAGTTTTTGTTCCTTTCATTTCGTGAAATTAATTTTCATTTATTTCACGGTATTGAATTAATTTCATCGCTTGAAGCAGTTCACTAGTCGTTACAAGTGCATTGTGTTCTTTGAAGATAGAAATAGTGTTCACATTTTGTGTTAATCTAAAAAGTTTAAAAACCAGCCGAATATGTGATTTTCCAGTCCGCTTATATCAAAGTTAAGTAAACATTTCTTCCGTGTAGAAAAAAGGGGAAATTAAATGCCCCCGATTTTAACAACGTTCGATGAGAATTGAAAATTAGGGATCGTGCAATTGATGTCCAATACAATAGATAATGGTAAGCTAAAAATTGTTAAGTGATGGTCTTAAAAGAACAGCAAATAGATTAGTGGGTTCGGAATTTTACATGCATTTCTCGGAAATTGAATTAAAATGTGAACTTTGACATCAAATGTCTCGCGTTTTAGACGGTCAAAAATGTGTTAAAATTAGATGGCAAACATAAGACAAAAGCTGTAAAAAAAATGATCTGTAAAAAAGTGGGTTTACGCTGAAACTACCTTTACTTGTATGTGTTTCACAAAATACAAGATTAATATTTAAATTTAATTTTTTTTAATTAAATAACAATAAATTTAAATTTGTTACATAATAGAGGATAAATCGAAAATTAAATTTTCATTATTAAACGGTATTGATGTGGATTTACAAATTTATATTACATTAGTTAAATGTTAAATTATTGAAATAGAAAATTATTGGAAACCTAAATAAACAATATTTTATAATTTCAATTTATGGAAAATTTAAAAAAATCCAATTTTAATTGTTACTTTGGTTAAGTATTCGTTCGTTAATAGATTAAAAATAAATGTTAAAATATTTTTTATCGCCAATAAATAAAAGTTCAGACACAGAAACAGACACACAGACACACACACACATACACACACACACACACACACACACACACACACACACACACACACACACACACACACACACACACACACACACACACACACACACACACACACACACACACACACACACACACACACACACACACACACACACACATACACACACACACACACACACACACACACACACACACACACACACACACACACATGCGGAACGTGCTCCGTTGACGACTGCCAAAATTGTCCCACAATTTCCGACCAAGAAGAGGATGATAGTTCTTCTGATAATTCATAGATTTTTAAACATGTTTTATAATGTTTTATACAACTTTTCTTTTTTTTTCTCAACTCATTTAATTAAGTGTTTCATTATAAATAAACAAGGTCCTTTATTTTAAACGTGTTGAAAACACATTTTTTATTAAATTATGTCTTAGGAGGGTTGTTTTAATAGCTCGGGAGCCAGTGACAGATTTGAACGACCAATTTTCTCTTGACCAATACTTCGTTGAATGCTTTATTTAGTTATCCCATGAAGCGCCGTGAACGTCAGCTCGCGCACTTTGGGTGGGTTGGGAAATGGGAGCGCCCCAATCCCGTAAAAACATAATTGTTTTTATTAATTTCCTTCCGATTAAAAATTCGTTAAACAACAGTTAAAACAATTATCTAAAGAAAAACAAACGTCAGCTGGCTGCAACATGGTGGATTCCACGTCAGCTGGTGATACGAACGAAGTAAAATAAAAAAAATTCAGTTATTTCTTCTCACTTAAAAATTTATTTAGTGATTGTTTATATTATTATTTAAACAAAAAAAAACGTCAGTTGGCTGTGTGTCGGGGGAAAGGTCGTCAGCTGAGGTAGTAAAATGTGTGTTGCGTAATCCAGGCGGGAGCGCGACCGGTCTATTTAAGTACACCAGCTGACCGGGTTTCCACCGGTGTACAGTCAGCGGATTTTTTTAATTACTTTAACTGTTATGCCAACTATTACCTGACGAATTTTTAACCGGAAGGAAACAAGATTTCAAAAGTTATTTGACTAAACGCTTATTGAACGTGCCTTGGCGCCTCGCGCGTTTTAGCATACACTCGATTGTGCATCGAGTTTTTATAAATAAATAAAACAATAAATCATTTTGTTAAAAAACTATTATTAATTAGCATGCGAAATTTACAACCTGAACCAAAAACTTTACGTAAAGTTGTTACATAGGTAATTATAGTAAGACGAAATTCACGCAATTTAGCATGCAGTTTATTACATTATAATTTGGGAATAAATCAATTAATCAATTGTAAATTATTTTGGTTCACATAAAAATTACATTTATTTTTTTAAAAAATTACATTTATTATTTACATCAATCATTCTCCCCATCACTTTGGCTTGTGCCGCTACCATTGTTTTCTGCTTCACTTTGCGAGTCGCTATCGGAACTGTCTGCTGCCATGCCATACTGCTGTCGGTGCTGCTGACGATGTTGCTGTCGAGGCCCTGTATTTGGGCGGCAAAGCGGTAAAACGGCTATAGCATTCACTATGGTACTGTTGAAATTAGTTAACTTCTGCGGGCAGTATCGTTTCTTTTCCACTTAAATAATTGTTTTGACGGATTGTCAATATTTATTTGCACTTACACAAACTTTCTGTGTTATACGATTTTAATTTTAAATTACTTTTTTGGCAAAAAACGCAAAACGGATTTACGTTAGCCATTTTTCTATTCTTATGACTCTATGCTACTGCTCCTCGAGTTGTTTCTTAATAGACAGATCTTTCTCGACTGATGTAAGATGAGAGGTTCCTACTCAGGTATGGCCAAAGAAAACTGTACTACGTAAAGTTTTTGCTTGAGGTTGTAAAATTTTCAGGTAAAATTTCGCATGCTTATTTCATGTGAGAAGAAATGACTGAAATTTTTTTTTATTTTATTACGTTCGTATCACCATCTTACGTGGAATCCACCATGTTGCAGCCAGCTGAAGTTTGTTTTTCGTTAGAGTATTGTTTTAACTGTTGTTTAACAAATTTTTAACTGAAAGGAAATCAATGAAAACAATTTTTTTACGAGATTGGGGCGTTCCCATGCCCCAAGCCACCCACCATAAGCCAGCTGACGTTCACGGCGCTTCATGAGATAACCAAATAAAGCTTTTCACAAAGTATTGGCCAAAAGGAAATGATTGACCTCAAAATATCACTGGCTCCCGGACTATAAAGGGTTAAAACATTTCAATAATTCATAAAGTATATTACAAGGAATGGCAGAATTTTAATTTATTATAAATTCATCATTGCAACATTTAAAGCTGTCAAAACAAATATTTTTTTAAATTATGTCGTAAGGGGGTGGTTTTTAAGGGTTGAATCATTTGAATAATACATAAATTATATTACAGAGAATAGCGCAGGATTTTAATTTATTATAAATTCAACATACAAACATTTAAAGCCGCTAAAAACGGATTTTTATTTAAATTACTCCATAAGGAGGTGGTTTTGGAGGGTTAAATCATTGTAAAAAATTATAAATTATATTTCGAAACATAAAAAAATATTTATTCTACATATTTGAACCTGATTTTGATCAATGTAACACTTAAATCAATGACTTTTCCATTTTTAACACAAGAGGTAGTTTTCACTGTCAAAAAACAAAAAGCACACTTTGGCACAATATAACTTTTAATTTAAGGGAAAAATGAGTTTGTTTACAAATTTTTATTAAAATCGGTGTTGTTTGAAAGAATTCGTAAGTAATACCCCATTTTTACCGCTACTGAATGGACTACAAGTAAAATTGTAAATGAATTAATTTTATTGCGAAAAAAATAATTAAAATTATCAGTAATCAGCTTGATCAATTAATTAAAAAGATATTCTTCGCTTATTTAGGCCTACCGTTTATGTCCCAAAGTTTCTCTAGTAAAAAAAAATAAAATATTTTTCAATGATATTAATTTTAGTTGGTTGAATGATTTTAAAATAAATTCTTTACAGAAATTTAAAAACAATTATATTTAACTTTTTTTGCTTTATTTAAAAATTATTTTTTATGCTTTTTATCAGCGCTTTTGTAATAAAATTCGTAACGAAAATGTCTTGACTAAAACTAAAGCCGATGTTAAGAGATCACGTTTTTCTGACAGATACAAAAAACTTAACGTGTGTTAATTTAATATTTTGCAGAAAAGGCATGTACGTGCTGACACTGAAAATCAATAAATAGTCAAGAGACTACAAATACATAATGTCTGTGCCTTTTTTAAAATTTTTTATAATTCCAATGTATTTTTTGTTTTTAAATAAAATAAGTTTAGTTTGATTTGGTCTTTATATTTTTATATTAAAAAGAAATAAAAAAAATAACAGGAAATTTTAATAAACTAAGTGGTTTTTTGTCACACTAGTACCAACGTGGAGCCTGAGAGGCCGCTAATGCAATATTAAATTTTGTGGAAAATATGTATAATATTTATTTAATTATAGTTTTTATTGTTAATTGGATATCTACTAATAAAAGAAAATTTAAAAATCATAATCGACTTTAATAAACTTTGTAACTATATGTCTTAACTTCTTTAGCTTTGTTTTTTACTAAAAAATAACTAAGTACTACACCATATAAAAATATTAAAAAAAATATCACTTCTTAGGAACCACAAAAAATATTTTTTCTTACACTTTACATTCTTGCGGTTGGGCCATTGGTTATGCACCCATGTCACCTAGATCTTTTGATCCTCTGTAACTACCGCTGAGTCTTCGAGGTATCAGAATTCCAGTCCGCTAGTTTTGGCAAACCGCAGGATTTCTGTTAGCCCTGCCTCATTTAGATCACTTGGATGCATTCTCATGTGGCCCCCTGTTTTAATACCTGTATACCGCTAGCATCGGGCAGCAACACAGAATGTGTATGCTGCTTTCTTTCTTTTCGCCGCATAATCGGCAGTTTTTTTTCAGCCACCAGCTTAAGTTTAAAGAGGTGCGCCCTTAGTGCGATGTGGCCAGTGAGCAGGCCTAGCGTGCTGCTTAGCCTGCTTTGGTTTATCGTCCAGAGTGCGTCTGCCCTCTTCTGGAGTGGTTTTTTCATTAGCTGTCTTGATCATTGATTAAAAACCAATGTCGGGGTCGCCCAGGGTTCCATCCTGTCCCCCACCTTATTTCTTTTACACATCAATGACCTCTTGAAAACCACCACGAACCCCATTTATAGTTTCGCAGACGACAGCACACTTGTCTCAACTTTCACATCCTATCGATCACTTTCGGCAAATGATACAAAAAGACTAAGGCAGGAACAGGTTCACTCTATTGATAGAGATCTTGAAGCAATCGTCGAGTGGGGAACCAAAAATCTTGTTTACTTCAACGCGCAGAAAATACAAACTCTTTACTCATTTACTTTCAAGATTGACACTACAAGGACCATTCTTCATCAAGAATCCTTTATTTACAGGGCTACTACGAAATGGAACAAGCTTACTAAATCGAGAAATATGACCTGCAACTTTTTAAAAAGCGGGTCCACGATCATCTCCTTTTTATAATCCCCTTCTTCTTCTAATAGCCGCAGAGCGGGTCGTCGCGGCCCACACCTTTTTTGCGACTATTTTCAGAAACAAAAAGTTCTGCAGCCAGTATTTGCATTCCACTTAGCGATATGTTCTTGTTTAAGGATTAGTTTCAATTCATGTTTCACTTAGCAATTCGACCAACTGGCTTCTTAGTTCCACCAGGGTCCCATTTTTTGCCAGTTCATCGGCTACCTCGTTGACATTTATCACTGTGTGCCCAGGAATCCATGCAAGAATGACCTTATTTGCAGTCGCTAACTCAGTAAGGGCCTGTATGCAGTCCCACACCACCGATGATGTTGTGGTGCAACTCACGAGGGCCCCAATGGCCACGCGACTTTCAGTGAAAATGATAATCTTACTGTTGGTCACTCAGTTTTCTGTCAGGTGCGTGGCACACCTGAGTATGGCATAGACCTTGGCCTGGAAGATCGAGGCGTATTTTCACAGGGGTATGCTTTTCCTGTGGTTGCAGTATGCTCCAAATACACCTGCCCCCACTTTAAGGGTTATATTTTAAAACAAAAAATATGTTTATTTGAAATGCTTAAAAAAAAAACAATGCCCAACAACAAATAGTCACAATCAGGGCACATTTAAACAAACTTGTTTTTGCAAGAATAACACTGATATGTGGATGTTCTGTTTAAATTAGGTGGACAGGATGCAACAATTTTTTTTTGTTTTTTCTTCGTTGGCTTGACCTTGAACCATATCTGGCATATCAAAACCGAATATTCTGGCCAAACTCATACAAAGTTCTCGAGGAAAACGTAAGTTGACCACCTATCTCTTCATATGCTCTAATACTAATTGTCGAGCTAATCGTTTTATAAACACACCACGATCAGTTTTTTGTTTTAGATTCACATTATATAAAATATGCGCATTGATTGAACTTATGTCTAAAATTTTATAAAAAAGTGTCACAGGCCGACGTATCGATCGGCAGCTGCTAGTGTATATTGAACACTTCTTATCTATTTCGTCTACTTCGTTTTTTGTGGAATTATGGAATTTTATTATTTCTAGCTTTCCCAGAATCAATATCAATTCCCTTGCTATGATGCGTCAAGAAAGCTAATAAGACAGCTTTGCCTTTTCTAGGTACATGGGAAATTATTGTTGTCTTTGGTAAAACCGTACCTTCTTGTTTAGCTTTAGCCGGTAAAATTTCAGGGAGAACTTTCCTTTTATTTTTTTTACGGTGCCGACACATGTCAGTCCTCTCTGCTTTAAAGCATTAAATGGTTGGATTAAGGTAAACCAATTGTCGCAAGTGATATTTTTGTTGCTGTCGTATAAAGGTTAGATAGATAGATATAATGATAGATAGATAGTTTTATTAACATGAATAAGGTAAAAATATAAATAAAGCAAAACTATTAAGTATTTGTCTTTAGGTACTAAAATATTAAAATAACATATAATATTATACATTTTACATAATAATTTGGTATCTTAGTTATTAATTAAATGGATTATTAAATTCTTTTTGAGCAGAATAAGGCTTTTAGAAGATTTTATATTTTCAGGTAAACTGTTATAAGTGAATCCATAAAAAGTTAGTGTTTTAGTATTAAATTTTTAAGTTTAATTATTTACATATACATAATTCTTATTATAGTATTGTATTGATGTATTTAATTATTGAAAATTACAAATTTGTTAAAATATGATAATAAAAGATTATGTATCATTTGTAAATATATACCATAGTTAAAAATGTCAGTCTACTTTCTATAGGTAACCACTCTTAGAATATTTAGCAAAGGATATTGGAGTATACCTGGTACATTTTAAAATAATCCTCATTGCCCGATTCTGTAATTTCTGTGGGGTTCTCATTTTATTTAAATTGGATGTATACAAAAGAGTGGGACAATTTTCAAAATGCGGTTGAATGATAGTTTTATATACTGTTATTCTCATCTTTAAATGCTGAGACACTCTTGACAAAAAAATACAATTTCTCTAAAATCTTTTTCTGCGAGTATTTAAATTGGCTACTAATTAATAAATAATTATCTAACAAGAATCTCAAATATTTAAATTCAGTTACAATCTCAATTTTGTCGTTGTCAATTTTTATTTCTAATGAATTTAAATTTAATTTATTAGTTATTATCATAGCCTTTCTTTTATTAACATTTAGTTTAAATTTAATAATCTGTAAGTATTTGGCAACAATGTTTAAAAAATTATTATTTTTTTCCACAGCTACATCAAATTTTTTATCACTAATTGATGCTGGGGCGTCATCAGCAAAGAGATGTTGGTAATCGCATTTACTACATTTATTAATATCATTTCTATAGATTGGGAAAAGCGGAATGGCTAGAATCGACCTTTGTTACAATACCCAAAAAGGAAAATGCGAAGAAAAGTGATAAATATCGTATAATCAGCTTAATAAGCAACACATTAAAAGTGTTCTTGAAGGTTGTACACCGCAGAGTATTTCAGAAACTGGAGAGTAATATCTTGGATACCCAGTTCGGGTTTAGAAACAGATACAGTACTCGGGACGCATTATTTGCTTACAATGTCCTCAAACAACGCTGTCTCGATGTCAATCAGGAAGTTTACGCCTGTTTTATAGATTACAATAAGGCGTTTAATAAAGTGAGGCATGTCCAGCTAGTAAAAGTGCTAAACCAGAAAAACCTGGAGTCACGAGATATCAGGATCATTGTCAACCTTTACTTTAACCAAAAGACAACAACGCGAAAACAAGAAAAGACGACTGACCCTATAGAAATCAAACGGGACGTAAGACAGGAATGTGTCCTCTCGCCACTTTTATTCAACATCTTCTCTGAAGAAATATTCACCAGAGCCCGTGTATGCGAATTGGGAGGCATTACAGTATATGGCAAGACAATTAATAACTTGCCCTATGCTGGAAATATGCGGGACCTACAAGAACTGCTGAACAGGGTCGTCACTGCCAGTCAACATTTTGGCTTGACACTTAACACAAAAAAGACCAAATACATTATTATAACAAAGAAAAACGCTCCGCAAGAACATCTCTATGTAGACGAAGAACAATTAGAGAGGGTTACAAGGTATAACTATCTGGGTACAAACATCACCTGCATCGCTGATTATTGCTCCAAAATCAAGATCCGTATGGAAAAAGCACGTGCAGCTTTTGTCAAAATGAAGAAGATGCTTTGCAACCGCGACTTGAGCCTAGATCTTAGAACACGCATGCTGAAGTGCTATTTATTCCCGGTACTGTATTGTGGCGTAAAAACTTGGACCCTTAACAGAATGTACGAAAGAAAAATAGAAGCATTTGAGATGTGGACTTACAGAAGAATGCTCAGAATATCGTGGGTGGAGCACACGACCAACGCAGAAGTGCTTACCAGAATGAATAAAGAGTTGAAGGTGTTGAAATGAAGAAAAGAAATATCACCTATCTGGGTCACATAATGCGAGGTTCAAAATATGAGATACTCCTGCGAGAATGGTTCAACATGTCTTCTGCAGATCTATTCAGAGCAGCAGTTTTCAAGGTCAGGATTGCCATGATGTTAGCAAACCTCCGATAATGGAGAAGCTACATGAAGAAGAAGGAAAAGCAATGGTCCTATAATACTGCCCTGAGAAACTCCATGTGCT
Source organism: Agelastica alni (assembly GCA_950111635.1). Taxonomy (NCBI): domain Eukaryota; kingdom Metazoa; phylum Arthropoda; class Insecta; order Coleoptera; family Chrysomelidae; genus Agelastica; species Agelastica alni. The sequence continues at coordinate 2,992,825 of OX467717.1, forward strand.
ACAACAATCGATATTGAAACAGAATCAATAATTTTAGTTACATGTTTTCTGTCCGTTAGTTAATAAGTGATTGCGTCAAATGTCAGTGAGTCAAAAGTGTACTATCTTTGCGAGCACAAGAGTTAAAGTTTTGGAGTAAATACACAATTCTGTAATTGAGTAAGCAAGCAAGGTTTGGTAACTAAATTAGATTGAGGAACTTATAGCCGTAGAAAAATGATTTTAAAATTGCAATAGCTAAAAGTTAATCGTGCAAGCAAAGAAAGTAAAGCTTTTTTTTTCTAAAGCAGTAAACGTTATAACTAGATTTTTTTAAACCGAAGCAATCTTCAAACTGCCGTAAACAAATTAATACTGCGAGACTTCTAATTAAGTACAAAATTTGTCAAATTATTAACATGTGCATGGTGCTTCCAAATAAAGAGAGTGGCGCGAACACCATTGGTAAATGTATTTTTACAAAAACAAAATAAATGTTTATACAGGTTAAAAAAATATCTAAAAACAGTAAATACCGAAGGCATAAAAATAGTAAACGTATCAAATGAATGATCACAGATGATAAAATATAAACAATATTGCTTAATATTTAATTATTTAACACACAGCTTTTGTTCATTTTATGTATTGTAGAACCATATTCTATTTAAAGAAAAATTAAATCTTTTTTAAATGAATTTTTTATTATAGATTTAACAATAGATCGTGTTTTATGAATGCAAAATTGTTTAATAAATTACAGGGTGTTTCAAAAAAAGGTGTTAAAGAAAAAAATAATACACTTATATTACGATTTTGCCGAAACAACTGAAAACAGTTTAATGAAATTTTATACGAATATGTTCTAGAAGCTGATATATCCCATGAATTTGTTTTTATATCTGACTCTCATAGAGGGCGCTAGTTACACGATTCGTACCAAATAGTATTAAACATAACTTTTTTATGGTTAGATCTATTAATGAAAATTTCAAATAAACTTAAACATCATTCAATTTTACACCAAAAAGGTACTTTAAGTAAAACTCGATAACGTGACGGGGTCACCTTTTTTGTAACATCATTACTTTATACCAGCATCGGTTATTACTTAATAATTTTTAAATCAACATATTCCGAAAACGGTACACAGTATCGAGTTTTACTTAGAGTATCTTTTTGGTGTAAAATTTAATGATGTTTTAGTTTACTTAAAATTTTAATTAATAAACCTAACCTTAAAAAAGTTATATTCAATACTACTTAGTACGAACCGTGTAACTGGCGCCCTCTATGAGAGTCAGATATAAAAACAAATTCATGGGATGTATCAGCTTCTAAAACATATTCGTATAAAATTTCATTACAATTTTTTTGGTAGCTTCGGCAAAATCGTAATAAATGTGTATACATTTTTTTCTTTAACGCCCTTTATCTTGAATACGGATGGCGTTACGAAAAATTTTTACTAAGCAAACCCCAATTATTTTTTGGTTTTCTACCTATCCTGGCGACGGGGTCACCTTTTTTTGAAACACCCTGTATATGTTAACAATTAAGCAACTTTTCTAAAGCAAAACTTTTTTTAATTATCCGTTTTAAAGTAAGTCCAAGGATAGGGCGTATTGGATGAAAAAATTGTAAGTAAAATGATAACAACTATCTTTTGATCTCTTTGTGTTGCTACAGTTGTAAATTCACGGCAGAAATACTATAGAATGGTATTTTCCGAGGTAAATTTGAGGAATCTTGTAAATACCACCGTTGTCCTGAGTACTCCAAGGACGCCTAGAGGCAAATTGTCTTAAAAAAGAAGCCAATGTAACAAGTAAGCCCATATTTGTCGTGTAACGAATAGACCAGAAAATCCTAGATAATTTTTGAAAACTGGTAGTAATACCTTTAAATTAAGTAATTACCATTTAAACAGAAAATAATAATTTTTTGCCTTATTTGGGTTAAACAGAACTAACGAAGGTCAGTCAGAGATTTTTCTAATCTGGATAACCAACCCAAATAACAAATTTTCTTGTTTGTCTACGAATAAATATTTCTCACAATGTTCCAACGTTGTCTCTATCTTTAGCATACGTTTATTAAATATTAATATACAAACAGAGTCACTCATCATTAGACATGAAGATGTAACTTTGGCAACGTTGTAGCGGAATATACTTGCACCTAGGAGAGGGCAGGTATCGTGTTTCACTTCCTTACATTTCACACTACAGCGGATAGGAATGGTTTCAGTAATATTGCCAACTCTTTTTTCGTTTAGTAATTTTCTCTGATTCTATAATAATTAATACCGGAAAATGACAAATAAAACCACGTTGTGTTTAAATAAAATTCACTAGTACAATGCAGATTATTCTAAATATTTTTGTATTTCAGAGCAAAGTAAATGTAATGGTCTATTTTTATACATTGTAACTAGTAATTATGTTAGGCCAAGTTGCATTAATTAAGAGCAAATACTTCAACCGGCAACATTGTTAGACTGGACAAATATCGTCGCTGCTTGGTGCTTATCATCTATTGTTCTGGGTTTTCTTTGCAAGTAATTATGAATTATTTTGTAGTTATGTAGTGTGGTTTTGGTTTTAAATATAAATTTTGTCACGTGCCTATTTTTTCCCTTCTACAGTTCCATTATTAATTGGATCTCTGATAGTTTTGTATTTCTTAGGTGCTCGTAAATAGTTTCGCTTACCGTATTTTGTTGTAATTTGAATTTATCACTCGTTGTAAATAGTGTTGCATACCTTGTAGTGTTAGGATTTAATTATTAATGGCTGTAACATTTTTGTTAATCGATGGAGATGGAGTGGGGGTTTTTGTTATTAGATTTTTGCTTTGATTTTTGGCCTCGATTATGAGTTTGGAACATAGATTTGCGAAGATCGTTGGCTGACGCGTGTCCCGTGTCATATTTCTTGATATCCAGCCTGGGAGTGAGTAGTTTTGGGAAGTCACTTGGTGTCAGTCGTCGAAGTTGGGTGGTGGTGAGAGTTTTGGAACGATTTGTTATTAACACGTGAGCAGAACCTCTACGGTTTTTTCTTTCATATCTGGCTGTATTTGGGCCATCTTTATTGGATTTTGAAGAAAAACCATTTAATTTTTAACTTGACCATTTTATCTTACCTTTGTTGTTGATATTTTGGATTTTGGTGTCGAGTTAAAATAACCGCGTGCGGGATCTGATCAAGGGAAGCCATTGTTAAGTAGCAGGTGCTGTTCCATAATTCAAACCGGCTCCAGGAGTAGGCCACAGGATTCGTGAATTCGTATACCCAAAGGTTACAAGTGTTTTATTTTAGAATATTTAAACGACGTGACTTATTTTTGACACCACGATTAAGTTTTGTTTTAATTTATTAATATGGTACACTGTTGAAAACTATTTATTGCATTGGATAATATGCCAAGTCTGTACTTTGATTAAAGTAATATTCTCAATAGTTCTTTGTGTCCAAGTAAAAACGTTTTCTTCATACTTATTTGTAAATATCCTACAATATTGCTATTTTGAAGGACCGCCATCGTAAAAAGAAATATTTTTAAATAAGCTCGATTGAATGAAAAAAAAAGCGATTAAATTGGCAGCCGTACGTGAACGTTGATGAAGTATTCTTAAAAAGTTGACTTGTATACGTTTTTTTTTTTTTTGGTAACCTGATAAGGTTGTCATTTTTACCTTTGTTTTAATTATTTTATGGAATCGTAAACTTTGGATTTTTGATTTATTGTTGTCTCATAAAGTTGTAATTTTTGAAGTTTTGATTTATTGTTGGCTGTTAATTTTGATTATATGTGTTATAATTTTGTTATTGAGCTGTGTATTTTAATTTATTGTGTGAGTAAAGTATCAAATATATTTTTGCTATAATTTTATTTATTTGGTTCACCATAATCTTAGTTGTTTATCGTGTGGCTCTGCTAGTGCCTATAAGACCTAGGGGTTTCCGGCTTGAACCGTCTAAGTCGGTGGCGCGGCTCACTTTTATATATTTTTTTTCTTCTACCCTCTACGGCTGAGCTCGGGCATAATTTGCCAGTAGAGAGACCACTGACAGAGTACTCTTTAGAGAAAGAAAAAGACGTGGCAATTTATAAACTATTAGTTTAAAGTTTTCATATTTATTTTGTAATTTTGAAGTTTGGTTTTGCATTTTAATAAAGTTAATACAATGAAAATTAAAATATGTAATCTTAATATAAAAGACTTTTATTTTATTATTTTTAATTTAATTTGTTGCAGATCGAAAAGGAAAGTCTTTGAAAGAATGTTTACCTTAATGTTTGTTTCCCATTTACTAAGAAAACTTTAGTACTTATGGTTAAACGAACACAATTTGACTTTTAGTAACTATACGAGTTTATGGCCTTTGTATGAATAAAGTTATTCTATGTACACAGTACATTAAGCAATTTTTTTAAATATATATACGATTTTAGGACAAAAAAAGGAATTTTGTTGCTTAAAAACTTGACGTTATGGGCAAAAATTTTGCCATTTTTCGGTGTATATTTGGATTTAATACCGTTGTCAAATATTTTTTGTTTTGCTTTAGAATTTTAATATAAATAAAATAAAAAATTCTAAACATCGTCTGTCCTTTTTCTTATAACTTTGGGCGCACTTTTTAAAAACGGTATTTTGCTACAGTATCGCCTTCTTAATTCAAAACAATTCTATGGGCTTTTTTAACACAAAAATTGTTTTTATTATCTCTCCAAAGGTCAAAGTAATATTAAAAACGATGACGTTATGACTTCTACTATTAGTTTGTCAAAAAATGACCTGACTCGCGCTAACAGCTTACTTTTACTAATAAATAACCAAATTATTTAATGATTTTAAAGTACAATTTAGAAGTTTTTGTTCTTCTAATACATTTAATGTTGATTTAAAGAATATTTATATAGTTTCCTATATTTCTTGTCAAAGTACAGTTTAAAGGACAGCAGCTAAACTATAATGCGCATCCAAAATATTTGGAAGTAAAATTAGACCGCTCCCTGACGTACAAGGATCACCTAACTAAAACAGCAGCAAAAGTAAACAAACGCAATTAAATCTTGCATAAGCTTTGAGGAACAAGCTGGAGAAATTTTGCTTTAGCACTAGTATATTTTGTAGCAAAATACTGCAGCCCGATTTGGATTAACAGTGTTCACACAGGAAAAATTGAAGTTTAACTAAATGACACGATGAGGACAATTTTTGGCACAATCAAATCCACACCTCGCCAGTAGTTACCAGTCCTGTCTATTATTTCTCCCCCTTACATACGAAGGCAGGTCTTCCTGAAAAGTCAATGGCTCAAAGGCTGCAACAACTTACTGCTGCCCATCCACCAAGACTGTACGACACAGATTACACAGAAACTAAGGTCCCGTAAACCAGCATGGACCTCAGCTGAAATACTCGAATGAGAAAACAAAAAACATCCTGGATGAACGAATGGACTGATTTAAACCCTGACACCTTCAACCTAATTACAGATCCCACAACTCAGCCAACCGGATTCAACCTGTAATGCGTGTTACCCAAATAGCCCAGGGAGACAGAGTTCTACTGAATTAAATGTTTATTTGTAAAATATATATATAATAAATAAAAGAAAATAAAAACTAGATTCTATCGGAATACTGGTAACACAACGTACTTAACACGACGTGGGTGGCTTGACTTTGACGTGAACGGTATATGCGACTAATTTTTTGTGTAGTACGGGACGAGTAGGGACTGAGTTATCAACAGATCAATACTCTTTTGGTTTGACTCAGATGAAAGAAATATCGTTTATAGCTGGTAAATACCCGGCCTAATAGTGATTCCGTGTCGTGGAACTGTAGGTGTATTTCAGAGCGTCAATTCCGCATCTAAAATTGTCCCGGCAGTTTAACCCGGTCCTTTCAAACTTTCGTCGATACCGAAAACTAACGGCGGTCCCGGTGAGTGTGTGTAAAATCGGATCATTACTCCGACCTCGTCCAACACCCTGTAGTAACTGTGTAAAGCGTTCAAGACCAGAGTCAATACTTCTGGTCTACGCCTCGCACAACAAGGTACTTCTACTGCTCGGTGCATGGTCTTTTATATCCGTCGTGGTGGTCTCCTTCTACCATCAATCCATCCGGAGTGGGAGTTCAACAGGTCTAGTGGTGAATATCGTCAACGTGGTAGTGGGGACAACTGGTTTCACAGGTGGAAATTAATAGTAACGTACTGTCGTTACAAACCTACCAAGGAAAACATGGACAGTGCTAAATCGCGTACCTGAAACACAAATGGGCCATCTCCGAAAACCCTGAATGCGACTACGACCACCTAATACAAACGATTTATCACATTGCATTAGAGTGCCAAATACGAAGGTTTCATGACTTATGCACAACATCCATAAAGCCAATGAAAACGTGGTAACGTGGCGGTCAAGTCTCGAAAAACAATTATAATGCTAATACCAAATTTATACAAGAGACTAAATAATATTACTGTCTGACATATATTATACATTCATTTATTACCTATACATATATTACACATACATATAAACATTTTATTTAAACTTTATTTTATGTTAACTTATACGTTGTATATGTATTTATCTACATTTTTGCAGTATCTTATTGCCATACAAAATATATATTTAAATTGGGAAATTTTAATTTTTTTCCTAAAATCAATTAAAAATTCTAAAACCCATGTTCTTTTATAGTTCTTAAGTTTTTACTTTTGCTAATTTTTTTCTACTTTCTGTTAAGGAAAAATCAGATTAAGGCATCTCTGACAAAAGTTTTTTAAATGTAAATAATTTATAAAAAAAAATTCTGAGTTTCGGGTAAATTGGCTTTTTTTTTTTCAAAATATTAATTTCTTTTAAAAACCTCTGCAAAATTGATTTTAAAGCATTTTCCCCACTTATTTGAGCGCTCTCGCACATGAGGTGCTTTTATTTCCAAACCACCTAGTCCAAATAAATTTTGATTTTGCGTAAATGTAAGAAAAACAAAACACACGTCCAATTTTAAATCAAGAAAAAAGTTAAGAAATTTTATTCTGCCATTTCCAATTAGGTCCCCTTTAACGTACCCCCGCCCCTTTTTTAAAATGTCAAATAGCAACCTTTATCTTGTGATACATCAAATGAAAACACAAGAAAAATCCAAATCATCCATATAAACAACAATTTATTTTATTGATTAATTTTGCTAATAAAATAATTTTTGTGAAATAACACGAGATCATAACACAAACGATCTACGCCACTGTTAAATAGGTAGATGTCTAATTAGAAAATAATTACCTAACTTCTAAAAACATGTCACCTTTTTTGACATTTTTTTGTTTTGTTTTAAAAATATTAGCAGTAAATTATAGTCAGTTAATTGTAACGTTAAAGTAGCCATTATTTGTAGCTGTAGCATCTAAAGTTATTTTAAAATGATGTATTCTCTGCAATAATGCCTCTTCCCAAAACAATGTTGATCTGATCAAGAAATGTTCGCCGAGTTCGACTTTTACCGACTTGTCCATTCACACTCTCCCTATAAACATATTTCGTCAACCTTCCTTCATTCATCCTTTCAACGTGTCCAAACCATCTTAGTATTCCTTTAACTATCTTTGTAACCACATCTTCTTTTTTACCTCATCGTTCTCTTATTTCACTATTCTTTACTTTATCCAACCGAGTCACTCCAGGAATATTTTTCAGACTACTTTATCTCCACAGCATTAATCCTATTTTCATTATTTTTTTGCCAAACCCAACATTCACTACCATACATAAGTGTAGGTACTAACACTCCTTTATGCACAGCCAGACGTTTTTGACAAATCTGTACAAATTAAAGTACTGGGTCATTTTGCTATAGATACTACCTATTTCTTTTCAAAAGTATCAAAAGTTGTTGTTGGTTCGGTACACAAAGTGTTACAATTTCTTATAAAATACAAATTTATTTTCAGCTTAGTAAAAACGACTAGCCAGAATTAAATTTTGTGAAACATTTTCCCAAAAAATATAAAAAGACGAAAATTCGTTTAAAAATATTTGTTTCAGTAAAGAATCAACGTTATCAAACATAATTGTTAATACTGGGATGATGAAAATCCCCATGTGTTTTGACAGGATACTGAGTTTCCAGCAAAGTTTAATGTATGCGAAATGAGAAAATTGGGCCACTTTTTATTGACCAAAACCTAACGGGTGAATTGCACATATAATTATAAGAAAATAAAATTAATCAGTCACTGCGCGTCCGAATGCTTCGCTGTTACGTGTTCAGCATATTGTTTAATGGAATGGAAGCTTGGACTTTGACAGCTGCGATGTGCAAAAAATTGGAGGCCTTTGAAATGTGGGCGTACAGAGGGCTATTAAGAATCTCCTGGATAGAAAGAGTGCGTAACACTGAGGTACTTCAACGCCTCGACAAGCAGCTGGAAGTTCTGTTTACACTAAAAAAGCGCAAGCTGGAGTATTTTGGTCACATCTTAAGAAATGACAAGTATCGACTTTTAAAGCTTATTATAGAAGGGAAGATCTAATGACGAAGAGGCCCGGGTAGAAGGAAGATATCCTGGCTAAAAAACTTAAGACAATGGTATGAAGTGAGCACTACCACATTGTTCCGCCGAGCTGTAGACAAGGTTCAGATAGCGCTGATGATTGCCAACGTCCGAGGAGGACAGGGTACCTAAAGAAGAAGAAGAAGTCACCAAAAAGACAAGTTGATGAACAGGAAATATGGTGCTACATAAACATAATATATACCTTCAACATGATGGAGCTACACATTACTCACTATTTGTAAGAGAATGGCTAGAAGAACGATTTCTAAGACATCTAACACCACTTGACTTTTTTTTGTGAGGGGGCTATTTAAAATCATTAGTTTACAAAACTCCTTTCAAAGACATTAAAAAACTAAAGCTTTAAAATCAATAAATATTCCCATCATTTCATGTCGGAACATAGGGCCTCAACAAAGTTTCTCCACCGGACTTTATTTCTGGCAAGAATTTTGACTTCTTGCCATGATTTATTTATTTTTCGTAATTTACTATATATCGTTCTTCTCCAGGTTGTCTTTGGAAGGCCCCTAGTGCGGCTGCCCTGGGTATTCCACTTCAGAGTTATTCGGGCTATATTATTTTTAGATTTTCTAAAGAAGTGACCCAGCCATCCCCATTTGCGCTTCCGTATCTCTGTATCGGTCGGAGTCTGGTTTGTTCTTCTCCAGAGCTCTTCATTTGAAAAGCGAGCCGGCCAGAAAATACGTAATATCCTGCGTGGACATTTGTTTACAAATGCAGAGCCCTGGTGGTTTTCCATGATTCGCATCCGTAAAGAAGAACCGATTTTACGTTTGTATTGAAGATACGTAGTTTTGTGTTGGTGGTGTATGCTCTCGAAATCCAGACCCTGTTAAGCATTACAAAAGCTCTCCTTGCTTTTTGTATTCTGGTTTTAATGTCTGTATCTATGCCACCCTCCTTGTCAATTACACTTCCAAGATAAACAAAGTGTTCGACTAGTTCGATTGGTTGGTTCTCAATATGTAATGGATTAACGTTGTCAGTGTTTAATTTTATTGATATTAATCTAAATAAATAATAAAGCTTAAAATAAATAAAATAATATTTTTTGGGTTTTCATTTATGTATCACAAGCTTAGGGTTTTAATTTGACATTTTAAAAAAGGGGTTGGGGATATTAAAGGGGTGCCACTTTAAAAAAAGCAGAATAACATTTTTAAATCTCTCCGTGAATTTTAAATTTGATGTTTCTGTTTTTCTTACATTTACACAAAATTAAAAGTTATTTGGACTGGCTGGTTTTTAAATAAAAGCACAGTATATATATTTTAAAAAATATATTTTTTTTTGTTTTCCTACGTTTTTGGACTGTGTATAAAAACTTTTACTTTTCACTTAGCATTACTTAATTCATTATAACTAATACAAATAAAAAAAAATGAAAAGTTTCACTGCCACACGATTTGACAGATATTTATTTCACACTTATTGCAGGCAGTAATAAAAAACAAGAAAACAACCCAGGATGTAAAGATTTATAAGCCGATTATATTTCACTCGCTCCCCAGTGCATAGATAGTACCCTTGCGCTCATACTGGGAGGGATATTTAGCCCTTTAGATTGCGCAGGCTGTTATCAAAAAGTCTTAAAATGGTACCACAAACAACATATATAAAATGTAGATTTACTACTATGACGTAAGTTAACTAATTTTTTTAGGAACTTTAAAGAGTCTGGCGAAAATTAGTATTCTTCTTATAATAGGATCTCGGATCTCTTCCTGTGACGCTGAGCTCCAGCTTTCGTACCATCTCTTGGGTGGTCTGCCTACCGGTCATTGCGAGTTTGGTTTTTGCGACATGGCCCACTTTGCTCATCTTTCATCTGGCATCATTTTCCACATGATCTTTTCAGCACCTCTTGCGTGTTCTAGTCCATCTTACCACATCCTGTATTTCTAGTTTTTCTTTGATATCCTGGCTTTTATTTCTATCCCTGAGGGTAACACCCCTGATGGTTCATAGTATTTTTATTTCGGTCGTTCTCATTATTCTTTTCATTGTTGATGTTTCAGCTCTGGGCGAAAATTAGTACCAACGAAAAATATCTGGCAATAATGAATATTAATTTGTAACAATATTTAGTAAAATATCCAGGGTGGCCAATCAAAACTGCAACTTTACTAGTTTCATTAACTACAACTTTTTACTGGCATGTCGATCTTGACGTATTAAAATTTAAAGACCATTGTATAGAAAACTGTAAGAGCTTTTAAAAAAAATCTTTTTGACCCCCAATGCCATTTAAAAATTTTGGGGTAATTCTTATCCTCGCTTGTGGTTGAAAGTAGTGGAGTCAAAAATACCGGAAAAAAATGAGCCCTTTTTTAATGAAAAATCGATAGGTCTGATCGTTTTTTTAAAATGTTGACGAGATTCCTACAAATGACTCTGTTTCGTTTTCGGTTGGCCACCCTGCATGTATATAAGAAATAATAATATTTTATTCTACTCAAAAACTATATTTATCGTACAGCGTATTCAAACTTCTCCATTACAAAAATGCGTCTGATTAATGTCGTCCCTTTATGAAGACTGCTGCCACCCTCCGTATTTCGCACCCCTTCTCGCCCTTTTCTTTAGGTACCAGATCTCCAGACCAAGCACGTGTACACTACAAGTTTTCCTTGCATACAGGGTGGATCCAAATATATCTTACATGAATGTATGTTAACTTTTAAAACAATGGATAATTTATATTTATTGTTTTATTATTTATATTTGTATTATTGATTACATAAATGTTTTTAATTTAGTAAGGGTTGTTTTGTTACAGTTTTTTACTAAAACATAACATCGTCGCCGCTAGGTGACTTTTATTATCTAAATATGTTTTTACCTCTCTTATTCTCGGTTATCCCTTGTTATCCCTTCTATGACCATAACAAACAAGGACGTTTATAAAGGGCTTCTTTGAAACCGTACTTAAAATTATTTTATCAGTGATGGTGTTTTAGATAATTAATTTAAAGCGGAAACCGATATTATTTTCTTTAATTATGTGTGTATAAAACCACCATTATTAATCAATTAAGTCGTTTTGGTAAAATGAAATCTTCTCCTTATTAAAAAACCCTTGATACTGCTGAGGTCACATATCGAGCGGGAGCAATTTATTGTTGCACAGAAATTCATTTCTTGCTGCCAGTATTTTCAGCACCGGACTGGTATCCAAAGACTCACAGAAATAACCTTTTCTAGCATTTTCAGACAACATAATTTTAAAAAACTTTTTAAGAAGATACATAAACATACTAACCAATTTATTACACTATACTTGTTAGAAATCTTTTTAAACCTTTTAATTGACTTTCAGATTTGTATTGCTCGTTTAATAATCATTGGCTGTTTATTAAAATATTGGTTTATAAAAAAAAATGTATGAATAATTAATATATCTTTTCTACGACCATTGGATTCCAAAACAATTACATATGCGTTATCTATTGATGAATGCATATGATTCCTTGAAAGTGGTAGATGGTTCACCCACCATCGCCCGGTGAAACACCACCGCTCTGATTATAGGTGCCGTGAAATGACTAGTCAGGGACTTGGTCAGAGTTTACGGTCCCTCGGGTAAAATGTTTTCTGGTTTATATTCGAATGAAAGCATCCTGGCATCAGTCAGGCCTCTCTGGGGCTGAGGGTACAGCATTGAAACAGTTCCGCAGGCTGGCCGCCAAGTAGTACAGTGGCCCCAACCCATTGGTAACGCTCTGGGAGGCTGCCACATCAATTGGTGTATAATCCCGATACTCCTGTTCTGCCAGTTCGTGACTGGAGGGGATCCGAGCTCGTGTATTCGGGGATCATTGCCGAGGCCACAGTCCATCGAGGTCAACTGACCGTCCTGGATGCAGAAATTTCTGTAGAAGCTAGTCCACATATCTGCTCCCTTCATTGGTTTTTTTCTTTTTTCTTTCTTTCACTTTTGCCTTTTTTTTATAATTTTTTTTTAAATTAAATCATGAAAAGTCCAACAAAAATACATGTTCCAGCTGCGGCTGCTGATAATTCCTCAAAAAGCAACTTTAGAATTGATTTTTGCAATATTCGAGGCCTGAACTCCAACATTAATTCAGTACACCACCACCTGCAAACTAACAGGCCTTATTTACTGGCTCTGACAGAGACACAAATTAAACCCTTCTCCAACAATACGCATCTTTTGTGATCTGGGTTCGAACTCGAAACAAGATTCAAATTTAAGACCGGCCTCTGTGTTTACACTCGCAGCGATATTTCCTGTTGTAGACAGGAGAACTTAGAACCAAAGGACGGCCTAGAGGTCATGTGGTTTAAGTTAACCTTACAAAAATCAACAAAATTTCTCTGCTGTCTGTATCTTTCTCCTACGGACCCTCCTAACGTCAAACTCTTTCAACATCTTTCCGACACGCAGTAGCTATTGCAAACTAACGACCCTAACACAGAGGTTATATTTTTGGGTGATTTTAATGTTCACAACGCAAACTGGCTGAGATCCAACCGCACCGACAACGCCGGTCTGGAAGCTGAGAACTTTGCGATCAGCCACAACGTGACCCAGCTAGTAGAAGAATCTACCCGCATAGGTACCCGATAACCCCAATCACCAAACCAACATTCTTGATCTCCTCCTCATGACACATCCCGACCAGTACCAAGTCTCTATAACCACTCCACTCGGTAAATCTGATCATAAACTCATCTCAGCCACGTCCAAATTAACAACCCCGCCCAAAATCACGCCTGGTACCTCTATTGTCTGGCATTATAGATCAGCCAAATGGAAAGAACTGCGGGACTTTTACCTATTATTTCCATGAAAAGATGTCTGCTTTCGCTCACAAGACATGTGCAGAATCTGTAACCGAAATCATAAGGCTAGGTATGGACTTATACATTCCTCATGGCACAAGACGGATCTTTAACCCCAAACCCTGGTGCAACCAAGAATGCAACCGTGCGGTGCGTAATAAAAATCAAGCACATCGACTCCGGTGCGAAGTCCCGACAATTGCACCCAGAAGCCTTTGTCCTCGCGAGGAACGCCTGCAAAAGAACGATCGATATTGCCAAAAAATCCTACGTCACAAGAATATGCAACAAGCTTGTCAATGCCCCTCCTGGATCAAAGACCTTCTGGTCTTTGACTAAGGCCATAAACAAGAATTTCACAACCTATTCTTTACCACCACTCGAGAGGTTCGACGGCACGACAGCAGTATCTTCCAAGGAAAAAGCGGATCTGCTGGCCGAAATGTTCAGCTCTAACTTAACCTTTGATACCAATGGGAAACAACCCCCAACGATACCTAGAATAAACGTATCAATGCCTGAGGTCGCTATCCGCCATCGCACTATCAGGAAAATCCTACGTAATCTTGACTCTAATAAGGCAGTAGGACCAGATGGAATTCCGACAATTGTCCTGAAGACCAGTGCTTTAGAGCTCACCCCAGCTCTCTGTAGGCTCTTCAAGTTATCATACAGCAATGGATTATTAACATGCATGTGGAAAAACGCTAAAGTCCAACCGATTCCGAAAAAAGAAAAGAAAACTATTACTGCGAATTATCGCCCTATTGCATTGCTCTAATTCATATTCAAAGTTATGAAAAAAGTGATTAATCAAATATCTGGAGAAATTTAAGATATTCCATTACAGACAATATGGATTTTGACAACTTTGGTGTACTGGAGATTTACTGGCTTATGTCACTCAGCTCTGGACAAACACTATTGAGAAGTTTGGCGAATCCCGTGCAATAGCCTTGGATATATCTAAAGCCTTTGACCACGTTTGGCACCAGGCATTGTTAAGTAAATTATCTGCCTACGGTCTCCCAACCAAACTGCGCACATGGCTCTTGAGCTTCATGCAATATTGCTCCTTACATGTGGCAGTTGACGGTATTTCTTCTAATGCGTTTGAAACCAACGCCGGGGTCCCCCGGGGTTTCATAATGTCCCCCACCTTATTTCTTTTACACATAAACGACCTCTTGAAAACCACCACGAACCCCATGTACAGTTTCGCAGATGATAGCACACTTGTCTTAACTTTCACATCCTATCAATCACTTTCGGTGAATGATAAAAATAGACTAAGGTAGGAACAGGTTGATTCCATTAATAGAGATCTTGAAGCAATAGTCGAGTGGGGAACCAACAATCTTGTTCAGTTCAACGCCCAGAAAACACAAAGCGCCACGTTTTTCAAGAAAGTGAATTACTCCAAACATTCCATCACAATATCCGGAAATACCCTTGAATCAAGTCTCTTCATCTCGATTTTGGGAGTCACAGTGTCCAATATTATGTCTTGTCATGACCATGTTGCTAATATCGCAAAGTCAGCAAGCCAGAGGCTAGGTTTTTTGTGGAAAGCCAGAAAGTTTTTTACTCCTGATCAACTGTTGACGACGTACAAGGCTCAAATTCGGCCTCTACTGGAGTATTGCTCGCACATTTGGGGTTCAGCACCAAAGCATTCTCTTCGTCTTCTAGATTTCATTCAGAAAAGGGCCATTTGGTTGATAAACAACTCAACTCTTACAGATACCCTTCACCCTCTAGAACATAGAAGAAGAGTTGCAGACAAGTTATAATAAAAACTCTTGTACCACCATTTGCCATATTCGGCCGAAAGAAGCTGCAATAGAACAGCTTTTAATGAGTGGGCTTTGCTCTTCCAACTTGATATCACGAATGTCATGTTTATTTTGATGGACTGTCATCCCGACTATTTGATTACGACAATAAAATGGAAAATTTAACGAGTTATAGTGATGGTCTGCGAGATGATCGTAGAGAAAGTAGAGTCTTCTACTCGCGTATAATGGTTATTATTCTTTCGGATAAATCCAAAACTTGCCTGCAGCTCGTTTTAAAAATTTTATCCAAGAGAATAATGGCCATCATTATACGCCCATTAAATAATATACTATTCTCTACGAGCATTGGATTCTACAACAATTACCTATGCATAATCTTTTAATAAATTAATATGATTCCTTAGATATGTTAGATTCTGATAAATTATTTAACAGCTGACAACCAATCACCAATTTAAATATTCAGGATCCAAAAGGCTGAGACCAATGAGGAAGCTGAAATAAAACAGCTGATTAGTCTCACCCATTTTCTCTCAATATTGACACTACAAGGACCAATCTTCATCAAGAATCCTTTATCTACAGGGTTGCTACGGAATGAAACAAGCTTCCAAAATCAGTTTTTTCAGAGAACTATGACCTGCAACTTTTCAAAAAGTGGGTCCACAACCATCTTCTATCTATAATCCCTTTCCCTTCTAATAGTCACAGTGCGGGGCGTCCGCAGCCTACACGATAGATCTATGTTTTGTGCGACTATTTTCAGTAAATAAAAATATATTTTAAAGAATTAATAACTTGCCGCATTATGTTATACACTAATTCAAATTACTTCCATAAACCCCAATTGACTTTTATGACCTGTTTAAAAGTCTAACGAAACAATGTTTTTAGCTGTTTACGTTTTTATTACTAATAAACCTCACTGTCAACTTGTAGATATTAATTATTCATATTCTGATGACGTTTTATGTTTGGTTTAGTCAAATTATTCTTTCTCTTTTTTCTTTCTGCAGGCAGTAAGTGTAGAGGAAGAAAGATAGCGACTAATGCATTCTTGACATGCATGTTACGCACAGCTTTTGCTGGCTAGCCCCGGTTTTCGCAACGTAAGATAAGGAACTTTATTTTAACAACAACAACATGTAATGCGTATTGCCCTAGGTGAGACTAAGGAGACGGAGTTCTGTTAAATTAAACGTTTTATTTTCAAAAAAATAATACCTATGTACAATTGATAAAATAATATATTATTTTGATCGGGATTTCCGTACGTAAATAATTAATGGATCTCGTTCCGTCAAACCATACGCCCCCGTTTCTTGATGAGTACCTACTGACGGCTGGCGACCTGGATTGTTTCTCTCTCTACGTGGAGCTTCGACTTCGGCGGTGTGTTGATCGGTAGACGTGACTCTTTGTATCCCACGAGGCGTTCAGCTAAACAGGGATTTAAGCAAACAGCGTATCAGAACTTCATCGGTTTTGGTCTCAGGATACGGGGATATCGTTTATAGCTAGTCAATAACTAGCTTAACGATGTTTCTGTCAAGACCAAAAACTAACGGTGGTTCTAGTGAGTAATATGCAAAGCAAGATTAGTACTCCGACTTTGTACAACACTCGGCAGGTGATGGTGAAAATCGTGTAAGGCCGAAGTCAGTACCGTCGACCTACGCTTCGCACTCAAGGTAACTGAACTGCTCTGGGCATCCCTTTTTATATCCGTCGCAGTGGTCTCTTTCTACCATCGAGTCATAGTGCGCTTTCGGAGTGGAAGTTCTGCAGGCCTGGTGGAGGACATCGACATCGTGGTGGTGGGAACAAGTGGTTTCATGAATGTGTGGCCTACTTTATTATGTTCATTACATAAAAAAATAGAAAACAATGTGCTGACGGCAGCTGTTCGCCGGAGAACAGATAAAGTGAGTTCGAATTATTTACGGCTCTAAGAATGAAAATTCAAATTCATTAAGGGCGCCACCCATTTTAGATATAGCTTTACTATATTTGGATAATTGAGAAAACCAAATATCTATCTTTAACAAAATACCTAAAATGACATAATATTAAATTTTCTTAGACATTCAGGCTGGGCAAATAGGAGAATAAAAAAACATATCACATATAAGAATATAATTAGAACACCAAAGTGGACAAGGCAAAATACGTTGTAGACCAGGGTATCATAAAGTAATAGTTACATACCTCTATCCAAGGTCCACTGATGTAGTTGAAGACACAAAAACGAAGACAGGAAGTAGACAGGAAACAGACAGCAAAACGAAAAGAAGGTAAGAAGAAAGGCTAAACCTTCCAGGTCAGCCAGGGGTCGATGATGCAGCTCAGCAGGTCTCTAGCCTCTACCGGCTACTACTAGTCCTCAATCGGTGGTTAGCTGACGATTACCAGAAGTCTGATGATGAGGGCTAAGCTGTACCCGAACACCCTAACAAAAAATAATCCCATGAAAGAACATGTGCAAAATAAAAAACCAACAAAATGAAGCAGGTATATTTTCAACCTGATCGATATCATTGCTAGTTCAAAAGTCATAACTTACCCTCTGAGAAGGGAGGTAAAACTAGAAGATATCCATAACAGCAAACAGGACTAAAACGGACTAACAGGACATCAGGACAAAACGGCGGTGTTCCCACCGCATGGCAGCTTACCGGTGTTTGGAACAAATACCCATATAAGGCTCCAAAACAAAAACCACTAACGATGGGTGCGACTTGATCTCGGCCAAAACGGCACTTCGTAAATTCCCCCCTAAGGGTTAATTTCGGTTCAATACCGAAAAAGAATCCCAAACACGAGACAAGCGCACCTCATCATGGCCGCACCGAAAAAGAACTCCTCGACCACCCTGAGGACAGAACCATCCTCCTATTTCTAACAGTTGCCAGAAAAAACTGCACATCCTGTATGAAATCAGGCCTGTTAGTTTGCAGGTGGTGGTGTACTGAATTAATTTTTGAGTTCAGGCCTCGAATGTTGCAGAAATCAATTCTAAAGTTTCTTTTTAGGGAATTATCAGCAACCGCAGTTGGAACATGTATTTTTGTTGGACTTTTCATGATTTGGTTTAATGATTTGATTTAAAATAATTATTTATAATAATAATAAAATAAAATAATAATAATTATAACAAAACATATGGTATTTTTTCATCCTATCCACTGGGACGGTAGTCGTGTGGACCTCCCGGGTCGCGCCCAGACCACTAATATTGTGTTAATTTTTAAATTGTAATCATAAAGTTTCAACTTTATTTCGACATCTTGACAATGGCTCAAGTAAAAGTAAAGCCACAGAGTAAGCTAGAAAAGATGGTGTACTAGAAATAAATTAAACTTATTTTTATAAATATTTCTGCATAAAAAATATCTATAAGTAATGAATACTGTCTCATGCACTCGTTGGTAAATTCTTCGGACCCCAAACGCTATTTTGTTTCCACAGAAGCCGGTCTGCCCTGATTTTCAAACGTTTCCGCAGAGAACTTTATATATTTTTTTAATTTTCAAAAAAATATTATCAAAATGTTTGGTTTAATATTGTGGCCTACTTTATTATGTTCATTACATAAAAAAATAGAACACAATGTGCTGACGGCAGCTGTTCGCCGGAGAACAGATAAGTGAGTTCGAATTATTTACGGCTCTAAGATTGAAAATTCAAATTCATAAGGCGCCACTCAATTTAGATATAGTTATACTATATTTGGATAATTGAGAAAACTAAATATCTATCTTCACAAACTACCTAAAATGATATATAATTAAATTTTTTTAGATTTTCGGGCTGGGAAAATAGGAGAATAAAAAACATTAGACATATAAGAATATAATTAGAACACCAAAGTGGACAAGGCAAAATATGTTGTAGACCTGGGTATCATAAAGTAATAATTACATAAATTAAATAACATATATAATAATATTAACTAATGTATTATAGCGAAATACATACATTTTTATACCTGGTGTTATACCGCTCAAAGTTACCAGAATGAGGTATAATGGTAAGAAATAAACCTGTGACTGAATCTGCTGTCACATAGTACTATGTGAGAACTTTACAAAAGTTCTTTAGATTATAGTTTATAAAATTATCACGGTGGTATAATATACGATATCAATAATTAGTTATTATATAAAATGATGATATGATAAGTACTAATATGATAAAATAGTTATAAATAAATCTCAAAAAAGTAAGAGAACACTGAAGGTGTAAAAAAACCTGGTATTAAAGTCCAATGGTCCACATATGTAGCCTCTATCCAAGGTCCACTTGATGTAGTTGAAGACACAAAAGCGAAGACAGGAAGTAGACAGGAAACAGACAGCAAAACGAAGAGAAGGTAAGAAGAAAGGCTTAACCTTCCAGGTCAGCCAGGGGTCGATGATGCAGCTCAGCAGGTCTCTAGCCTCTATCGGCTACTACTAGATCTCATCCGGTGGATGTCTGTCGACTCTGGCCAGGATTTAAAAGCGACTCGGTGTTGGTCCTCGTGGGAATCTTGACCAAAGTCAAGAGTTGCCACAAGAGTCGTCGTACGATTACCAGGAGTCTGATGGTGAGGGCTAAGCTTTACTCTAACACCCTAACAAAAAAATAATCTCATGAAAGAACATGTGCAAAATAAAAAACCAACAAAATAAAGTAGGTATATTTTCAATCTGATCGATATCATTGCTAGTTCAAAAGTCATAACTTACCTTCTGAGAAGGGAGGTAAAACTAGAAGATATCCAAAACAGCAAACAGGACTAAAACGGACTAACAGGACATCAGGACAAAATGGTGGTGTTCCCACCGCATGGCAGCCTACCGGTGTTTGGCACAAATCCCCATATAAGGCTCCAAAAAAACCACTAACGATGGGTGCGACTTGATCCCGGCCCAAACGGCACTTCGTAAATTCCCCCCTGAGGGTTAATTTCGGTTCAATACCGAAAAAGAATCCCAAACACGAGTCAAGCGCACCTCATCATGGCCGCACCGAAAAAGAACTCTCTGACCACCACGAGGACAGAACCATCCTCTATTTCTAACAGTTGCCAGAAAAAAACTGCACATCCTGTATGAAATCAGCGCCAGTTTTGAATTCCTAGCCTCTCATTGGTCAGAACCATAAATGCTATTGATTGACAGAATGAATTTTATAGAATGTAATCTAAAAGACCATTCTTCTTCTTTCTTTTCTCCTATGGCACGAAACATTAACGGCTAACCGACTTGAGACCGATGACAGAAGTTCTATGAAAGAAGAACAGTGACAATCCGCACAATGACGTCGACGTCTAGAAAATAAATAAATATAACCTTTAAGATTATATTTTGAAAAATAGAGAAAAAACCCAGTAAATACCCAGAGATCTCATTCAGAATCAACAAAATCCTGGGACAACCTTCAATAGCCTAGAATTCATCATACTAGAGAACACACCGGTATGTCGCTTGCTCACATGTGAATGAATGTTTTTATTGACTTCACTATCTTAAATTTCAGAAATCCAGGAATCCAGCCGGAAATCATAAGGTTCCTGCAGCTTGAATATATTACTTTCAACAGCTCTTAGAATGTCAGAAGCAAGAGTATTACCTAGTGTTGAAACTTGTGAAATTTACTAGTATTCAACTATATATATATATATATATATATATATATATATATATATATATATATATATATATATATATATATATATGTTTGTTTTGAAATAGTGAAATAAATGTTTTATTCAGGAATTTGATATCAAAACTGAATGTTCTCTGTAAGTACAATGCCCAATAAATAAAAAAACTATTATATATAAAAAACAAAATTAACTGGTAGCAATTTCAAATGCTACAATGCCCAATAAATGAAAAATTTACTATATATAAAAAACAAAATTAACAAGTAGCAATTTCAAATGCTACAAATGGAATTTATAGAAACGTATTTATGTCGTTACTGCATTAAAGAAACTTTCCCTAAAATATATAAATTTGCTGGATAAATTGTTTTAAATAATAGAAATTATTTTCAGGTAGGTAATAAGTTAAAACAGTAGTACTAAGATGAGTGGTTTAGCTAGCAGGTTTGGTAAACTGATTTCATACAGTGTACACTGCAAAGATATTTGTAAGAGAAAATAATTAATCCGACATGTTCAGAATTTAATCCTCAGTTTTGTAAAAAAGCAAGTCCAAACTAGTTTTGTTTTTGATTTCGTGAGTCGTGAGATTTATTCGTATTGAATTGATAGTCTTACTATTTTTACTGCGGTATAGAAATTACCTACTAAAAGCATTTATTGTGCTAATACGCTTACGAAACCTGTAAATTAGTTTAAAGTTATTAAGCCAAATTATTTCTATCCCTGATTTGGCAAGAGAATACATCCCATCCTCCTTGCGCCAAGCGTTTTTGCTCCTTTTTCGCACAAAGTAGGCTTTTATTTCGTAACCATATATTGTTAGCAATTAATTACAGAAAAATAAAAAAATAAAGATATTTCCATAAATAATTTACTCTTGTGTTGCAAGTATTTAATTGGGTTAAACTTGTGAGTTCGGTTCTGCTTAGACCATACTTCCAATTATTATAGCTACTATCTACGAGATGTTAACATGCAGAAAGTTATTGCATAACCTCCTTAGTCAATCATTCTTAACATGCCATTGCGACTACTAAAGCATACAGATTTCTCTAACGTTAATTTATCGAATTATTTCAGTTCTTGATTGGTGTTTTTTACAAACTTGTTGGTATACTTATATTTTAAAATATTTTACAAAGACAAAAATTAAAATTTTTAAATTTTTTAATTTAATTAATTAAAACTAACAAGTAACTTAACACATTAACATGTCAATTGTCAGCAACCGTAGAGCATGTGTAAAAGCTCTGATGAAAGTAGAAGAAGCAAAATACTTATAAGAACCATCTCTTTCTTTAGTCGATGTCTGATTTCAGACGTCGTGACTCCTTGAATGTATGCCCGGGACAGTCAAGCTTCTCCAGGTTTCTCTGTCTTCAGCAGTCCGCATCACTTCTTGTATGGAGAGGTTTGTTCTGCGGGCCGTTCATGGAATTCTAAGCATTCGTCTATAGCATGTCATTTCGAAAGCTTCGATCCGGCGTCTACATGCCACATTGTAGTCCATGGCTTGGAGCCGTAGGTAGCGAAAGAGAATACAAGGGATTTTATGAGGCGTTGTTTTGTAGCTTTACTTATGTTGTGATCTTTTCATACTTTTGTTAGTTTGGCTAACGCTGTCCTTGCCGTCCCGATCCTCCTTTTCATTTCCTTTTCACTGCCACCTTTGTTCGTGATGCATGCACCGAGGTAAATAATTGACTTTTTGCACTCTATGTCAGGTATTGAAGAAAGGGTTCGTGGTAAAACTTCACTTTTATCCACGATCATAAGACAACACTTGCTCCTGTTGAGTTTTAACCCCGATTCTGCACTAACTTCTTTGACTCATTTTAATAAGTTTCTTATTTGCTCTTCACTGCTTGCTAAAATTGTCGTGTCGTCCGCGTATCTGAGATTTGAGATTTTTCTTCCGTTAATGGATATTCCTCCTTCCCAGCCATTTGTTGCCTTCCTTATGATCCACTCCCCATAAATGTTAAAGGGGAGGGGGAAAAGAATGCACCCTTGTCGGACACCTTTTTCTACTTGGAATTTCTTTGACAATTGATCGTCATCACAGACACAGGCTTTGTTGTATACATACAGTTGGCGTATGAGATGTGTTAGGTGGTTCGGTACACCCATCTCTTCCTGAGACAACTGGCAGCAAACAACCAGGTCACTTTGATGTGGGTTTCAGGTCACAGAAAAAATAAAGGCAATGAGGAAGCAGACTACCTTGCCAAGGAGGGGGCAAATACAAAATTTTCTGGCCCAAAACCCTTCTGCAGGCTCTCCAAGGTCCACTTAAAATAAGAGACTCGACGCGAGTTGGACAAGAAATACTTGAAACTGGTGACGGGACTTCTCATTGGAGACTTCCCTTTGAGGTATCACCTAAAATGTGCAAAACAGAGAGTGATAACTAGAGGCAGACCTCAAACCAGATGGACCGATGACACCAAATGAATAGCTGGTCACGAATGAATGCAAAAAACAACCAACAGAAACAAATAGAAAAGCCAGGTCAAGAGTACTAACAACCTACGAGCATGTATGAGAGCACTGATAAAAGTAGAGGAAGCAAAATATGTGTGTAAGAACCGTAGCAAGTGGAAGGAAGTGGTCTCTGCCTTCCCCTATGGGAAAAAGGCGTGACTTTATGTATGTATGTATATGTTATTTCTGATGATGTTATTAACATCTCTTAGGTTAGTAAGGATCAAGTTTTATAAGCTTTAAAGAAATTAAAAGTTATAAATACTACTGGACCTGACCATGTTCCATCATTTATTATTAAGGTTTGTGCTAACGTTTTAGCAGTTTCTTTGATGACGCTAATTAATATTTACTTAAAATCTGCAACTATTTTATTAGTATGGAAAACATTAAAACCTACCTATAAAACCCTACCTATAAAAATGGTGCAAAGTTTAATACCACCAACTTTAGACACGTCAGTATTGTCTGCAACTTACAATGAGCCAATAGGCCTAGGTGTCACTGGAGGCAATAGCTAGACAGACCTATATAGGGGTGTTTTTAGTGAGTAGTCCTGATGCAGTCAGTGGAATCTCACAGTAGACCTTGAGCTTTCAGACTTATAACTTATCCGTAACGGATTTTCTCCACTTCTGCAAAAAAAAATTATTCATTTTTTTGTTAGTAAAACACTTTTAACTTATCAGCATGGCTTTATGAAGTAAAGGTCCACTACAACCAACTTGGTTCAAATAAAGCAAAGGATATCGAACCAATGATACTTTATTTGGACTAACCTCTCTTTTCACAAACAATGTTTATATTTTTAGATGGCTTTCCAAAAATTTGATTTATTTAATTACAATCAAGCTCATAAAGTTCGGTACTAATAATTTTATTTTTAAAACCGCTTTTTCCAAATTTCCCTCTTTGTCATTTGGTTGTTTTAAAACTTGAAAGGTAATGACCAACTTATTTGGTCCGTTAGTACGCACTGTAATTTGTGGAACTAATGTCTCACTTCCGTAATTAAATTTTTGTCTTTTCGGTTAAATCCATCGACAGTTTTCTCTCTTATCTCACACAATCAACATGTGGTTAAACCTTTCGCGTGTGCGGTTTTTTAATTAATTAATTAATTAAAAGAAAAAGCTTTTAGTAATTGTGATTAATTTCATAACGGTTTGTTTTGTTAATTTTAAGACGATGTAAATATGCTGTTTGTGTCTTTAGTTTTTCTCTTCTTTTTCCTATTTTGTTCAAATTTTATTGTTAACATCTCTATATCCTTAAATTTAGGAAGTACTGTTCAGGCCACTGTTTTTTTCACCTTGTGACAAACGCTGTTCTTATTTTCAGAAGTTCGACGTACTTGAACATTTTATTCCAGTTCGAATTTTTTTGGTATTTGGAATTTGTACATTTGTTACATTTATTTTTTTCCTATCTATTAAATAGTTATCAATGTGTGGTCTGTAATGACTATAAATTCACTACAAACCTGGCCACCACTTGTGTACCTCAAAGTTTCAATTTGTTCCAATATATTTATAAACAATATTGTGAAGTTAACTATAACTTATTTCACCAATATACGCCGGTATCGGATTAGTCACCAAGGCATTAACTTAACGGGCGCAATGTGGCACATGGTATTCACATTAGTAAATTCCCTTAAGTTTTAAACCCAAAAATTTTATTGTTTATTATTATGCTTTTGTTAAGAGATTTTATTTTATTTTTTGCTGTAGCATAAAAAGAAATCGTTAATGTAGCTCTCAATAAGTTTTTTGGTTAGAAATAGGCATATATATGTATATATATATATATATATTTATATATATATATTTATATATATATATATATATATATATATATATATATATATATATATATATATATATATACTGAATGAGTTTCGTGTATCGATCGTTAACTCCAGTTTGTTTGTTAGCCGTAATGTGATTATCTTCATAAACAGCTTATAAAGGATTGATAGTAGGCTGATGTATAGTTTTCTAATTTATATTTTATTTTATTATGGGTTGTCCTTCATACTTTATCATTTCCAATACTATTCCATCTTCTCCTGGGGCTCTCCTATTTCACATGGTATTCATTGCATTTCTTATTTTTTCCTCTGTTGTTTTAGGTATATCTTCAGATCCAACATTTTTTATCACTTTACGATATTTTTCTTCTTTTCCTGGTGGTGGGTTTGCTTTTGATTCATATAGCGTTTGGTAATAATTTTCTTTCATTATGGTTATGTTTTGAATTTTTGTGATTTCTTCGTTCTGGTAATTAATAAGTTTTGTTATTTGATTTCTTCCTTCGCTTATTTTCATTTTCCAATCTCGCAGGCCTTTCTTCTCTTGTTACGTTTTATTTAACTTTGTTATTTTGTACTTTCTTATATCTGGATTTTTTCTTAATTGTTTCAGTTAGTTCTATTCTATTATGTGTTCGGTTTTGTACAAGCTGTTGTTTTTTTATTAGATCTTGTGTCCCAACAACCAATCGTTATTTTATATGCAGCAGCTGTAGGTACTGGCTTTTTGTTGTTGATGTTTTGCAATGGCCAGCGCAGTCTCCAGATCATAGAACATGTATGGGATATGCTCTAGCGAGAAGAACTACACATGGGAAGACCTAGGGTTAATCCGCAAACTCCATTTTTAGCTGTTACGGACACCTGGAATGCTTTTTCTCAAGCAGGCATAGACAACTTAATTTTTAGTTTGTTACGCAGATTTCGTGCTGTTCTGAACGCTCGAGGAGGACATACGAATTACTTAAATTAAGAGTTTTTTTTTGAACGCAAGAATTTTATTCTTTTATTTTTACATAATATTGTAATGTATTAGGATCGCCATGTAATGTTGGGTCCCTTGCTCGTAGGTTTGTTGAAGTTTCGGGAAAACTCTTGTTAATTAAAAAGAACGTTGAACTTAAAAATATGTTTAATTTAGTTTAGCAATTCTACATTTTTATGTCGTGATCTTGACCTTCACTGCAAAGTAGAGCAACGAATGTCCGATCGAAGTAAAACAATAACACACTATTATTTTCCGAGACATCTGGTTGCGAAATAAATACGAACGACTTATAAACATAAACATTGTTTCGTGCGTCTCGCGACACGTTCTAAGTGAGTTCAAAGTTATTCCCGTGAACGGTCAACTGAGTTCATTTATTAAACCTTTTTGCATGTTTTTCTGGCTAAGGGCACTACAATATTTTTTTTTTTGGTTTTATGTAAATAAAATTGGTATAATATAATTTTTAAACAGTGTACTACTTAACTGGGTTATTAACAGTAATTTTATGTAATACTACTTAATACATAAATAAAAAAATTAATTTTGCAGCTGTGTGTATTTACAAAAGCCCAAAACTTTTTAGGGTTATTATTAATTTCACATTCCATTGATTAAACATATTTTTGTAAGCTTATTCAATATCAGAATTAATTTTGTGGCAAAAAATGTTAAAAAGGTAATGTTTGTACTCTTATTATTATCAGTGAATAAAATTACAAACACAAAAAAAAGTATCGTCAAAAATCGTGTTTGAAAATTATGGTTCCAAAACGAACCATTGGCGAAAATCGACTTCGTCGACGTGCAACTGGCACCATACGAGAAAACCGAATTTAAAAGTGTCCCCTTGAATCTAATGAAATCCTCTTTAAAAAAGATAGAGGATAATACGATTTTATTTTTGATACAAAGGCTGAAGTGCCTGTAGTTGGGTAAAATGACAACTCAGTCGTAACAGTAATTTCAAATAACTGCCATGTCAACCCCGTAGGCTCTGCAAAGAGATTAGACCGCAAGCAGCGCAAAAAAGTAAAAATACCTCAGCCATAAGTTATCCAAGAATATAATTAATTCATGGGTGGCGGTGACTTACAATGCCATAGCTAATAACAGAATGGGTGCATTGACAATTATATTGTAAATGCCTGGAAACTTTACAGATTGGCAAATAAAAGCTGCATCTCACAAGTAGATTTTCGGGCATATATCGTCCTTTGTCTAATGATCTCCGAAGAGCAAGAAACAGAAGATCAGAATGAGAGCGAATAGAAGGGAGAGGCAAGTCAGCCATCAACAGTAAATATGGGTAGACCGTCTAAGAATAGCTTACTAAATAAAATTCGCAAGGATAACGTTGGTCATATAATTATAAAACACGCAGAAAGTGTAAGAAAGAGGTGCAGACAGTGCTCTAATCTTACAGTTTTTATTTTTCAAAAATGTTAAGTTCATTTACACACTAAATGCTTCAAAAATTTCTAAAGGAATAGAATTATGTATTAAATTAAGTTAAAGCTTATTTCCGCCAAAGGTTCGAAAACGCACCATTTTGTTTGTCAAAGTGTTACATACATTTTTTTTTTAATATTTTTGGTGTTATAAGCTTATTTAATTAATATTAATTTACGTAACAAGTTCCAAAAGTGATATTTTACGGGATGAGCAGAAACCAATAGGTTGTATAGTACATTTTCCGTTTTTATAATAAACAAATAATCTACGATGTGGTGTGTTTGCTTGACGTAATGACAAATATTTTTTGTATAAAGAAATATTATTTTCTCCAATGACGACTAAGGTTCGTTCCATATTCGTTTTAGAATTAGAAATTTTAATTACTAACATGGTTGTCTTATCTTGTATATCATATAAATTCATTTTACAAAGTTCCTCACGACGACAAGCGCCTGCCAAACCAATTATTAATGCAACCTAAAATAAAAAAATAATCATATTAAAGAAGAGGAATTAGATTTAATTATATTACCTTTGTCATTAGATATTATCTCCAGCTTCTGATAAGAAGTGATCTATTTATTCTTTATTCAATACTTTTGATTTTTTTGGTTTATAGCCAAAAGATTTTTTTTTAGGAAAGCAATAACTTTGGGATAGCGGCTTATATCTATATTATTTTTAATATTAATTGTGGACTTAAGCTCCAGAGGGTTGTTGGCTTTAATATTTTAGATTTTTTCTTTAAATATGCAAGAATCACTTGTTTATTTATAATATGCAGATTTTTATTATTACTCAATTTTTTAAATAAATTGTAAACCAATTCATACCTCTCTCTTGACTTTACCGGCAATAATTCGTAAGTAGCTTCTTTAGCAGATTCTCTTATCTCATGTGGAATAATTTCAACCTTACTTTCACTACTGATTTTCATTTTTTGGATTTAAAAAGCAATGTTACGTGACAATCACTGTCATAATTAATTACAAGTTCATGTTATTGTCAAAACCGCATACATAAATATCCAAAATCGTACCGAAAGTAAAGAAATCGTTCCGAAAGTGAAAAAAATCGTGCCGAAAATAGATATTTTAATTTTGTTTTCGAGACTGCTGCAGAATTTTTGAAGTGAAAACTTCTTTAGCGGCGTTGTACATTTTTTTTGTAATGGGTAAAAAATGTTAAACTCGCGTCAGGACACGTGGCCTGATCGAAAATTCGTAAGACGGATGTTTTTCACTGGAGCAATATAAAATGCGACTTTTCTTGACTGGTAACTTGGCAACCTTATTCAACAAACTGACAAATTCAAGTACATTTTTTATGTCATTTTGACAAATTAATTTAGTAGCTAAATTCAAAATTTAAGTGCTTTTCATTAGTTTATTGATTAAGTTCTGCTTTTGCTGCATTAAAATGGTCCAAGGAGAGGTGTCGTTTTTAGCAGATGTTATGGACACCATAGCGTGTCTTAATGACTCTAATGGTTGTCCCCCCGACAAAATTTTAGATCAAATAATTTATCAGTGCAAGAAGCCGTTAAAAAATGCATCAATTTGTGTTAAAAAAGCATTAAAAACTGGACTGAAAGCTGGTTTGATCAAAGAGAACGGGGGAAGGTTTAAATTAGGTTTTGGTTTGCCGATAACGGAAGCTCGAAGACGAAGAAAAAATAGAAGCAGAAGCCGTAGACGACATAGCCAAAAGCGATAAAACCGAAAACGAGGTAGCCGAAAACGAAAAAGTCGAGGTAGGAAGAAAAGCGCCATATTGAAAGAAGATCAAGCAAAAAGCGGAAGAAATAAATCGAAAACATTTAAATCTGGTACTGATGTTTAATATATGATTTATAATAAAGCGTTAATAAAAATAATGCATTATTCATAAACTATGGAAATCTGGGGACAATATTTTTCAGATTAAAAATAATATTTTTTGAAGTGAAAACTTCTTTAGCGGCGTTGTACACTTTTTTTGTAATGGGTAAAAAATGTTAAACTCGCGTCAGGACACGTGACCTGATCGAAAATTCGTAAGACGGATGGAGAGTAGACAGCTGGCGTGGCGTAGGAGAGGGAGTATCCTCTTTCTACGGCGCGGCGAAAATGTATGCCTGCGCCGGCTGTTTTCACTTCTGCCGGCACTCCCAGAGTGCAACCCGTCGTTTTTTTTTCTTACATTACTTTGTTGTTTCTGTGTATGGCGATTAATGGGTTAATTCGGCAAAAGACAAGATTTGATTTTTGGTACTTGATGCAAGTGCTCCAACAGTACTTTTTCCAGATTTATTTCTTAGAGTGCTTTACCTGTTAAAATGCTTTTTGATACGTTTATTTTATTGGAAATAAAATCCGTATTGTATCTCTCGGCGACTATTGAGAATTTCCATCCTTCGTGCTGTTTTAATGATATAATATCTGCACTGGCATTGACTAAAAGTGTTGCAGATATGCGCCAATAACTATGCCCTATGTAGTCTAGTTTGTTTGACAATTTTAAGTATTTTGCGACGAAGCTTTTAATCTCCGCAAATGTATGCACACCAGCCACTTGCACTGTACACTTTCTTTATTTATAATTGACAAAAAATATATTATGTTAGGTTAGGTTAGGTTAGGTTCGGCATTAAATTGGCATTTTGTCGAAATATTTCTAAAGAATTCATTCCGTCTGTAACTGTAAAAATTCGCCTTTAACGATTTTTTGAGTCTGGAATGGTTATTACAAGCATCTCGCCTTAATCAACAATATCTTTGGTCATTATTTTACGTAGTTCGTATACTCGACAAACTCCAGCAATTTAAATAATTAAACAGAGCTGTAATAATATAACAATAAATACATCAGCAAAATAAATTAAAACATTTCACCTTGTGCAAAGGATAAGTTTCATTTGGTGCATCACGAGAAAATCTGTTTATTTCATCTTGACTAAATACTGTTGCGAAATTTTAGTTCTTTTTTGGGTTCGTTGATTTTAAACTCTTAATACAGTAACAAAATAATTTTTATTCCAATACTTTTACAATACTTTTATAAATCACATAAATATTCACATAGATATTACAACTTTTACAACTATTTGCATTTTATAACTCGTAAACACTTTTAAAACTAAACTGCTTTAAAACTAAACTGCTGTGCTTTTTATACCTGTAAATCATAATTCGACCCTTTTTCGCGAAGGCGACAGAACCATCTGGAAGCTACGAGGATCTACCAGGCGAAGGCAAATGCCGACAAAGGGGTCATTAATATGTACCCTCGATGCTCGAATTTCGATAAATAAGCAGGTCCGGATTTTAACAATACTTTGGATTTTTTAGTTAAAACCCAACGCTTTTTTTTTAAATACAATAAGTTTTGAGAATTATCGATAAAATTTGGATATGTTATCGTATGGCTCGTAATAGCTTATGTGGATTTTAGCATAAGGTATATTGACTAAAGCGTTGATGACTTATAATTATTACCAGCTTTACTAGAAAAACAGGCCAGAAGAACATTTTCTGAAAGATTCTCGACATTATCTTTCTAACGTCAGTTCTTGAATGTGTTGTATTGTTTTTGTATGAAATTTGTAAATTCCAAAGGAGTAATTCCAACGTAGCCGTAGTTGCCAATTCTCGCAATTCCGGAGGATTGTTACCGATATCCATATTGCCATCACTATCCATTCTTGAATATTATGAACAATGAACAGTAATAATCACACCTTGGTTTTATTTACACGTTAAATCTAGCAGATTTTGTTTAAAATTAATTTGACAACAGCGAATGACAGTTATTGCGGACGAAAAGAGTCTGCGGATGAAAAATATTTTCATTTAAAAATTGTCGATTTTTCACGTTTAAATTTCTTCTCGATTTGATACAAACCGAAACCCCACTTTGCAATATACTCATATAAAGTAATATGGCAGAACTACTCCGCAAAACAAAATTAATTGTTTGGGATGTGAGTACTATGGCTCATAAAGGGGATTTCGAAATCCTAAATAGATTTTTACAAGATATAAGGAATAATAATTGTCAAATGGAAGAGTTTCTGTATTGTGAGTAGGCGATTTCCGGCAGACTTTACCAGTAGTGCCCAAAGGAACGCGAGTGGACGAAGTTAAAGCGTGCGTGAAGCGGTCCCATTTGTGGCCTTCAGTGACAAAACTAAGCCTTAATACCAAAAATATAAGAGTTCATCTTAGGGGAGATGGGAAACAGATGCCAATTTGCTCTACAGGGTTTAATAAAATCAAGCGAACTTTCCAGAAAAACCTAACTCCACATATACAGTACAATCATAAAACCCATAGTAATATATGGTTGCGAGACCTGGACAGTAACAGTAACGAAGAATGATTTAAAATATTCGAAAGACGAGTGCTAAGGAAAATATTTGATCCAACTAGAAAAAAAACAACAGGAATATACCGTAGTAAAACCAACCAAGAACTCACAAAACTGTATGTGGCTGGTAACATACTAAATGAAGTAAAGGCCAAGAGACTACAGTGGGCGGGTCACGTAAAAAGAATGCCGGATAAAAGAATGATAAAGCTTGTGTGGAAAACAGCTCCATAAAAAAAATCCTATAGGTCGACCTCGGCTTAGATGGAAAGACAACATCGCAAAAGTCCTAAGAGCCATGGAACTTACAAGATGGACTGGAAATTATGCTAAATAGAAGAAGATAAAAACGTGTGGTAAAGTCGGCGAAAAGCTATTAGGGGTTGTAAAGCCAGATATGATGATGATAAGATGTTACTGCTGGACAGTTCTCTGACCTGTCGCTTAAAATAAGAAATGGTGATTTCTCGTAACTGGGTAATTATATAAATCTTTCTACAAAATAAGGTACAATTGTTTCCACTGTAGAAGAGCTTATAGTTAAAATTTACCCAAAAATTAATAATATTTACGATAAACTTGCAGAATTATTATGCGAACAAGCCTAAGTCATAAATGAAATACTTTTAAGATCATTCGATGGGGTCGAATATCAATATAAATCCGTTGACTTAGTGATAAACACCGATGATGCCATTCATTATCCGGTCGAGTTCCTGAATACACTAAAGCCTCCCGGTCTCTCAAATCACATATTAAAATTGCGAGTTGACGCGCCAATTATGTTGCTGCGCAATATAGATCCACCAAAACTATGCAATGGCACCAGATTGCAAGTGAAACATTGCATCGCAATGTAATCGAGGCAACTATACTGACAGGATGTTCTCGAGGAGAGTCTGTCCTTATTCCTAGGATTTCTCTAACATCAACAAATTACCACTTTGAATTCAAAAAAGTGCAGTTTTTTATCAAAGTCTGCTTCGCCATAACCATAAACAAAGCTCAAGGTAAAACTCTTTGGGTAGCGGTAGTAGACTTAGAGAAAGCTGTTTCTACCACGGCCAAGTGTAGGTGGCATGCTCCAGAGTATGTGCACAGAGTACCCTGGTGATTCTAGCACCCGAAGGAAAAACAAAAAATATTTTACAAAGAAATACTGCGGTAGATGTAGTATTTCGATTAATTACGTTATAAACAGATATTACCCCCGTGTCACTTTCACCATATCAAAGGCCGAGCTTCGTGTGCATGAAATATAACAAAATTATATTTTATTTTCATCTTTATTTAACCTTTAAATCCCACACTATAATAAAGATTGTTATATATTATTATTTAAACATTTAAACATAATAATTTATATGTTATAACAAAATTAATAAGTCGCGGGCAGAATCTAGTATTAAATAAAAGTCTACGTATGAAGAAAGCATCTTGTACAAAAATAAAATATTTAAGAGATAAACAAAGATGTAAAACCAGGTGAGTTCATATAATTTTAGTGTTTCAAAAAACATTGTTGACACCGGAAAATCCTCGAGGCTGTTAAGAAACACATGAGCTTGGCGCAACCATAACAAAAATATATTTTCTCATATTTCATTACTTTTCTTAGATACCAGCATAAAAATTCAACACTTCCTCGTATTCGTAAGATGAAACTTTTCTCTCTGATTGCGGAAGCTCTAAATCGTAAGGACTAAAACTTTTAAGAAAATTTCACTATCTGGGGCCATTATTTTCCACACTGTTCATATGGAACGTCCTTTATATCTCGGGGCAAAATTATTCGGAGGATTTTCAAAGATGCGACTGAGCGGTGAAAAGTGTATCATGACTGAATTAGGAATGCTCGGAAAGGACATGATATAATTTTATTCGGTTTAAATAAGGGGATTTATATGAAAAAATTGCGAATAATATTTTTTCTTCAGGTCCTATTTTTTCAATATTTATATTCATTTTCAAATGGTTTGCAATATGTTGAGAAAATTTCTGTTGTCAGAAAGATAAATAATTCCTGTTTTAAAGAAAATTATTTATTTTATCTCTCCCATAATATAAAACAATGAAAATTGCAGGAAATTTAAGAGTCCCAAAAATCAAAGTCACGTTCTCACGATCCCGACATTGTACAAAACTAATTTTCAACAGTGCAATCAAAAATTATACACACCGGAGGCGAAATGAGTTAAATTTTGTTAGATGTTAATTACAAAAAGGGCTAATTTTTCTCGTTGATGTAATTAGGATAGCACGTAAACAGGGACGGTTTAGTAAAATCAAATATTTCTTTAACACACAAAAATAGAATGCAATATCAATAAATATTAGTCAAAAATATGTTTAAACTTTTGTTAATAACATGCCAAATTTAAGTTGACATTAACACTGTTAAATAGATTTAAAAT
This sequence comes from Agelastica alni, assembly GCA_950111635.1. Taxonomy (NCBI): domain Eukaryota; kingdom Metazoa; phylum Arthropoda; class Insecta; order Coleoptera; family Chrysomelidae; genus Agelastica; species Agelastica alni. The sequence continues at coordinate 3,027,183 of OX467717.1, forward strand.
TTACCAATATTGTTTATAATTTACCAAAATTTTTATGCGAACATTTTAATTATAATTATTTTTTTTAAAATAATTACATAAGTATTATTAAAAAAATAAATTTTATTATATTATAATTTAATAATTGTCTATTTATTATTATACAGGGCTTTCATTTTAAAATCAGCCTGGCAAATAATTTTTAATTTTGAGTAAATGTAGGGGAAACAAGTGTGCTCTGTTATTTTTTGGGCAATTATATAGCCTATTTTTAAATTTTTCTTGATTTATTTGAAAAATTTCGCTAGTAATTCGTCTACATTCTTTAGTTATTACAAGATTTAATTTTGCAATGTGTTCGAAAGGACTTTTGTAAACTTATGTTTAAATTAGCCCCACAGAAAAAAGTCAAGTGATGTTATATCTGGAGATCTTGCCGGCCATTCCAAAAAGTCCCTTCTGCCAATTTAATATCTTGGAAATCGTTTGTAATGTCTTACAGCTAGTGCGTAATGTGGTGTGTCTCCGTACTGTTGAAAGTATATATTCTGTTTATCTAGCACCATATTTCCCTTTTCATCTACTTAATAAGTGGATCAATTTCATTTTTTAAGTATTGTAGGTACAATTCTTTTGTTAGGTGTTAGGATCAATAAAAAGTGGTACAATTATCTCATTTCCTAGAATACCAGCCCTTACATTGATCTGCGCTGGAAACTAAGTATTATACTGTTAAAACACGTGAAGATTTTTGTTATCATATTACCTACAATTATGTTAGTTAACAAATCCATTTAAATAAAACATTATTTCATCGCTGAAACAAATATTTTTAAAGAAATTTTCGTCTTCTTGTATTTTTGGGACATTATTTTACAAAATTTAATTCTGCGGTCACAGCGTCTTCACTAAGCTATTGATGAATTTGTATGTTATAAGAAAAAAACTTATGCAATTTTAACTCTTTATTTATGGAACCAACAAAAATAATTTTGATACTTTTGGAATAAAATGAATAGGATTTGTAGAAAAATGACCCAGTACTTCAATTTGTGCAGCTTCGTCGAGAACTCTGGGATTATTATTTTTTCTATTACACACGGATCTAGTTTTTTCAAATTTCCGTACTAACTCAATGTTGGTGTGGTGGCTTAGTTTCTATCAAGATGCCTTTAACTAAAAACTCGAGCTGTTCCTTAAGCGCACTTGTTTTGATGACCGTAAATTAATATTATTTTTATTCGTTTTTGCAGAAAATACACCATTTTAAAATAACTCAAAATATTACAGCTACAAATAATGGCTACTTTAACATCACAAATAACTAACTAAATATACTACTAATATTTTAAAAACATAAAAACAAAATGACAAAATATGTCAGAAAAAGTGACATGTATTTAGCAGTAAGTTTATTAATCTTTAATTTTACATCTACTTATCCAACGGTGGCGTAGGTCATTTTTGTTAGTCTCTTATTATTTCACAAAATTTGTTAACAGCAAAATAAATCAATAGAATAAATTGTTGTTTATATGGCTGATTTGTAAATTTCTTGAGATTTCATTTGATGTATCACGGGGTAGGGGTTGCTAATTGAAATTTTAAAGAGGGGGTGGGGGATGTTAAGAAGGTGCCACTTGGAAACAGCAGAATAACATTTTTAAATGTACCTGACGATTTAAAATTCGAAGTTTTTTTTAAATTAAGGTAAAATAAAAAGTTATTTGGACTGGTTGGTTTTAAAATAAAAGCACTTTACCTACAGATCATTTCACCAATATACGACGGTTTAGGATTAGTCATGTATTGAGATGTATTCCCCTAAAATTCATACCCGAAATTTTTTATTTATTATCATACTTTTGTAGAGAGGTTTTGTTTTTAGTTTTGGCTTTATTATAAGCAAAAATCGTTGTTATAACTCTCGATGAGTTTTTTGGTTAGAAATAGGCACATATTTAATTATGTCTAAAGTGAATGCAACAAAAATAAATTATTGGCACAAATTTAATAAATATGTTTAATCATGTAGTACTTACGATATTATTAAGTATCAGATTTATAGTCATCATAATCGGAATCACTGTTCACCTGGGCACCAGGGAGTGAAGGGAAACGAAAAAGCCGACACCCTTGCAAAACAGGGGGCCGAATCTGCGTTCACTAGACCAGAACCGGTTCTTGGAGTCACCAAAAGTGCCGCCAAAACAATTATTTCAGACTGGGTGGAGAGAAAAATACTCACGTACTGGTCCGATATACCGGGGTTTACTCACTCGAAGGCGTTTCTACCTAAACCCTCGAGAAACACAGTGTATTAGATCCTAGAATGGAGCAGGAATGACCTACGTATTCTAACGGGACTGCTTACAGGACACTGTTGTCTAGGATACCACCTCAGAAAGATAGATCTGAACCCACAAACGGACTGTCGGTTTTGATGCGTGGAAGACGAAACTGCAGAAAATATACTAAGTTCATGCCCCGACCTGGGAAAAATAAGGTTCAACATATTTGGTTACACCAACCTAGAACCTACCGATTTTAAAAAAATCTTACCCTATACAACCATGAACTTCGTAAGAAGGGCTGGATTGTGCGGTGACCTGTAGCCTCTAGGGTTGAGCCACAATAGACCTACTAATGGTCGCGGTGGAGGGGCGACCACTCCCCACTCACATGATACCTAACCTAACCTAACCTAAACTGGCAATAATAAGGCAAAAGTCTTTGCACTTGAGGTTCATAATTGAGAATAACTAAATTCACTCCGAAATTTTTTTCTTATTTGCGCCTTTTATCTATCGATAATAATTACGGCTTAAAGCAATGCTGTGAAAATTTAATATTTTCGTTCGTTAACCATTTTTTTATTTTCTGTACTGTGCAAGAGTTTAATGGTTACTTATTTATAATTTTGACGAAAATGAAAGATCCGCCCCATTAACAAAACAATGCTTTCTACCTGCATGCACAATAATGTGTCTTTTTCTTCGACCGTCGGTGTGTTTAATAAACTATATGTTATCATCCTGTCAAAATTTTTTTGTTACACTTTTAGCAAAAATCCAAGTTTTGTCCAGATAAACAAATAAAGATCGTTCATATTTACAATGAGTATAATTTTTTTTTAAATTCAATTCTTTTGTGCACGACTTTAGCTTTTTAACACAAATCTTTCGGTTGTCTTCCTTTTTAAACTTAAACCGTTTAAGTTTTAAAATTCCTCAAAGACTCCTTCTAGAAATTTCAAATAAATTTTTTTTTCACTTTTTCCAATATTGAAACTAAAGAGACATGTTTTTTATGCATTTTGTACACAATGTCGCGGATTTCAAATTTGTAAGCTTCGGGATAATCAACAGCCTTTGGATGTCGGCATGGTTTATAATTTTTAACATTTTGTTTACTATTTTCATCTTTCACTTTTTAAAACTAAGGTTAATTTTGTTTCGCCAATTTTCATCGCAACACACACACGCTTACGTTTGGATAAAACTGGTAGCAACGGACCTCGATTGTCCTTTTCCGCAGTAAAATAAGCATGTACATTCAATATTATTGCATCTACATCTTAAACATATCGAGGCATTTTCGCGGTCTATTAGGTACACATACAGTACTTGAAATCACAATTGGTACTATACGATTTTAATGTAGGTACCCACTACAATGATAACACAGGATTACTGGTTACTTTTCTAAAAACCTAATTGTTGTGGTATGAATTTGGGCTAGTAAACATAAAAACGCAAAAATGAATCAGCAAGCCAAATTAGAGCTTAATAGCTTTGTAAAATGGTAAAAATTGTTTAGATTACTTATGTACCTCCCTTATTGTGCACAATAAATAAAGTCATTGAAAACAGATTTGGTTGAAAAATTACCCGTGCTCACAAATAAAAATATTGACTTTTAATTTCCAAATAAGAAGTCCCTTATGAAATAAAATTCGTTGCCGACGAAATTTGTTTAAAATATTTAGGGAATTCTTAAATGTACAGTTATATACTGGTCTAGTATTTAACTATAATCTGAAACCGCCGTATATTGGTGAAATATGCTTTATGTATTATTCTTAAAGAAGAAAAACAAAGTCAAATTATGCAAAAGTAATTTTTCTAGTACTTAGTTCAGGTTTTTTTTACCGATGTTAGATATATGATGAATTTTTTATTAGATCTCATTTAAAAAAATTCCTTTTTTTATTAACTAGGGATAGCTATATCATTTTTGTAATTTAACAACATTAATGTGAAATCTGATTTTATCACATTATTCTAAAATCAGTTTTATCTCATCAGAATGAAAGGGTGTAGTGAGAGAAAGCTTTAAAAGCTGATTATCGATACAACTAGTGCTTTGAGTATCCATGCCTAACTTGAACCTATAAATTAGTTGTTGATGAATGCATTGTGTTTGATTGAATATATTATAAAGTCATTTTGTAATTAATGAAGTTGTAATCAATCCTCTTTGTTTTATTTAAATTTTATTTTGATAACGTTCATCAATAATTCATAACAATTTAATTGCTTCCATGCTTTACCGCACCAAAAGGTTTAAAATAATGTAATAAAATTAGTTTTTTATTTTTTAATGACTAAGTCCTTTGGTTTTTTAATTTTAGGGTGCAAAGAGAACTTTACAATGTTTTTTATTGTGACACCAAAGTTGTTTATTAAAAATCACACATTAAAACATTTTTAAACATAGGAAATTAATTTTTTAATATTTCTGAATAATGTTAATAGTTCGGTCGATTTAGACCAAAAAACAAGAGTGAAGGTACATAAATTTCCAACAAGCTGAAAGTAAGTAAAATTGTTCAAAACATAATTATAAATAAAATTTTAAAATTTCCCAATATTCCCGTGTATGGAATAGTAATGAGTTAGGAACAATACTTTTTCTACAAGCGTAGGAAACAAATTCATTTTTTCAATTATTTATTCATGCAAATGGAAACAACTAACAAGAGTAACATTTTCTATCCACTAATTATTCGTAATATTTATTGTAAATGTACAATTTGATGCATTATGTAAATTTATAGCGGAAGCCAGCATATTTTTTGAAGATGGCTGATTTCCTGAAGAAGAAGGTAACTCGGGCAATACATTATCGAAAGAAATCGAATGTGCAGGCACAGGCATCAAATCGTCGCCGATCGATATAGACGTGGATGGTTCTAAAATGCACCCGGAAGACGATGTAGTGTTCAAATTGAGAATTTTGTTGGACATTTCTTTTTTTCGATTGGTGGAGTCTTCTAAATACCCCTCTAGATTTCCATCCTCCTAGGCGTTTAATATTAGTTATACCCACACCACAGTCAACAAGTAAAGTGGCTGAGGAACGCCTGAAGCTGTGACCAGTGTAAAGCTCTGGATTTTGAAGGCGCAGATATACTGCTATTTCGGAGGGTATCTTTCCTATGGTATTGATTCCTACACATTGCACAGTACATTTTCCACTTTTGTAATACAAGAATAAACGACGGTGAGGAGTCTCTTTTGGACGTAAATGTACATACTTTCTGTATACGTTCAAAAAATAACCATCATTTGCTTCTTCAGATATCACGAAGGATCTAGAGGAATGATTTTTGGAATCCTTGATATTAACAATTATCAGGTTTTCTTTGTCGTCTATGTCGTCAATGGTGAGTTTTGTCAGCTCTTCTCGTCTGCAAGCACCAGCTAATCCAATAATTGCTACTAACTTAATCATGAGGTATATGTCATCGGGTGCTTCAGTCATAAATTTTGAAACGTCTTCTTGAGTGAAGATTTTGGCCTTTTTCGGTCGAAAACCGACATTCTGTCTTTTAATGAATGCAGTTGTTTTGTAAAATTTGCTAATATCCAAATTTTGCTTTACTTTGAATACACTCTTCAACATTGAATATCTTGCCCATAAAGTGTTCGGCTTCCATGTTTTAGACATTTCTAGAAAATAAGCCAAGAATACTTCTTCTTTATTTGGTGTTTCCATTTTTTTATTGTTGCACCATTCAATAAAACTCGTGTATTGCTTCTCATACCTTTGTTTAGATTTCGTTGGTAATAACTCTAAGTTCGCATCTGTAGCTGCTTGCACGATTTCTTGTGGAAGTTCTTCATCAGATGAATAATCCATTGTGGCAATTTCACTGAATCGAAAATTTTATATAAGTAACGCTTTGTTTGTCACTCTGACAATTACAAACAAATTTGTGTTTTGATCGGCATGACAACATCAATTGTTACCTACTCGTTATCAGATCAATCAAAGCCTATATATAGGGTGATTTTCGTAACAATACATTTTTATTTATCAATATTTGTTCATTTTTTTAATAAATAGTGCAAAATGATGGATGATTTTGAACAAACTCACTTAGTATTGCAACAAAAAAGCTTGAACTTTCATATTTTGTCACCCACCACTTATATTTTACGAGGATATCATATAAATGTTTTTCCCGCACTAGTGTGGGAAAAAATTTCCCGCACTAGTGTGGGAAAACTTTTCCCGCACAACTGTGGGAAAATGACACTTTCCAAACTGAATTGCGTGCGGGTAGAGGGTGAATCACGCACGCTTGTAGAAAAAAAATTTTACTCAAGGTGGAAGGTCAAAAAAATGAGTTTTTCGCGATTTTCAGCAAAATGGTAAGTTTTATCATAAAATTACATCCAAAATTGTCTATAAAATATGTTATATTTTTTTTTCTTAGAGCCACCGTTTTTTGAGATATAACGATTTAAAAAGTTGTAATTGTCATAATAGACCTGAGTATGCAAGGTATATACATCTCTGGAGCTGTAATATATGTAAAAATAATTTTACAGGAGGGGTAACAACAGTTTCAAAAATGTTTAAAAAAAGATTTTGTTCGATATGCTGAAGTTTTTAAAAACAGTAATTCAACTCCACAAGAAGTTATCACCAACGGTATTCGCTTTCTTCTTTCTATGTACGGAGTTCCTAAAAAAACGAACTGTTTAGATAAGTATCGATATGCTTGTTTCTTTAAAAAACTGCTGAGCACAATTTTTTGCAACTGCAAAAAAGGATGCTGTGCTTAATGTGGTTGCAAAAAAGTTTGACTGTTTTGTTCCCTGGCATGTAAAAATTGTCAAGGCCGGTCGTGCTCCAAAGTTGAATTATCAACAGTAGAGGACTCGTTTGATTCCAGCGAGGTGACGTGTAATACATCGCTATTGACGCAATTTACTTATATATATTCTCCGAGGTCGACCTCTACCGACTTGTCCATTTAAACTCGCCTTATAAATTTGTTTCGTCAATCTTTCTTCATCCATCCTTGCTACGTGTCCGAACCATCTAAACATTCCTCTATCTATCTTTGTAACCACATATTCTTTTACACCACAGCGTTCTCTTATCTCACTATTCTTCATTTTATCCAACCGCGTCACTCCGGCTATAAGATTACTCATCTCCGCAGCATTAATCCTTTGTTCATGCTTCTTCTGCCAAACCAACACACCTCTATGCACAGCCAGACGTGCCTTTTTGACCCTTTATGGCTGTTCATAAAGCTATGCAGTTCCCCATTCATCTGTTTTCCTGTCAACACCCTTCGCTCAATGTCACTGTCATACTTTCCATCTCTCGTAAACTTTGAACCCAAGTACACAAATTCATTTACTTGTTCCACTCTTTCTTCCTTAATCGAAACTTCACAGTTTGTCATGTTTTTTTATCTTTCAAAAACCATTACACCCTAAATAAAGTTAAAGAAAAATAAGAAGAAGATCAAGAAAAAGAACAAGAAGAAGTATTTGACGGTTAAAAATTAGATGAATAAATGTCACATTTTTTTGTTAATTTACATCGCTTTTACCATTTCCAACCTTTGCTAATATCGTTTATTTTGCAATGGTTTTAAATTAAACAGAATTACAACATACCCGTGGAATAGGTCCACTGAAAAAACCACGTTAAAAAAATACGGAAGTACACTACCTCATAGGTGGCGTGGGAACGTGTGCATATTATGACGATTACAACTTTTTAAATTTTTATATCTCATAAACGGTGGTTCCTAGAAAAAAAAGTATTGTTACATATTTTATAGATAATTTTATAATTTACAATTCTTGTGAAAAGTAATTTTATGATAAAACTTACCGTTTTGCTGAATATCACGAAAAAATTATTTTTTTGACCTTTGACCTTGAGTAAAAATTTTTCCATGCACTGGAATGATGGGGAATTTTAAAATTTTATTTATAATTATGTTTTAAAAATTTTTACCAATTTTTAGCTTGTTGGGAATTTATGTAACTTTGAATGTCTAGATTGACCGGATTATAAAGGTAGACCAAGTAATTTTTATGTTATTTATAGTTTTGTCGAAACTTTAAAAGCGTCATTTTTAATTTAAACTTACTTTAAAAATATGAACTACTTTATTTGTATGTTAGTTATGTCGCACGGGTAAAAATTTACCAATTAAACTTTATTAGCAGTCAAATTTGTGTCATCAATATAAAATACCTTTACGTTGTGACTTTTTTATGAAAATATGTAATCCAGCCTTTTCGTTATTTTATATTCATTTGTTGACGTTTACTAATTATTCACTTAATTTTGGTTTTCAACGAAACGCGCCCTTCGTACCGTGCAAAATGGAATGATGAGTGTTAATTTTTTATTACTACGGACCTTGGAATCGATATAACTGTGAAGTGTATTGTACCACTACAAACATACATATAGTCACGCGAAACTTTTTTATTCTTAGTTTTATGAAAAAAGGTTATTCTTCATAAAAAGTGATGTATAGTCTAAAACTTAAAATACAACCATTAGATATTAATTCTTTTTTAAACCGTATACGGGGTTTTTAAAAAAATATGAATTTTACCTAAGAGTAAAGTACCTTTATTTTAAAAAAGCGAAAATTGTTATAACGAAAAGTTGATCATAATTAAAAACTATTTTCAGATGCCCAATATTATCCATCTTCCATAAAAAACGATCTTTAATAATTTTCGGTATAAATAAATTATAAAATTTTTGTAAATTACGCATCATCTATTTTATTGAAAAACATGACATAATAACTTTTTGGTTTACTAATCAGTTCTGTAACAATGTTCCATTGCATTTGAGTAGTTAATCCATACATATCTTAATATTTTATTTTGTAAATGAAAAGATAAACAAGTTAACAAATACGTAATAAGTAATTGGAAATAAAATAATTTATATTTTGCTTTAAGTCTCTAAAGCACCAATATATTCAACATCTCTTGCTAGACATTTAATGGTTCGTTTATCAAATTCCCTTAAAAACATTTTTGATTATATCGTCAGTAATTTTCTGATATGCTTCCGCAATTATCCTTTCTAAATGATTAATATCTCGAAAACGTTTTTGCTGATAAACCCTATATTTTAAGTAGTCCCATAAAAAATAATCCAGAGTACTTAAGTCGAGATCTAGCCTGTCAAAAAATCTAGGAATATCCATGTATAACTATGTCATTAAAAATAGTTTAAAGTAACCTAGCAGTGTCTGTAGTATGGCAAGTACTACAATCTTGTTGATACCATATATCTTGACGGACTATTAAAGATAATTCGCTAAAGAATCGTAGAAATTATTTTGTAAAAACTTTAGATAGCGTTCGGCATTCATGGACTGTCGAAAAAAATTTGGTTCAATTCATTTATTCTTATAAATACCACACCATACGATGGTCTTAATTGAATATTGGTCACGAGTTTTGATAGTAAAGCTAGGATTACTGTCATACCACCAGCAACAATTTTGTGAACTGACAGTTCCATTTGATGTGAAAGTTACCTTATTGGAAAATATTATATTTCTTAATAAAAATGAATATCCTCCTAACTTTCCTTGTATTAAAGAGCAAAATTCAAACCGTCCGTCATAATCTCTTTCCTTCAATGCATGAACAAACTGCGGTTTCTATGGATGATACAGAGAAGTTAATAAAAACAACAAAATGTGTTTTCTCATGGCAGATGGATAATATTGGATATCTGACAATAGTTTTTTATTATGATCAACTTTTCTTTTTAACAATTGTCGCTTTTTTCAAAAATAAAGGTACTTTACTCATAAGTAAAATTCATATTTTTTAAAAAACCCCGTTTACGGCTTACAAAAATTAATATCTAATGGTTGTATTTTAAGTTTTAGACTATGCGTCACTTTTTATAAAGAATGACTTTTTTTCATAAAACTAAGAATAAAATAGTTTCCCATATGATGCCGACTTGATTGGACACACTGTATATTGAGATGATATAAAAGTGGAACATAAGAATTAGAACAACTAAAATAAGAATGTTTAGTTTTTTATTAAAAAAGCTGTAATTAAAAATTCTCAAATGGTTTTTTGACAAAAGGAAATAAGAACATAAAGGTTTAATATGATGTCTATGTAATAATTTAATGTTATAGTTATGGGTTTGTGTGTTTTTATGATAATAATCTTAATTTTCGGAAGATTTCTATAAAATTTAAAAAAAATCCTAGTCCACATTGAATAACGATATTTCCATTAATAACGTGAAATTTTAACCAATAAACAACAAGCGCTTGCCCGTTAACTTCATATGTCCAACTCAATGCTGTTTCATACAGGGTATTTTGAACTTAGCGTCCAACATGCAAAATTTAAATCATTTATAAGTTGCTTACTTTAAATAGAACACAAGTCGGTAGAGGTCGAGCTCGGCGAACATATCTTGATCAGATCAATATTGTTTTAAAAAACGGTGAGGTCAAGAGTACGAACAATCGACGAGCATGTATGAGAGCACTGATGAAAGTAGAGGAAGCAAAAGATGTGTGTAAGAACCGTAGCAAGTGAAAGGAAGTAATCTGTGCCTATCCCTTCGGAAAAAAGGCGTGACTATATGTATGCATGTATTTTATTAAATTTTCCGCTGTATTTTGTTAAGGCAATTCATTTGGTATTGGAATGCCCCTTACCCAAATCCAATCACTTTTGATATATTTCATTATCTTAGTTAAAACATCTCTTTTCTTTTTCTTCTACTTGTTAGAGATCTAGATGATCTGTTTATTCCGGACTTGCCTTTGTAATATTTCCTGAGATATGGACTGCCAGCTGTCTCTTTATCTCTTTGGTGGTCTTCCGGGTGGACGGGTCCCTGCTGGTTTTCTTTCTAGTACAATGTGTGGTAGTCTATCGTCGGTCATTCTCTTCACGTGGTTATACCATTCTCTTCTCCTCTGCCTTTTCCATTTCACCACATCCTGTACGTCGCATTTTGCTCTAATGTCAGTGTTTCTTACGTGATCTCTTCTTTTTATCCCGCCTATTGTTCTTAGTACTGACATTTCGGCGACTCGTATCATCCTTTTGGTCTTGTTGGTATCCTCTTTTGCTTCTAAACCATATGTCATTATTGGCATGTCTTATATATTTTGATTTTACTCTCCTTTCGCATATAAGGATTAGCCCATACAGTTTCCCTCAGGCATCCTGATATTATCGCTGATTTGTTAATTTCTCAAGTCCTTTACCGGGTCGTAAGCGCTGGACATATCTATGTCCAGCAATATAAATTGCATGACTTGCTCTATGGGTTTATTATCTATTATTAGCTTGCATTTCATTGGCTCCCTAGCGATGATCGGGGTTTAAGTTTTACCTATGGATATATCCATATTGAGTTGGTGACTGATCTGGTAGAACTTAAATACCTGTCTCAGTAGGTCATTTTTACTTTCTGCGAATATTGCAGCATCGTCGGCGTAGCAGACCATGCTAATAGCCATATTGTTCATTCTGTATCCCGAATTCATGAATGTTACTTTTTCTATGATTTTGTCCATCAGGAGGTTAAATAAATATGAACTAAGGCTATCTTCCTTTCTAATTCCTCCTGGAGTGGGGATTCTAAATGTAATATTCTCTCCAGCTTTGATTTGTGTTCTGTTAGTAGTGTTAAGGTTGTATACCGTTGTTACTATGGTGGCTTTTTTTCCTTTAGGATTTTTATGATGTCTTTCAGGTGGACTCTGTCAAATGCCCGAAGCAAAATTAAACCATAACAACACTTTATTATTCCAACATTTAATTTTCTTCTATGCTACTGTGCGTTTAACTTACACGCCTACGGGGCGTAGACCGTCCCTTTACTGCTACCCTTAGTAGGTCTATTGTGTCTCACCTCTAGGGGTTACAGTTCACCGCACAATCCAGCCCTTCTCACGTAATTTATGGTTGTATGGGGTGAAATTTTCTCAAATTCAGTAGGTTCTAGGTTGGTGTAACCAAATAGGTTAAACCTTATTCTTTCGAGGCCGGGGCAAAAATATGTAAAGCAGAATATGCTCAGCAAAATATGTTTAGCACTTTTGTCTTCCACGCAGCGAAACCGACAGTGCGCTTGTTGATTCAGACCTAATCTTTTGGGGTGGTATCTTAGGTTTTCGACAACTTCGGTCTACTGGAGATTTATTGGCTTATGTCACTCAGTTCTGGGACAAACACTATTGAGAAGTTTGGTGAATCCCGTGCAATAGCCTTGGATATATCTAAAACCTTTGACCGCGTTTGGCACCAGGCATTATTAAATAAATTATCTGCCTACGGTCTCCCAACCAAACTGCTCCAATGGCTCTTGAGCTTCATAGCTTCATGCAAGATCGCTCCTTACATGTGGCAGTTAACGGTATTTCTTCTGATGCTTTTAAAACCAACGCCGTGGTCCCCCAGGGTTCCATCCTGTCCCCCACCTTATTTCTTTTATACATCAACGACCTCTTGAAAACCAATACGAACCCCATTTACAGTTTCGCAGACGATATCACACTTGTCTCAACTTTCACATCCTATCGATCAATTTCGGTAAATGATACAAATAGACTTAGGCAGGAACAGGTTGATTTCGTCAATAGAGATCTTGAAGCAATCGTCGAGTGGGAAACCAACAATATTGTTCAGTTCAACGCCCAGAAAACACAAAGCGCCACTTTTTCCAAGAAAGTTAATTACTCAAATCATTCCATCACAATGTCCGGAAATACCCTTGAATTAAGTCCCTTCATCTCGATTTTGGGACTCACGGTGTCCAATAATATGTCTTGGCATGACCATGTTGCTAACATCTCAAAAGTCAGCAAGCCAGAGGCTAGGTTTTCTGTGGAAAGCTAGAAAGTTGTTTACTCCTGATCAACTGTTGACGACGTACAAGGCTCAAATCCGACCTCTACTGGAGTATTGCTCGCACATTTGGGGTTCAGCACCAAAGCATTCTCTTCGTCTTCTAGATTCCATTCAAAAAAGAGCCATTCGTTTGATAAACAGCTCAACTCTCACAGATACCCTTCACCCTCTAGAACATAGAAGAAGAGTTGCAGACCAGTCATTGCTCTACAGATATTTCCATGGCAGATGCTCCAGAGAAATAAAAACATCCACATCCGAAGAACTCAGCACGCTGACCAGTCTCACCCATTTACTCTTAAGATTGACACTACAAGGACCAATCTCCATCAAGAATCCTTTTTTTACAGGGCTGCTACGGAATGGAACAAGCTTCCAAAATCAGTTTTTTCAGAGAACTATGATCTGCAACTATTCAAAAAGTGGGTTCACAATAATTTCCTTTCTATAATCCCTTTCCCTTCTAATAGTCGCAGGCCCACACGATAGTTCTACCCCTTTTGCGACTTTTTTCATTAAAAAAAAAAAAAGACGACAGTGTCCTATAAGCACTCCCGTTAGAACTCCTGGGTCATTTCTGCTTCATTCTAGGATCTGATAAGTTGTGTTTCTCGAAGGTTTAGGTAAGAACGCCTTCGAGTAAGTCAACCTTGGTATATCGGACCAGTGCGTGAGTATTTTCCTCTTCGCCCAGCCCAAAATAATTGTTTTGGCGGCACTTGTAGTGACTCCAAAGACCGGTTTTGATCCAGTGAACGCAGATTCGGCTACCTGTTTTGCGAGGGTGTCGGCTTTTTTTTTCCCTTCACTTCGTGATGCCCAGATACCCTCAGCAGGGTCTCTCTGTTGTTCGCACCAAGGTACTCCAGGGATTCGAAGCAATTCCATACAAGTTTAGATTTTTTCTTGTTTGAGGTCAGTACTTTTAAAGCAACCTGGCTGTCTGATATTATACTTAAGTTTTTGTTTGCTAGAGATTTGTTAGTCAGCTTTTTTGCACACAATAGCGAAGACTTTAGTTAGAAAGATTGTAGCAAACCTGCCAAGACTGGTAGATATTTTTATATTAGGTTTTCTACTGAAAACACTGGTTCCAACTTTATCTGTAAAAGTTTTGCTTAAGCTGTTTGTTGTAACCCTTTGGTTCATCAGACTACTGAATTATACGTGACCATGGATATTATTATTGTTTAATAAATCCAGTAAATCTGTTTAGGGTTCATTCCCCAAGATTTGTCGCATACTCTTTTGAGATACCAGAGAAAAAACTTGGTTGGCTTTGTTTATTGTTTTTTATAGGTCGGCGTTCCAGGTGCTTCTTTTATACAGAACCAAACCCAGGTATTTAACTTCTGCCGCAAATGAAATGTTTTCTCCACATAGGACAGACTGTCTAAGCTTTTCTAGCTTTTTCCTTCTTGTTAGAAGAATAATTACAGTTTTCCAGGGGTTGACCGACATTTGTTCCCTCTCACACCATCTGTATACTGTGTCAAGGGCTTCTTGGAGAACGTTTGATTTTAATATCTCTTTAACTATTATAACTAAATCATCCACATAGCATGGAAAGCTCACTCAGCAGAAAGTCGACTAGGAGTGACCACATAAAGGGAAAGGTACCCCTAACCTAACCTAAATCTAACTGACTCTCAATACAGTGATGATATTATATATTGGTTTTCAATCATTCTTTTGATCTAGTTACGGATTTGACTGTCAATTCCTCTATTCCTAATTGATAGAGTTATTGTGGTAGGGCGTTATTTAAAGCTTCTTTTTTTATCTAGAGAAGCTGACAGTGCAATTTCCTTATGTTTAAGGAAATGGTTAATCTTATGTCTATCAATATTTTTTTTCTGAGTTTTTATTAAGAAGACGGTGAGCCTGATTGGCCGGAAGGATTAAGTTAGGAAATGGTTTACCGTACCCGTTATACGTATATAAACAACTCTCGTCGTTAATCAGCCCAGCGAAATATAAGTAACTTCACGCTAGACTTGCTCTGAATAGTTTAACCAAAAAAAGTAGTGAAATTTCGCTTTCCTATTAAATGAAGGCAGGAAAAACACCATCATTTCCCAAAGACTTGTATGTAAAAAAATAGTTCACTGCCCATTAACTTTTAAGTTTCATTTGCGTAATAAATGTAAACCTACGACCTTAAAACACCGCCATAATAAATACACAAGCTCTGACTTGCCCCTGTCGAACACCTCTGGTAGTAGCCAGAATCGTTTATTTATCATAATTTAGTAAGGTTTACAGTGTCTACACTTCCTGCCAAATAAAATAAAGATTAGGCTAACAGTTTAAAAATAATTTTTTAATTATTAAATAAAACAACCTGAAATTTAGACAGGAGACAGATTTTATCTAAGTTCATTGGGGTAGATCTTATTATTTTAAACCGAAGATTCTTCAGTTTAATTATTTTTCATTATTAATAGTAATAACATTTTTAAAAGCCAGATTACCAAATATTTTATACATTTATTTCTGTGAAACTGCGGGTGCGTTCGTAAGTTCAAGCGGAACCCATAAATATTTGAAATATCCATTGGGGGTTACAAATTCTGTTTTCTCCACAGAGTCAGGGTGCAAAGCAATTTCGTGGTTACCCGATTTAAAGTCAAGGCTACTTATATACTTACAACCCCTTAACCTATCGACAAGATTCTTAATCCTATACGGGAATCTTGCTTTAATAGTTATTACATTCAACCCCCTAAAATCCATACAGAAGCGTTTTTTTTTAAATTCTTTTGAGCGACAATAAGTACACGGCTAGCATAAGGATAACGATTTTCTTAAATTATATTTTCCTTTAATAACTGAAAAATAATATAATTGACGATTAATTTTTCAGTTCCGGCCATCCTATTTTATCCTATTTTAAAAATGGGTTTATTTGATTTTAAGCTTTTTTTATATATTTATAATTAATCCGACGAATAGTCGAAAAAAACAAGCAACGAAGTAGGCCTGGAGATAAACTGAAAGAAAACATAAATAATGATAATTGATCTCCAAAATAATAACAGTCCTGAAGTAAAAAGGACAAACAACATCGAGACAGTTAACGCTTTCATATATCTTTGTACTATAATCTCGAGCAAGGGCGGATCCAGCGGGGAGATTTTTGAAGTGATAACTTCTTATGGCACGCTGTGAACTTTTTTTGTAATGGGTAAAAAATGTTAAACTCGCGTCAGGACACGTGGCCTGATCGAAACTTCGTAAGACGGATGTATTTCACTGGAGCAATATAAAATGCGACTTTTCTTGACTGGTAACTTGGCAACCTTATTCAACAAACTGACAAATTCAAGTACATTTTTTATGTCATTTTGACAAATTAATTTAGTAGCTAAATTCAAAATTTAAGTGCTTTTCATTAGTTTATTGATTAAGTTCTGCTTTTGCTGCATTAAAATGGTCCAAGCAGATTTTTAGCAGATGTTATGGACACCATAGCGTGTCTTAATGACTCTAATGGTTCTTCCCCCGACAAAATTTTAGATCAAATAATTTATCAGTGCAAGAAGCCGTTAAAAAATGCATCAATTTGTGTTAAAAAATCATTAAAAACTGGACTGAAAGCTGGTTTGATCAAAGAGAACGGGGGAAGGTTTAAATTAGGTTTTAATTTGCCGATAACGGAGGCTCAAAAACGAAGAAAAAATAGAAGCAGAAGCCGTAGACGACGTAGCCAAAAGCGACAAAACCGAAAACGAGGTAGCCGAAAACGAAAAAGTCGAGGTAGGAAAAAAAGCGCCATATTAAAAGAAGATCAAACAAAAAGCGGAAGAAAAAAATCGAAAACATTCAAATCTGGTACTGATGTTTAATATATGATTTATAATAAAGAGTTAATAAAAATAATGCATTATTCATAAACTATGGAAATCTGGGGACAATATTTTTCAGATTAAAAATAATATTTTTTGAAGTGAAAACTTCTTTAGCGGCGTTGTACACTTTTTTTATAATTGGTAAAAAATGTTAAACTCGCGTCAGGACACGTGACCTGATCGAAAATTCGTAAGACGGATGGAGAGTAGACAGCTGGCGTGGCGTAGGAGACGGAGTATCCCCCTCTCTTTCTACGGCGCGGCGAATATGTATGCCTGCGCCGGCTGTTTCGTTTAGGCGGCGCAGGGCGCACAACGTTAATACTTAAGTTTTCACTTCTGCCGGCACTCCCAGAGTGCAACCCGTAAAATTTTTTTTTAATAACTTTCCATTATATTACAATTTATCTGTGTAACCCAAATAATGTTAGGTAGATATTAGGTAATAGGTATAACAATTCAGAAAGACGTATAGGGAAGGCATCCAGTGATACACCTCTTAGTCTACTACAATTTGGACTATTTTTGACATTGGGCGTTTTTATGTATTCTTAGCACTAGGTAACTAATTCTAACGGAACTTTTCGTTTCAACTTACGCACAACACGAGCTCTATTCACTATATTGTTTGCGAACACATTTGGATGCATTTTTAGTTTTTCTGCATGTTTTTTCGCGTACTTTATTATTTCTTCGTTATAAACCATGGGACTCCCGGTATCATTCTTAAGGTTTTCGACTAAAATCTTTGTATAATTTCGATATTTGAGTTTGCGGCTGTTCCCCATAATTCTAGTCCAGAGGTCCAAACTGGTTTCAGGATGGATTTGTATATCAATATCTTATTTTGAATTGATAATTAAGATTTTTTGCCCAGTAGCCAGTATATGCTCCTTAACTTAAGTCCAGTTGCTTTCTTTTTGAAAATATGTGTTTTCTCCAATTTGACTTTTTGTCAAGATGTATACTCAATTATTTGACTTCATCACCTTGTGGAATTTATTTGCCGTTCAGTTTTACAGGCGGACATGTTTTTTTACGTGTTTCAAATGTTATATGTTGTGATTTGTTTTTATTCTTTATTTTGTCATCCATTGTTGTATTTTATTCGAGTTATTTTGCAGGGTTTCGGAGGCTATATTAGAATATTTGTCAGACGCAAGGATTGCTGGATCATCAACGAATGTGGCCGTGGTAATTTTTGTGTCTATTGGCAGGTCGGCTGTAAATGTAAGAAACATTATGGGGCCTAATACGCTTCCTTGGGGGACGCCTGCGTGGATTGGTTGATGCTTGTGTACTCGTTGTCCTATTTCACCTAGAAGTATCTATTGCTGATGTAGGATGTAGTCCTTTATGCCAGACTTTGTCAAAAGCCTGGCTAATGTCCAAAAATACTGCAGAGCAATATCTCTTATTTTCGAAGATTTTATTGTTTCTCTCCACAACTCTATCCACTTGTTAAATTGTTGAGTGTTGCTGTATAAATCCGAATTGATGTGCTGGTATTAGTTTCTTGTTTTCTAGTATGGGCATCAGTTTACTAAGTATCAACTTCTTGAAAACTTTGGAGACCACTGGCAGAAGACTAAAAGGTCGATAGTACTTTACACTTTCATGTTGTTTTCCTGGCTTTAAAATAATTGTTATTTGTGCTAGTTTCCAGTTTGATGGGAACTAGCCTATTTTCATTGTGGAATTAAACAGCTGTGTCAGGAATTAAAAGCCTTTTTCTGGGAGCTGCTGAAGAATTTCGCCTGTAATAAGGTCAAATTCTGGAGCTTTTTTTGAATTGAAATTTTGTTGTATAGTATTCTTAACTTTGTTTTTTGTAAATCCTTTTTCTGGCAGTTCTAGTTGATCGGGTTGATCAAGTACAGATGTAATTGCTTCTTCATCTTGTATAGGTATTCCCCGTCATTAGGCGTAAACACATTTTTTAAGTAAGTTTTTGCTTTTTCTAAAGGACTCTTAGCCCAGTTTCCTGTTTTTATTCTGACGGGTAGTTTTAATTAGTTTGGCCTGCATAAGGTCTATGTGGCGTTCCATAATGAATATTTAGTGACTAGCGGGAAGATGAAGAGGAGAAGCGCAATAGCGAAAAAAATCTATGACCAACCTAACCAAAGTATGAAAAAGCCATCATATATCCCTTAACATAAAAATAAGAATTGGTCAGGAGCTTGGTGTAATCAGTCTTTTTATATGGATTAGAATGCTGGACTTTAAAAAAGACTGATTAAATGCAAGCACTGAAATCACTTTAAGAGGATTCCACTGCTTGTGTCAGGATAAACGGAGCTTGCACGGACTGGTTTAACATTGAAAGAGGTGTGAGACAGGGATGTGTGGCTTCGCCATGGCTGTTTAACTTACACATAGACGATTGTTTAAAAGATTTGAAAGAGTGTGCGTATGGATTGAAAATGTATGATTTAATCGTCAAATGCCTTTTTTATAATCAAGTCATATTAGCGTCATCTGTAAAAGAGTTGCAGGCAATGGTTAATCAAATCATATCAAAGGGATAAAAATAAATGTAAGCAAAACAAGAGTAATGGTATTTGAAAAAAAAAGAAAGCATGACAAACTGTGAAGGTCTGATTAAGGAAAAAACAGTAAAACCAGTAAATGGCTTTGTATACTTGGGTTCAAAGTTTACGAGAGATAAAAAGTATGACAGTGACGTTAAGCAAATGGTATTGGCAGGAAAACAAATGAATGGTGCACTGAAAAGTTTTATGAACAGCCAGAAAGTGTCAAAAAAGGCACATAAAAATAGGATTAATGCTGCGGAGATAAGTAGTCTTAGAAGTATAGTCAGAGTGACGCGGTTGAATAAAGTGAAGAATAGTGAGATAAGAGAACGCTGTGGTGTAAAAAAAGATGTGGTTACAAAAAAAGATAAAGAAATGCTTACATAGTTTGGACACGTAAAAAGGATGAATGAAGGAAGATTGATGAAACAAATTTATAAGGCCAGTGTCAATGGACAATTCGAGTAATATAACATATATTTAATAAAAAAATTGGGAAAAACTTAAAAAAAAATTTACAAAAATTATAATCATAATTATTAGTAAAAAAACATATTACTTACATAATTTAATTTTTTAAAAAGCATCGACGCTACTAATATAAAAAAAAGCAACGCCATCGGGATGTTATCTCGACGTGCCATATCCTAATGGAAAATACTTTTGGATTGATTTTGGCACGTAAACTCTTCCTGTGAAAGTTATTTCGGAAATTTGTTGGCTTACTTCCTGTTTTATTTGTCAATAAGGGAGGCGTCTCGTTGCGAGTGAGTTGAAGAGTCGAGCAGGTGCAAATTCACTTTAAGGAATCTACATTTTTAAAGGATAAAAATTCCATTATCTTTTTTTAAAAAACCGTTTTTTGTTTTAAAGAATTTTTGTTATTGTAAATTTAAAATTATCTGCTACTAATACATATAATCTTATAGTTCTCAGGAGTTCGATAATTTGTTATCGATTATTTGCTGGATTTTTTTATCTTTATAGGAACTTTAAAGATAGATAAAAAAAAATATTTAAAATTTTACCCTAGCCCAATTAATGGAGAGGTTTTAGCTTACGTTAATTGCGGAAAAATATTTTTCTTTTTAGAATCGTTTGGTATCCCATGTAGAAAGCCCCGGAGTTGATGACGGGGCCATACTCGAGTCAACACTGGGACCCCAGCTTTGGCAAACCTATCTTGGTCATTTTTATTTGCCCATAATTATTAGTCAGTGCAAATATTATTAATTATTTAATATATTATTAGGGCTACCTGCATCTGCTATATTGTTAGGTCTTTTTCTTCT
Source organism: Agelastica alni (assembly GCA_950111635.1). NCBI lineage: Eukaryota > Metazoa > Arthropoda > Insecta > Coleoptera > Chrysomelidae > Agelastica > Agelastica alni. The sequence goes on from OX467717.1 coordinate 3,048,035, forward strand.
TTTTCCTTTTTTAATGTAAGTAAATTGCTTGTTTTTTTCCGTATTATTTGCCGTATAATTGTTAGAGAGATTGTCGCTTTATCTTATGCGGGGTCTTACATTGCTTCGGCGCCACAAGGGTGACTTGTCTCAAGTTATTTTAACCATTTTATCGTCATTTATTTGATCTGTGTTCGTTCCACTCTTTCTTTCTTCCCAGTATCCATTAATTTATATTGTTTATTTTAAATGTTCTTCTAATGTCCTTGATTCTCTCCTGTAAAAACGTGTTTTTCCAGCGATCCTGCGCACTATTTTTATTTCGGTGGTTTCTAATATACTCTTTGTGTTCGATGTATCCAGTCTAGTTTTCGCTGTTTATGTTTATATAGGTCGGATAACCTCCTTATAGATTCGGGATTTGGTTTCGATTCCGATATATTTGTTTCGGAGGATTGGATCGTTAAAGTAAGCTGAGGTTCGTGCTGATTTTGACGCTTGGTTTCTTACCTCCGCCTCGATGTCACCGTATCCTGATATTTCTATGCCTAGGTATATAAATTTCATATTTTGTTGCATAATTTTATCATCCACAACTAGTTTGCATCTGCTAGGTGTTTTTGCGGTGATCATGCATTTCGTTTTTGCTGCAGATATTTTCATTTTGCCGTTATGCTGAATTTGAATAGTAATCTCCGTAAGTCATCTTTGTTTTCTGCAATCACCATTTCTTCTTCTTTTGGTGCCATGTCAGGTCCTCCTGATGTTGGCAATCACAATGGCGAGCTGTGCTCTGTCTTCGGCGATTCTAAAGATTTGTTCTGCACTTCGAATTTCGGTCAACTCTCTAAGATTCCTTAACCACGAGGCTTGTCTTCTACCAACTCCTTTACGGCCTTCTATCTTGCCCTTCATTATAAGTTAAAGAATATCGTAACGATCAACCCTAAATGTGTGACCTAGATAGGACAGTTTACGGCATTTAACTGTTATAAGTAAGTCGTGGACATTGTTTGCTCTATTTAAAACCGCTTTATTTGTCTGATTGGCTACCCATGGGATTCGGAACATACGTCTATGTAGCCACATTTCAATTTCTTTAAGACGATTAATGGTTGCTGCTTTTAAGGTCCAAATATCTGCCCCATACAACAGTATAGACCATATGTAGCACTTGATCATTCTCTGGCGGAGTTTTAAATTTAGATTATTATTGCAGAAAAGCGATCTCATTTTTTAAAAGATTACGTGAGTTGACTCATCCTGCACTTGACTTCTTTATCCGGGTCGAGATGTTCTGTAATGTAACAAGATATTTGAAACATAAAACCACTATTTACAAAAATTTCTTTGGTAGTTGTGCCATTAATTCTTAATTTGTTTCTCTGGTAAATAATTTTGATGGTTTTTATGATGTTGCGTGTTGTATAAAAAGGGTACCACGTCCTCCAGTTGTATTCGGTCAAACGCCTTTTTCAGGTCCATAAAAACAAGGCTGGTTTTTCATACTCGATGGATTTTTCAGTTTTTGTCGCAGGACTAATACCGCATCTGTACAATATAAAGGTCAAATGTTGAGTGAAAGTAAAAAATTAATTTAATTAAAGTATTTTTTTAAATATTTTTATCGCGATTATCTCTAAAACAATTAATTTTGCCAGATAAAACAGGTGTACCTTTTTTACGTAGAAATAATTAAAAATTTATTTTTAATAATTTAGTTTTTCAAAAGATGTGGCACAAAAAATCATTTTAAATTACTCAGTATAGCGTATGTAGCGCCCTTTATGTGCTAGACTTAAACTGATTAAATATTGTTATTTCTCATTACAAAAAATGTCGGTTTACCAAATTTCGTGAAAATATTTAGAACGCTTTTAAAATTATAAAAAATTATTTTAATAAAAAGAAATTTTCATTCATCTTCTTTAATATCAAGAATTGGACTGTGGTAAATTGTATTATATCGCAATTTTTATGCAAGTAATACGTAGTTGCTCTGTGTCTCATAATTAACAGACCACCCTCTAAACTGGGCTACAGGTGTAGCTAAAATTAATTTTTTTAGCTTTAAAAACAAATAGATGTAACTAAATGACTAAATAATATTTTTGGCCAACTTTTAGAAAACAATAGGGAAAACTTAAAATTACAGAGTTACACTAAAAATATAAAAATATTGTCAATAAAATAAACAAAAAAATTTGCGCATTTGTCTGTGTGGGCGCACTTTCGGTGCGCTAAATAGGCATGTAAATATAGTGTTTTCAGGTAGGTATAATGAAAAAATCTTTTCACACATCTTTAAAATAAATTGAACTGAAAGGATATTATTTAAGTTGTTACTAAATTTTACGATTACGACAGGATTTTTTGAGCTTAGTGTATTAACCAAGAAAAATAGAGTTAAAAATCTGGCATGCCAGATAAGCGTGAAAGTCTACTTCTTACACAACCACCTTGTCATTTTCTCTGACAACTTAGGTGATGTAGGTAAGGAGCAAGTAAAATGGATTTTACTGGGACATGAAAATTGTAGATAAACATTACCAGAGATGATGAAATGTCAACATAATGCGTAATTACTGCCGGTAACTTTATCAAAAACAAAAAGTTTAAGTTAAATAATATCTGTAACTAAACAAAAGTACAATATTAGCTTAGTGTTTTAATTTATTTTTAATTAACATGTCTGTGTCTTATTTTTTAATAAAACGTCCAAGATTATATTGTGAGAAAACTATAGGTAATATAAAATAGATGTTTACGATATAAGAATCATAATGACGATCAATATTATACTAGCTGTAAAGATTATCAGACGAGGCGTCAGCCGGGTACGATAATAATAATTGTTTATGATCCAAATTTCCTATAAAATTTTATGTTTCGACGATTTCTTAAAAAATAGATTTCTTTTTGCATATTAGTAAGTAATGTAAACGTAGCTTAGTTTTAGTAATGCAACGCAAGGTTGTAAGAGTGAAGAACATTTGATATGCCGACGACAGTGTAGTTCTTGCAGATAATCTAGAAGACCTTCAATATCTCGTGACGCAAATAACTGAAACTAGCCACCAATATGGACTTGATCTTAACATTAATAAAACTAAATATATGGTCATTAGCAAATCTCCTATTAATAATGCACAACGTACAGTTAATAATAAAAACATCAAAAGAATGCAACAACATGATTACCAAGTGACCATGATAAATGAGCAATGAACCAAAAAGAAATTCGCTGCCGTATAGAGAAAGCTCTTTAAACACAAAAATTTACAAATGAATACCAAAATAAGACTTCTTCTTCTTTGTGTTACTGTATGGAGTAGAAACATGAACGTTGACGGAGGCTACCACAAAAAAACTACAATCCTTTGAAATGTGGCTGTAACGCAAAATTCTAAAGATTCCATGAATAGACCATGTGACCAATCAATCTGTGCTAACAAAAATGAACAAAAAGTTACGCGTCATGGATATTGTAAAGACCAGAAAACTAGAATATCTTGGAAACATTATGCGCAACGAACGTCGATACGGAATTCTACAACGGATTCTCCAAGTCAAGATATTGGGAAAGAGAGGACCGAAAAGAAGACGTGTCTCGTGGCTGAAAAACCTGAGAACGTGGTTCTCTACTACCACGACCGGGCTATTCCGTGCCGCAGCAAACAAGATAATGATAGCCAGAATTATTGCCAACATTCGGACCAAATAGGCACTTTAAGAAGAAGAACTTAAGGTAACAATAAAATTGTTTGTTTGTATTTTTATGTCCTTGTCAAAGTAACATTTATTAATAAGTTTATTAAGCAATGTAAAATATATGATTTAATTTAAGAAATTAGAAATTTAGCTAAAAATGCAGTTGCCAGATTAATGTATAAAAAGTCTAAAAGTGTATACGGAAAAACTTATGCCAATTATGGAAGTTGGTGTCACAAGAAAAATGTAGAATATTGTGCACCAAAAGGTACTTTTACACACACACATACATATAGTCACGCCTTTTTCCCGTAGAGGTAGGCAGAGACCACTTCCTTTAACTTGCTACGGTTCTTACACACATCTTTTGCTTCCTCTACTTTCATCATTGCTCTCATACATGCTCGTCGTTTGTTAATACCCTTGACCTAGCCTTTCTTCTAAACAATCCGTGAAAACGACTTTAAGTTCCCTTCACTTAGGTGGTACATATGCTAGGCTTAGACATGCCTTTTATATGGCCTCTAGCCACGAAATAATTAGGTCCAATACCAGTTGCAATTCCGCTGGTATTATGTCATCCATACCTGGTGACTTTTACGGTTTAAAGCCCGTAATGGCCCATTTAATCTTTCGTTGTGTGATAATCGTTGTGCCGATTCTGAGCACGTTGCTGTTTGCCTCTGGCTCCTGGTACCTTTCTTGTTGTTGTGTTGTTGTACAGGAAAGTGGGTGCCTATCAGGGTCTCCAGTGTTTCACTGTCTAGGTACCATCAGGTTTTTTCAGATGGCCCGGTGTCACTTGGTTAGTGGACATGATTTTCCGTAGTCTGTTGCCTTTTGTCGCACTCTCAATGCTAGAGCATAATTTAGACTGGGGTTTTCTTTTAGCAAGCCTTACGTTTTTCTTAAACGCGTTTAACTCGGTCTTGTAAGTCCTGCTCGTCTACAGCGCCTCCTGAGGTTAGCTATTTTAACTGACCACCACAGGGGCTTAGGTTTACCTCTGGGCTTTCCGGCGACACAAGTGGCATTTATTGCCCCATTGCATGACTGGCTTACCTGTTCGATCAGTTCGTCCCTAGAGGAAGGGATCTACTAAGAGACTACTGAAAGAATTGCAATTTTTACTTTTCCCCCTCCGTCTTGCGCCTGTTTCGTGAAGGTATAACCCTCGGCTTAGATGCCTCAATGTCGAATTCCAGGTATTGGTGATCTGTCAAGAAGTGATCTTGTGAGACTCTCCACGATTTAACCAAGTCAGAGGCTTGTTAATTGACCATGGTTAGATCCAGAACTTCTCGCCTAACCGACGTGATAAACGTGGGTTCAATTGTTATTTGAATAATTTGGAATATAAAGTTTAAAATAACACCCAAAAATATACGAGACAATCTAAATTAATTTAAATGGTTTTTAAAATACAATATTTTTTGACTACGTTATTAACCTCATAAAGAAAACAATAAAGAAAAAAGTGTTCACTTATGGACTTAATAATTAAATCGTAGATGAAAACGTTTAATAATATTTTGAAATAACTACGAATCTCATTTAAAACAGAGCTGGAGAGCAATATATTTGAAGAAGATTGCGAGTCTGTGTGAGGGGTGAGTGTGTATGTGTGTGTGCAAAAACTAATTTTGAACTTTCCTCGTGCCACGTTGAGGCGTAAACTCCATTTCTCGATTCCCTTCAATTATGAATCGAAGCTTTCAGTGGTTGTTGAAAGCTTCAAGATAAGTAGCTCGGATTACCGAAATTTGCAAAATATGTTTAGGCGAAAATTAGAAACAACGATAAACAGGGTCTTACATCTAATTATACAGTTCGAATCACTAATTTAATCTTTATTCTCTACAGGAACGGTTAAAAAATCAAATTCATATCTAAATAAAAATAAACAAAATATATGGTTTTTCTAAATTATAAATAAACATGATTTTTCTGATAAGAAAATGTTAAGAAAACTTTTGTTTTAATATCAATAATATACAGTTCTTGGGGTTTAAATAAAAAAGTATTTTTGCTAAAATCTGACATTTTGTTGAACTGACCGTCAACGATCCGTCAAACTGTTTATGTGTTTTAGGTTTTTTGGAATAATAATAAGACAAATATGGAGGGTAGAGATAGGACAAACAATCTTTTTTTTGTGTTTAGTAAGAAGCGGTCAGATAAGGAGCCTGCACTGCAGCTTTAAGCTTATTGTGTTTCGCAACCACCACATTTTAGTATAGTTGTCATTTAGCTGTCTCTTGGCTAATTCTGGTCAAGGTTTAGCTTTATCCTTAAATGTAAATGTTTTTGAACCAAGTTTCTAGCCCGCGCTGCATCAGTTTGAGTCGTATAATCCCCATACTGACTGCGCCACCTAGTGGGGGTGTCACATAATGTGGCATGCTGTTTCCTTCTCATTCCCGCATAGTCTGCACATTGGGTTTCCCTGCCCTTATTGTAAGAGGACTGGTACTATTCCAATAATATTATGTAGGACCTTTATATAAAAAGTGTCCAAAAAAATGTAGTACATAAAGGTGGCGCTGGTAGACTTGAGGTTAGATCTAAAGTTAGGTACTTTAGATAAAGTGAAGTAGATTAGGTTAGGTTAGGTATCATGTAAGTGGGGTGTAGGTCGCCCCCCCACTACGACCTTTAGTAGGTCTATTGTGGCTTACTTCTAGAGGTTACAGTTTACCGCAAAATCCAACCCTTCTCACAAAGTTCATGGTTGAATATGGTTGAAATCGGTATGTTTTAGGTTGGTACTACCAAATACGTTGAACCTTATCCAGGCTGAGGAATAAACATAGTATATGTTCAACAGTTTTGTCTTCCCGACAGTCCGTTTATTAATTCAGAACTATCCTTCCGAGGAGGTATCTTGGACGACAGTATCCTGTAAGCAGTCCCGTGAAAAATTGCAGGTCATTTCTGCTCCATTCTAGGATCTGCTTAGTTGTTTTTCTCAAGGGTTTAGGTAAGAACGCCTTCGAGTAAGTTAACCCTGATATATCAGACCAGTACGTGAGTATTTTCCTCTCCACCCAGTCTAAAATAATTGTTTTGGCGGCACTTGTAGTGCCGAACGTAGATTTGGCCTACTGTTTTGCAAGGGTATCGGCTTTTTTATTCCCCTTTACCCCCTGGTGTCCAGGTACCGACAGCAGGATTACTATAATGTTTGCATCAATATACTCCAGGGATTCGATACAATTTCATACAAGTTTAGAATTTATCTTGTTAGAGATCAGTGCTTTTAAAGCAGCCTGACTGCCTGATATTAAACTTACGTTTTTTTTTGCTAGAGGTCTGTTAGTCAGCTCTCTTGCACGCAATTCGATAGCAAAGACTTTAGCCTAAAAGATTAAAGCATACCTGCCAAGACTGGTGGATATTTTAATCTTTGGTTTCCTGCTGAAAACACCGGCATTACTTCGTCTGGGGTTTTTGAGCCATCCGTGAACATTACGTATTCAGTCTCTGGGAAGAGGATTTCTTTCCTTACCCATTCATCTTTTTTCGAAAAGAGGGATTTGAACGACTTTTCTGCGTACATTTTTGTGGCCAGCATGTCAGGAACCATACCAAGAAATTGGTTGTTTTTTATTTCACTCAGTATTCCGAAGTGATCCTCGAGTTGTTCTTCATTAATTTGCCTTTTCAGAGACAGGAATCTGTACGAGATTATCCTTGCCTTCCTCTCTAACAGAATATTTAGGGAAGGAAGATGTAGGAGGTGTTACACCGCTGCCGTTGGTATGCAATTCACTGTAAGGGACATTTTTTTTACCGCAGATATTGTTCTCTTTATCTTTACTCTTCATAAAGACCAAGTTATAGACCATAATACAAAAACAATATTTTGACCGATCGTTGCCGGTCAGTGACGTGATATTGACTATACGCATAGTGGAATCAACCTTTACCGCTGAAAAAACTGTAAATACCAATTGGTTAAAGGAACGAACGATACCCAATAAGTATAATACCTTTCAACTTGAAAACACAAAAAGTTATAAAGAATTTGAAGGATCAGTAAAAAAATATAGTATATAACTATTACCGTACACAAAATAATCATTGTTTATCTCTTTTCAGTTTAGAATAAAGTCAGTTAATTTCATATAAAATTTTTTAAAAGCTTTTCACGATAAATAAGAAAAACTCATCGTTTATCCCCTTTATATTGAAAAGATACTGCAATCGACGATATTTAACGTCCGTTATATATTTCTTTATGCCAATTTCATGAAACTCGAGCAATAACTTTTCGAGTCTTCGTAAAAGGAATTTCATTTTAACACTTTCAAAAGTGATTGAAATCAACTTTAAAATTTATTGTTGGCAAATATTTTTAACTTATATTTAATATGATGCATAAATTAAAATTACAATTTTAGCCGTATAATAAAAACAAATTTTTTTTAACTTTAGTTATGGATAAATTAACTCCTGTATAAGATGTGTCATTTAAAGATGACTGTTTTGTCAGTTTGACAGCGATAAAAAAGGTGCATCGTTTTTTATCACCAATAAAAATGCCTGTTCCCCTTAAGCGTCTACATCTAGTATGCTTACGTTACTTTAATGTCTGCCCTGTTAGTTATTTAGGTATTGTTGATAATTGTAATTGATACTGAATTATTACAACATGAGTCGTTTTGGGAAAGTTAAAATTTAACAAATAACAAAAAATACTAAAGCATCAATATGGAGACAATTTATGGAGTTTTAGCATGGAGGGGGGAGAAGCTGAAAACTGTAAAATTCACCATTTTAAAGAAGAAAAAAAATCAAGATGGAACTTCAACAGGAAGATTTGAATACAATACAATATAAACAAAAATTACCAATCATTCGAACCGTGCTAGTACAGTTTCTCAGTTATCCAAAGCAGGAGTAAGTGACCAACAACTTATAAATATAACGGGACACTCATCATCAACTTCTATTAAACCCTATCTCCAAATTGATCCTGAACATCACGAAAATCTTATTAGTTCCTTACGAGCCTCGAGTGAGAAAAATCAAAATGAATATTCTACATGTGTGAATACCAGAGAAGAAAATTTTAAAATTAGTACACCAAATCAAACAATTTATAAGAATTGTGTATTTAATAACTTCATTTAAATAATATAATTGTATCAATAAAGATAATTATTGTTGTTGTTCATTCATATATTCGGTCGTTTATTTATCTTGCCAAAAAACATTTGAGCTTTTATTTTTAGGATAAATTTCTTTTTAACTCAAAAATTTTCCATCAGTAATTTTGCCGAAAAACTGACATTTGACAAAATCACTCGAACTTCGGTCTCGCGATTTTTTCATGTCAGTTTCTCTCGTAAAATTACTGATTGGCAAATTTATTTCGTTACGAAAAGAAATTTATCCGATAAAAAAAAAGCTCTTGTGTTTTTACTGTTGAATAAAAAAACATTCATGCTTACAGATAGTCACGCCTTTTTTTCGCAGGGGTAAATGAGTACAAATTTACTTTATGGGACTCACCAAAAAAAAACACCAATTTTAATCGATGCGGTTTGAAAAGCTGAGTCGAATGACACCCCTCAAAGGGTGAGTAAATGCCCCCTTTCAACGGTAAGACCCTTTTAATTTTCAACTTTTCAATTTTTAGAAGCACATTTTCTCTGTCCCCAAACGTTTGGGTACAGTTTGTACGATGGTGTTATTCGATGCAGCATGACCAACCGAGTCGATTGACACCACTCTCAAGTTAAGGAAACGGCCCTTTCAAAAGTTACACTTTTAAAATTTTTAATTTTTAGAGACGTCTATTCCTCATGACATTACTTACAATGGTGACACTAGTGTCATTCGACGCAGTATGACCAACCGAGTCGAATGAACTCTCCCAAGTTGATTTAACGGCCGGTTCAAATTTACGCCACTTTTAATTTTTTCAATTTTTAGAAACACATTTTTTATTTTATTTTTTTATTATTTATGTTATATATATTTATATTTATTTATTAATTATTTTGTATTTTATATGGCGCATGCCGTACGATGATGCCACTAGCATTCGATGCAAACCAATTTTTCAATTTTTAGAAAAACATGTTTTTCGCCCCTTATAACTACCTATTTTTATATAATCATAGACAACAATCTTAATTAAATTTAACGATTGTTGTCTATGATTAAATAATAAATAAAATAAAAAATGTATTTCTATTTTAAACCGGCCGTTAAATCAACTTGGGAGAGTTCATTCTACTCGGTTGTTCATACTGCTTCGAATGACACTAGTGTCACCATTGTAAGTAGTGTCATGAGAAAGAGACGTCTCTAAAAACTAAAAAATTTAAAAGTGTTTTGAAAGGGCCGTTTCCTCAACTTGGGAGTGGTGTCAATCGACTTGGTTGGTCATGCTGCATCAAATTACGTTTTGGACAAAGAAAATGTGTCTCTAAAAATTGGAAAGTTGAAAATTAAAAGGGGCGTAACTTTTGAAGGGAGCATCTCCTTACCCTGGGAGGGGTGTCATTCGACTTGGCTTTTCAAGACGCATCGATTTAAATTAATGTCTTTTTTTTGGTGAGTCCCATAAAGTGAATTTAAGCCGGGTAAATGGAGACCACTTGCTTTTAATTGTTTCAGTTCTAACACACATCTTTTACTTCTTCTACTTTTATCAGTGCTCTTATACATTAACGTCGGGTGTTGGTACTCTTGACCTGGCCTTTTTTCAAAAAAAGGTTGAACTGATCAAAAAATATAAATAGAATTAAAGTGAGTATTGTGAAGCACTCGGTTAGAACGAAGTTCCTTTCGTAGTATATTATTATTGATAAACGTGGTATATTTTCTTTCACGCTTGTTTATGCATTTTTCGGCATTGTTGCTTTTTTTAGTCAATTTTTCAACCAAATAAATAAATAGTCCACGTGTTTGTCAAAATGACAATTGTAAAAATAACGCGCATGCGCGTTCTGTTGTATAGAAGAGGTAAATGCGTAACAGAAAAACTTAGCAAAAGTTATTCATAGCGTGTATGCTATTGGATTTGCTCAGTCATAGGTGCGCGCTTATTGGCTCAAGACAACTTATAAGTTTACACTGACTGAGCAGGTATAATGGGTAAACGGCATACGCGTCTGATAATTCGTGTTTCGTGACGGAAAAATCTCTTTTTTTTGTATAGCCCCCCACCCGTACCATGCGATAAGGAACTTCGTTTCAAAAATAAAGTATATTATACTACTACTATTATAAACGCGAAAGTTTGTGAGTATGTATGTATGTATAGATGTTTTTTATTTTTTCACGCAAAAACTACTAAATGTATTTTAATAAAACTTTACAATAATTTAGCTTATACATTAAAATAACACATAGGCTATAATTTATAAAGATATTGTGTGAACCTACTATTATGAAGCGAAAGTTTGTGAGTATGTATTGTAACGAAGTTACTATTGTTTTATAATTATTGCATATGAGACATACGGTACAATATTGCTTAGAACTATGATTAATGATAATTTATTTGGTTTTGAAGTTCGTACATTATTCTTGTTAAACATCATGGTCAGTGGTTATGAAAGGGTGTTTATAAGGGCGGTTTGATAAATCAGTGACTTTTTGAATAAAACAAATTTTTTTCCGCAAATAAACATTTTATTTTTCTACATAATCACCTTTTAGCTCGATACATTTAGTCCAGCGTTTTTCTAATTTTTTTATTCCCTCCAAATAATAGGTTTTTTCAAAGCTCTTAAAATACGCGTTTGTTTCGGTAATGACTTCTTCATTCGACTCAAATCTCTTATCGCACAGCCATTTCTTTAGGTTTGGAAACAGATAATAGTCGCAGGGGGCTAAATCTGGAGAATATGCTGGATGGGGTAGCAGTTCGTAACCCAATTCATGATCCATGTTTCATTCACAATAACAAATCGGCGCAAAAATTCGTCCGAATTACGGCTGAACATCGCTAAACACTCTTTTGAAGTGGTCACACGATTGCGCTTATGGTCGAGTGTGAGCAATCGCGGCACCCATCTCGCAGAGAGTTTTTTAATGTCCAAATATTCGTGTAAAATATGATGTACCCGTTCAGTTAAGATAACTACAGCATGAGCTAACTCACGCACTTTCATCCAATATCATTTCATGGATTTTATCGACGATTTCCGGCGTGATCACTTCTTTTGGGCGACCTGGACGTTCGGCGTCACTTGTGCTGGTACGACCACAACGGAACTCTGTAAACCACTTCTTAACCATTGAAATTGATGGTGCCGAGTCACCGTAGTATTTATCAAGTCTTTCCCTAGTTTCAGTGATGGATTTTTTACGTAAAAAGTAATGCTTAATCAGCACACGAAATTTACTTTTTTCCATTTTCGTAAAAATTCACGAGGTTGTATGCTTTGAACGGCTATCAAACACCAACTGCACGACGTAGCTTGCTCAAAATTAGAAAGTTGCCCACTGATAGATTATAGTTAACGGCAGCACTGTTGCATTTGGATTAACTGCGCGGGAAATTCAAAAAGTCACTGACTTATCAAACTGCCCTCGTATTTCGATTTATAGAAATATTACGAAACGTATTGTATGTAAAATACATGTCATTGCTGCGATACACAGAACGTGTCCACGCACACAGTTTTGTGCATGCGTGCCCCACTTATCGAGAAGAGTGGTAAAACGGAGAATCGAGCCGTTAAATACGGTGACTTGAAAATTAAGTAGCAGCTCAACAAAAGACTAGCCAACCACGACAAGACCAGCAGTACCAAGCAGCCGACTGACCAGCAACAGGGAGGACCGACCGACCGCAAAGAAGGAGACCGTGCGCCGAGGAACTGAAGTAGCTGTACAGCCAACGAGCGGAGAGCCACGCGACACTGGACCGGCCAAGCGAGACGACCGACCGAAGAGAGATGAGTGTAAGGGTATTTGCTAATATTGTTTTTAGGATTATTTACGTTAAAACTAAAAGTGATAAAACACCTGTTCCGCAGCGCAATATTTTATGGGTTTAAAGTATTGTCAGGGAACTCCGTCCGGTCTTTTCAACACGGCCTCCGACACAAAGTGGAGTATAACCCCTGTGTTTGAGGAAGTCGTTGACGAGATACTAAGCGTGACATACCACCTGTGAATAAGGAACCCTTCCTTGTAAAAACTTAATTAGCATGTACGTATGCGAGTGGTGTGTGTTTATAGAGCTTTTGCGAGTGTAGTTTTATTTATAAGTTTGATGGGTGGCATTGCTTTATGCGCAAGCTTTTTGCGTATTTAGTTGCACTTGCTTTTGCGTAACTTAGTTCAGCCAAAGATAATAACCGTCCTGCATTAAAAAAGTATGTCTCAGAGGGGGTTAACCTAATCGTAGCGACTCGAAACGAAGCATTATTTCGCGACTGTAAATATATTGTAAATAGTGTGTACCGTATAGAATCAAGTGAATAAAATAGTTTTTTTATTGTTTTTTTCCAAGTAGAATTTAAGTAGTTACTAAAGCAACGAAATCACCAGGGTAGTATCAACACTCATACTCCTGTCACTTTGACAGCTTACTTTAAAGACCACTGGATTTAACTTTCTTCACCAATAGTTGCCTGGTGCAAGTGGACTGAGAAGTATAGCTGTAGTGACTCGGTTGGATAAAGTAAAGAATAGTGAGATTGTGGCCTACTTTATTATATTCACAAAATGAATTCAAAAAAAAAAAAACACAATGTGCTGACGGCAGCTGTTCGCCGGAAAACAGATAAGTGTGTTCGAATTGTTTATGGCTCTAACATTGAAAATTCAAATTTAAAAGGGCGCCACTCAATTTAAATAATTGCTATACTATATTTGGAGAATTGAGAAAACCAAATACTTACCTTCAACAAATACCTGAAATGATATAGAATTAAATTTTCTTAGATATCTGGGTTGGGCAAATAGGAGAATAAAAAACATATCACATACAAGAATATAATAAAGACACCAAAATGAACAAGGCAAAAATATGTTATGGACCAGAGTAATAGATCATATCAGTAATAGTTTAATCAATTAAATAATACATATAATATATAACACAATATATTATAACATTACATATTATATATTATAAATATTACCATATATAATATATATAACAATATTAAATAATATATCATATCAAGATACATACATTTATATACCGGGTGTTATACCTCTCAAAGTAAACAAAATAAGGTATATTGGTAAGAAATAAACCTGTGACTAAATCTGCTGTCACAGTACTATGTAAGAGCTTCACAAGAGCTCTTTAGATTATAGTTTATAAAATTATCACGATGGTATGATATGTGATATCAATAATTAGTTATTAACAAAAATGATGGTATGATAAATACTAATATAAATAATTAGCTATAAATAAATCTCAAAAAGTAAGAGAACACTGAAGGTGTAAAAAAACTTGGTGTTAAGGTCCAATGGTCCATATATGTAGCCTCTATCCAAGGTCCACTTGATGTAGTTGAAGACAGCAAAAACGAAGACAGGAAGAAGACAGGAAGCAGACAGGAAACAGACAGGAAACAGCTCAGCAAAACGAAGAGAAGATAAGAAGAAGGCTCAACCTCTCAGGTCAGCCAGGGGTCTATGATGCAGCTCAGCAGGTCGCTAGCCTCTACCAGCTACTACTGGTCCTCATCCGGTGGTTGTCTGTCGACTCTGGCCAGGATTTAAAAGCGACTCGGTGTTGGCCCTCGTAGGAATCTTGACCAGAGTCAAGAGTTGCCACAAGAGTCATCGTTCGATTGCCAGGAGTCTGATGATGAGGGCTAAGCTGTACCCTAACACCCTAACAAAAAAAAGTCTCATGAGAGCACATGTGCAAAAGAAAAAACCCAAAAAAATAAAGTAGGTATATTTTCAACCTGATCAATATCATTGCTGGTTCATAAATCATAACTTACTATCTGAGAAGGGAGGTAAAACTAGAAGATAGCCAAAACAGCAAACAGAACTAACAGGACATCAGGACAAAAATGGCGGCGTTCCTACCGCATGGCATTCTCCCGGTGGTCGGCACAAATCCACATATAAAGGCTCCAAAAACCACAAACGATGGGTGCGACTTGAACTCGGCCCCAACGGCACTTACGTAAATTCCACAAAAGGGTTAATTTCCGGTTAAACACACCGAAAAAAGAATCTCAAAAACGAGTCAAGCGCACCTCACCACACCGAAAAAAGACCCCCAGTTCGCAGCTCGAGGACGGATACCATCTCCCATTTCCAAAAATTGCCAAAAAAAACTGCACATCCTGTATGAAATCAGCGCCAGTTTTGAATTCCTAGCCTCTCATTGGTCAGAACCATAAATGCTATCCCGTTTGACAGAACGAAATCCAACGAGTGTAATCAAAAAAGACTACCATTCTTCTTCTTTCTTTCCTGCTATGGGCACGAACATTTACGGCTAACCGACTTGAGGCCGAAAATCGATGACAGAAGATCCATGACAAAAGAACAATGACAACCCAAACAATGACATCGACGTCTAGCAAATAAATATAACCTATAAGAATCCATAAGATTATATTAGAAAAAATAGAGAAAAAACCCAGTAAATACCCAGAGATCTCATTTAGAATCAACAAATTTCTGGGACAACCTTCAATAGCCTAGAATTCATCACACTAGAGGACACAACGGTATGTCGCCTGCCTACATGTGAATGGATGTTTTTATTGACTCTATTATCTTTAATTCCAGGCCTAGGATCAGACAGGTAGCCAGAAATCATAAGAATTCTGCAGCTTAATAACATCACTTCCAACAGCCCTTAGAATGTCAGAAGCAAAAGTATTACCTAGTGTTGGAAACCTGTGAATTTACTAGCATTCAACTATATGTGATATTTGTTTTGAAATAGTGGTTTTGATAGATGTTTTATTCAGGAATTTGATATCAAAACTGAATGTTTTCTGTAAGTGCAATGCCCAATATATGAAAAATTTATTATATAAAAAAACAAAATTAACAGGTAGCAATTTCAAATGCTACAAGATAAGAGAACGCTGTGGTGTAACGGAAGATGTAGTTTCAAAGATAGATAAAGGAATGCTTAGATGGTTTGGATGCGTAGAAAGGATGGATGAAGAAAGATTGACGAAACAAATTTATAAGGCGAGTGTGAATGGACAAGCCGGTAGAAGTCGACCTCGGAGAACATATCTCGATCAGATCAACATTGTTTTGAAGAAAGGTCAGGTTAAGAGTACCAACAACCAACGAGCATGTATGAGAGCACTGATGAAAGTAGAGGAAGCAAAAGATGTGTGTAAGAACCGTAGCAAGTGGAAGGAAGTGGTCTCTGCCTACCCCTACGAAAAAAAAAGCCGTGACTATATGTATGATTTGTAAAAGTTCTCAAAGGGATAATTTAGCAGAAATATTTCCAAGCCTAACGAAAAGTGTTGCAATGATAGCCCCTAAAAAATTTAATTTAAACAGACGTAGGACTCGCAGGAATGTATTAATTCGAGTAAAGCCGAAAATTAAATTCCGAACCGGATCGAAAATGGATCCCTCAGACTGATAAAAAATTGTTTACTTAAGTCGTTACGAAGATCTTCTCGAAAGTTGTGGAATAATGTTCGACAAAAATGCGTCGAAAAAAGTTTTCAGTGTAAGTGGAAAGAGTTTCTTTAAACTAATGAAAATATTCACCTCGAATGTATGTCGAAGAGCTTCCGAATTGGTTCGGAACAATTCTTCGAAGTAAGAAGAAGACCCGATTCGAGAGAACAAAATGTTTGCCGATCTTAACAAAGTTTTTTCAAAATTTCAGAAAATTACTTTGTTTCTGTGATGGACACTCGGGCATACCGCAGTACAGGCTGACACATACTTACACTGACCAATTCTTAGTAATGTGCCAAACAAAAATTCTCTTTAAACGATGGTGGCATCGTGTGTTGTACTAGAGCGTATAAAAGTTGAGAATTTGCAAGAAGGTGAAAAGAAGTTCGTAATAAGTTGTTAAAGAAATTTTACTACAGCTTCTACAGACTTGAAATTTGGTAGCAACCTTTTTTTGTGATGTAAAGACCAGATAAGAACGAATTTTTAAAAATTGCACACCTGAAAGAGATTGCTGCAATGTTAATGATAAAAAAAAGAAATTTTTAACTGTAGCTTCTACAGACCTGAAATTTGGTGGCAACCTTTCTTTTGCAATGTTAAGCTCAAATAAGAACGGATTTTACAAAATTTCACCCATAAATGGGATTGCGGGGGCGTTAATGATAAAAAATTAAAATTTTTAACTGTAGCTTCTACTAACCTGAAATTTAGTAGCAATCTTTTTTTGGCAATAATAAGACCAAATAAAAAGGAATTTTAAAAAATTTTACCCCAAAAATGAACTGCGGGGGCGTTAATGATAAAAAAATAACAATTTTAACTACAGCTCCTAACGACTTGAAATTTGGTAGCAACCTTCCTTTTGTTATGTTAGGACCAGATAAAAACAAATTTTACAAAATTTCACTCCTAAAAGGAATTGCAGGTGTGTTTGATAAAAAATAGAAATTTTCATTTGTACAGACCTGAAATTTGATAGCAACCTTTCTTTTGCAATGTTAAGATCAAATAAAAACGGATTTTACAAAATTCCACCCTCAAAATGGATTGCAGGATTAAAAATTTTCAACTATAGCTTCTGCAAACCTAAAATTCGGTAGCAACCTTTCTTTTGAAATTTCAAGACCAAATAAGAACGATTTTTCCAAATTCCTTCTCAAAAGAGACTGTGGAGGTGTTAATGAATCTTTTTTTAAACTATAGCTCCTACAGACTTAAAATTTTTCTTTTGCCATATTAAGACCAAAAAAGACGGCTGAAACGATTCTAATGAAATTTTTAGGCAATCTTCAGATTAGCTCAGAAGGTGATCGTGTGAAGTTTGGTAATAATCGGATCAACGAAAGAGGTGAGAGGAGGGGGTTAAAATATAAAAACTATTCCCTATGAAGTCCAAAACAACGACAAATTCAGATAAGTCCAACGGGTGATCCTGTAAAGTTTGGTAGGAAGGAATCAACAAAAGGGGCGAGGTGGGGTGGAAATAAAAAAAAACTGGTGCGTGTAACACTTCACACTATGAATGTAGCAATATTTTTTGCAAAAACTGCGTCAATGGTAATTTCCCCTTATGTTGTGCTCTGTATTTACCTGTTCATGTAGTTGTATTTTTCGGGAACTTTATCTGTCAAAGAGACAGTGTAAATTTTATTCGAGAAAAAATGTATTTATTTTTAAAGGACGTCAAGCTAACCTGTCTTCCATTGAGTGAGTTTTTCGCGAGTGATTTGTTCATATATATATAGGCAATTTTTCGTGAATAAAATAAAATTTATTGTGTCAAATGACGTCCAGCTAACCTGGGTTGTAGGTTGTAGTGGGGGTTATGAAGGCTATGCAGCCTCTCAAGCACCTCGACCTCTCAGATCTTTTGTGCATAACACTTAATCTATTTGAGGCCATGGATTCCAGGTAAGCTATCTTTCATTAATAGTTTTTGGGGTCACTGAGTTTGATAGTGACATAACCAATTTGGTAGCACCCCTACGAAAGGAGTGGTAAATAAATAGAATATAAAAACTATTAAAAAGCCAAAATTAGTGTCCAATTCATAGTTTTTGGGGTCGCTGAGTTTAATAGCGATATTTTCAAAACAGGCAAGCCAACGTTTGGACAGGACAACGTCTGCCGGGTCTGCTAGTAAATTTATATTTTTGACAACTTACTTTGACCCACCCTATAGAGCAAATTTATGTTTCATTGCATTTGCTATTAACCACAATTATATTCTAAAATTTAATAATGATAGCGTTTAATATATTTAAAAAAAATAAGTGGAAAGGAAATGTTAAAAAAATGAGTAAAATTTATACAAATATTTAAATGGTAGTCGTTTTGTGTTTATCACATTTATAAGGTATTTTCCTTTCACATTAAATTTTTTGATTAATATCACGTATATTTTTGGATCGTTTTCGTTTGGTTATTATTTAATACAAAGGATAAAAATTTGCTGTGATGGATGAGTAGTCCTATAAAACTCAAATTAATGCCCAACAGATAATCGATTTTTTTCGATGATTGATTAATGGATGCTTTTTACTTTTGTACGGACACATCAATTATTGGTCAAAAGGTGTGAAGTGTATTTAAAAATGTTGAAAAATTACATTTTGAAAGAAAATATGAGAGCAACTAAAGCTCTGTTAAATGTTATTTGTTACAAATTCATTAATGATCTGTATAAATAAAACCCCACTTAAATGAACCAACTATTTTATACATCAACTTTACGATTTAATATTATAATTTATACGACGCAACATTATTATTTAGACTGCTGTATCATAAGGAATACTGGTCCAATCGTTACACAACATGTTCGACGTTAACTCGTAACAATATTGCATTCAAATAGTCACGCCTTTTTTCCGTAGGGGTGAGCAGAGACCACTTCCTTCCACTTGCTACGGTTCTTACACACATCTTTTGCTTCATCTTATTCCATCTATACTCTTATTTATGCTCGTCGGTTGTTGGTACTCTTGACATGGCCTTTCTTAAAACAATGTTAATTTGATTGAGATATGTCGAAACCATCTAATCATTCCTTTATCTATGTTTGTAACCACATGTTCTTTTACACCACAGCGTTCTCTTATCTTACTATTCTTTACTTTATCCAACCAAGTCACTTCGGCTATACTTTTCAGACTAGTTATCTTCGCAGCATTAATCTTATTTTATGCTTTTTTTGCTTAACCCAATTTTCATTACCATACGTTAGTAAACCAGCACTACTCCATGCACAACCAGTTGTGCCTTTTTTGACACGTTCTGGCTGCTTGTTAAGTCATGCAGGGCCCATTTATTTGTTTTCCTGCCAACACCCTTCAGTCAATGTCACAGTCATACTTTCGGTCTTTTGACAACTTTGAACCCAAATATACTAACTAGTTAAGTTCTACCACTCTTTTTTTTAATTAGCACATCGCAGTTTTTTGTTTATTTTCTTTTTCAAATACTATAACTTTTGTCTTGCTTACATTTACTTTTATCCCATTGATTTTTAGCGTATTATGCAACAATTACCCCTCAACCATAGCCTACAACTCCTCTTCAGATGGTGCCAATACGACCTGATCATCGGCGTAATGGAGGCAATTAACGATAAAGGCATTTATTCTTAATCTTTTAAATAATTTAAATATTCGCTTGTGTATAAGTTAAATAACCATGGCGTTTTAAGTGGCCTCCATAATTCGTCAACCTTGCATACCTCAGCTAAACTGTCAAATTTCTTAAACAATTTATTACGAACTTCTTTTCACCTTCTTCTTGCAAATTCTTAACTTTTATATGCTTTAGTACACTACTTAATTTCTGCACACGATGCCACCATCGTTTAAAGAGAACTTGTGTTCGGCACATTACTAAGAAGTGGTCTGTATCGGTATGCGGTATGCCCGAGTGTCCATCACTTATTTTTTAATTTTTATTCACAATCACATAATAAATTACACTTCTTTGGCATCCTTGATGTCTTGTGTACAAGTAGATCTTTTTATGATTAAATAGTGTGTTTGTTACCACAAGATTCCACTCCAAACATACTTTAAGCAGACATTCTCCATTTTCATTATCTTTGTCATCACTTTACATTTCCAGAATATTGTTATATTCTCCAAGCTTTACTTCTACCCAACTATTATAATCGCCTAGCACTACTATTTTTCAGTCTAGTTATACTTATTCAAAATATCTGTTACACTATCCCAAAACTCCTGCCTTCCTGTTAGAATTTTTTTATTTTTATTCACTTTGTCATTACCGTACAGTCCCATACCCATTACACTTTACTCCTACCCAACCATTAAAATCGCCTAGAATTACTAGTCTTTTATTCTGACTACCCTTATTTAGAATATTCATCACACTTCTTTAAAACTCCTGCCTTTTTTTTTCTTTCAAAGACCGGTTCCACTGTGTATTTTGTAGGGCATAAATCCATGGCAAAAAGATGCGAGTAAGACCAACCTTTAGCCTTACCCAAAGAGGTCTTGGGCTCACACATTTAAAAACAGTTACACATTTATTTATTCCAGTAGAAAGTATCACATAATTGCTTTGACAACCTTTGCTGGTTTTCTAAATTACTGGCCAGTATAGGTACAAATGTTGTGGTTAACATTATTTTTGCTTGGTTTCATACACAAAAATAACACGAATCTATATTCTGTTTATTATTGTGAATATTTTGCTATTTTTTATTTAAACCTTTCCTTACATTTAAAGTAGCAAAGTGCACTTTTCGCCTTCATGGGAGTCATGGTGGCGAACCACATCACCATCTTTTTTACTTTTAAGTCAAAGTAATAACCACTTGTAGCATTCCCATGTAATAAATAAAATGTATTCTAAAAATAAATGCATAAGGGATTTAATCAAATAAGAAATAAACTGTCAAAAAATTTTAAGTTGACAAAACATATAAAACTTTTAAAAATCTTTTATGAAATTATATTTATTGCAGTAGAGGGAAATTTTGGTAAATTTTTTAATGAAAATATACTTACTCTTTTGTGACACCAAAATAAAATTTTAAATTACGTGATAAATATATTCGTTTTTAAAGTAGGTACTTGCGAATCATGTGTAACCAATTCTAACATTACAATACATAAATAAACAAATCTTAATCTGTATTTCCCGCTTTTAATTAAAGTAAGGCATTTCTAGTTTTTTTGTTAATCTAAGAACCAGTGTACGTGTTTAACTGCAAAGGGAATATTATTCATCACCAGATGTCAGTTTTTGATAGGGCGTGACCGCAACTTAATCAACTTCCTCAGTTGGGGGTGAAAAGCCAACCACCCCAAAGAGATTAGATTACAGTAATTTTGGCGTTTTTGCCTAATATTTCACACCCAGTTGTAATTAATTTAAAAAAAAACCTTTACAAACCTTACAATTTTTACACGTTTTTTTTATAATTTTAAAACGTTTGTTTTACTGAATTTATAATGTATATTTATATATATATATATATATATATATCTTTCTTAGCCCACCCCAATCCGAGATATCACCCCTAAAAAGTGTTAAGTAAAATTCAGTTTTAATTTTTTTTTGCAAATTTAATTAAAGATAGAAACTTGCGATATCACTTTGTTAGGGGCTACATTTACTCCGTTCTACTGTATGGCGTCGAGACATGGACTTTAAAGTCAATACGCTTAACAAATTGGAGCCATTAAATGCCATTAAATGCCATTAAATAGGATTGCTTACACCAGTTTTCTCGAAAACGATCTTCCCAAACAACCTAAAGACATCCCACTTAATATTAGACAGAACATGTGGTTCTGCATGATGGAGCTAGTTACAGTTCAATAAACCATTGTTCCGGAATCGGAAATTTCACAAATTCCAGCCGATCAACGTGCGGTTAAAGTGTAATATTGCAATTCTGCAATATTGCATATTTTGTGCTTATGTATTTGTTGTAATTCATAAAAAGCCTTTTTAAAAAGTACACATTAGTCAGACTTTTAGGCAATACTTAGATGCAACTTATCCCAACCCAACCGTTGCAAAATTCAGATAGTTTACCAATTTTTCAGTTTTTTTTATTCTCCATAAAAAACAGCTTTTTTGCTAAAAATCCAATCAGTTACAAGTTGCGTAATTATGCGACGGTGCAATTGGTCCCACGTCGATATCATTTTTTATTCTCGAGATAATCAAGACGAAAAATAATTCCAAACGCGCGCGCGCACTCAAAATTCGGCACTCTCAAAATCGGACCCATTACTATAACTTTCCACTGGAAAGTTAAATATTTTACGGTCTGCAAACGCAATTTTCAACTTAAAAGTTGAATATTTCGAAAACGCTTAGACTTGGGTATAGGACATTATACATGAAAAATGTTAGGAATTATGCTTAAAATCCAAAACTTTATTAATATATAGGGTTTCCCATTAAAAAAACGAAGTTGGGGTTCACTTTCGGTACATTCGGAAATGTCACATACTTGAAAATATTTTAGCCACATAGCCCTTATCAACAGTAGTAAACTTCCAGATTTTCAAATTCGATAATAATTAATATAGTTAGGGATGCAAATTTCACCTCCTTATAATGTAACAGGAACGCTTAAAAAATACCGGTGGTTGGTTCTTTGCGAGTGCTCGGAAATTAAAAACATTTTAGTTTCTATATTTACTTAAATTTAAACAAAAAAAGTAAAATTTAATTTTGCTTACCACTTTTAGGGTAATATCTCGGAAGGGGTGGGCTGAAAAAATTTTGTAAGAGAAAAGATCCATCATAATTTCATACGGACAATCACCTCCCACATTTTTTTGCATGAATTTAGTTACACCCTGTATAGGGATTCTGTTGAATTTAAAGACTTCAGCGCCACCACGACACTTTTAACTGGCGACTCCTATTTACTTATATAAAATGTAATTTTTTTACGGAAAATGTATAAAAGTAATATAACAATGTTACACAAATAGATATCAAAAACCAAATAAACTGTTGACAGACGTCACACAATATCGTTGACGTGTGTCACAAAAGTGTATAATAGGTTGATTGTGGTTAAAAAAATTTTACCCACTAACGCCCGAATTATTTGTTTTTGGTAAATTTTAGAAAGATGGTTATTTTCGTAGTGTTTAGGGTATTAACTGTGACGCAGGGTAAAGTTTTACCAAAAAAATAAGAAAAAATAAAAAAAACATACCGTTACATATATGTAACGCTGGGATAACGATAAAAATTTTTTAAATCAGAGTAAACAAATTTATTTGGTTTTTGTATGAAATATATAATTACAATCTAAACACAGACCGACGCCGACGTCGTATTTTTTGGACATAGTTCTGGCTCTAGTACTTCTACCGTCTCCAGCACATCTTCGTTTTTTATCGGCAATATATACAAGATAATTTTTTCATTATATTGCATATTGGACACTCTGTTACAAGAAATGCTAGATTTTAAAGTACTAGGTCGGCCTGCACCTTTGCCAATAGTTTCATACCTTTGAAAATAAGTCTGGGCAATGGTCCGTCTGAATGTTAATTGCATCATGTGCTGATCACATCCTTTTTTATACAAAATCCAGGCATTACTAATAGTAGCATCCAGACACCGGGTGAAAATAGACCACCATCATTTTTTTGATCTAATGTCGATACTTCTTCTTCACGTGCCATGTCCTCCTAGGACGTCGGCGATCATTATTATGATTTTTATTTTAATAGCAGTGGCACGAAATAGGCTTGTAAAATTACCACTATACCACTTTCTCAGGTTTTTCAGCCAGGACGTGCGTTTTCTTCCTGGACATCTTCTTCCTTGGATTTTGCCTTGCATGATATTCTGTAAGTTACGGTACTTTTCCCCTCTCATAAAATGTCCAAAATATTCCAGCTTACGTTTTTTGACGGTAAACATAACTTCTAGTTGCTTCTGGAGACGGGCAAGCACTTTTGTGTTTCGGACTCTGTCAACCCATGATATTTGTAGCAGGCAACGGTAGCACCACATCTCAAACGCTTCTATTCGGTTGCACATTGCCTTTGTTAAAGTCGATAAGGTAAATATTTATATTCTTGTCCATCAGATCTATTACGCCCATGTTACTGTTATATATCCCAATAAATTCAGGTCTGGGGAAAATAATATACCTTTTTTTAATCTTACTAGTTTTTATATTACGTAATTTAATGACTTTACTCCATAGCAATTGAAACCAACATTTACTACAATATTGTCAACCCATTTGACAAAAATTATACCATTATTTTTATCTAGAGCCTGCTTTATCGTCTAAATAAAATGTACTGATAAATTTTATATGGATATTGTCTTTTGGGCAACTCACCAATCATATTTATCAATGGAGCAGCAGCTTTTCCAAACATCTTCTTCCTTTCTGGTATACATCGAAATTTATTAGGTATCCATCCTTCAAATTCATTGACCAAATTTTAAAACCAAAACATATCGGCTTGCCTCTGATAAATTGCTTACAGCCATGCCTGCCATAATATTTTCAACAGGCACAAATTTTTTCAGAAACTTCTGTTTGAAAATATTCATAAATGGACGCAGTTTATACATTTTATCGCTTGCATCAATTTTAGTGTTGTCGGCACAGCGTATAAATTTAAGAATTTCCTTAAACCTATTACTTTTCATAGCTTCTGTAACTGCATAATTTCTTAAATCATTAGCAGAATCCCAGAACATTCCTTTTCCAGGCTTCTGATCATATCCGCTAACAATTAAAATTGCAATAAAACATCGAATTTCATTAGCAGTTATTTTCGGATCATAACATTACATTTTTCAAATATGTCTATACATGACAGGTCTTAAAATTGTTTATAATCTTTTAAATGATCCGGAAACACACGAGCAGTTGATTGCTCTAAATCCCCTTCTTGATCCCAGATTATTTCACCGGTGTTGCTCCGGTGTTTGGTCAATATATGAATTATTTTTCTCTAGTCAAACAATATCCTTTTGACAACTTATACGATTATTACTGCTCTAAACAAGTTCTGCATGGCTTCGTAATTGCTTTCCAGTCAAGTTATTTAGGGTACCCCCACTATCTTTGTCACCTGACTTCTTATAAGTGAGACTACTTACTTCTGGAGGTTCAACATATTTTTTTTCTACATTTTCAAAATATGCCATTTCTAAAGCTTCTTGCAACGTAAAACCCTTAAAAATAAAAGGTTTACTCAGAATGTTTCACAACATCCTAGTGTTACATATAAGTAACGCTCACTTTAGGTGGAAAAATAGCAATTAATATTTTTATAAAAAGTAAATGTTGATTCACTATCACGAAATACATTTAATATAATATACCAACACCAAGTTTGGCGTTAAATTATAACTAAATGTATTTTATGTAACACTTACTTAAAATTCACCTCATAATCCATGTCCGAAGAATATTTTTTTGCATTTTGACTAATAATGTGCTATTTTACTAAATTTGAAATCGTTTAATAAAGTAGCATTTTATCACATAGAACTCTTACTTTACTGCATAGAACTGTCACTGTCAATAAAACACAGTTTGACAAAAAATTGTTTATTTATTATTGAAAACTGTTATATATATTAAAATTACAATTATTCAAATTTGAAAACTTCAAAACACCAAGTTTATTTAATGCTATTTGTTCTTCCCGAAAACGAATATGATTCTCCATCTGCATTCTTAAATGATTTTGAGGTGCCACTTGTCCATTCATACTCGCTTTATAAATTTATTTTGTCAATCTTTCTTTATCCATCCTTTTAACGTCTTCAAACCATCTAAGCATTCCTTTATCTATCTTTGTAACCACATCTTCTTTTACACCACAGCGTTCTCTTATCTCACTATTGTTTACCTTATCCAACCGAGTCACTCCGGCTATACTTCTCAGACTACTCATCTCCGCAGCATTAATCCCATTTTCATGCTTTTTTTGTCAAACCCAACATTCACTACCATACTTAAGTGTAGAAACCAACACACCTCTATGTACCGCCGGACGTGCCTTTTTTGACACTTTCTGGCTATTTATAAAGCTATCCAGTGCCCCATTTATTTGTTTTTCTGCCAACACCCTTTGCTCAATGTTACTGTCATACTTTCCATCTTTATTTAACTTTGAACCCAAGTACACAAATTCATTTACTTGTTCCACTCTTTCTCCCTCACTCGAAACTCCACAGTTTGTCATGCTTTCTTCTCTTTTAAAAACCATTACTTTCGTTTTGCCTACATTTATTTTTATCCCCTTTGATTTTCAGGGCATCATGCATCATGCATCGCCTGCAACTCCTCTTCAGATAATGCTAATATGACTTGATCTTTGGCGTAAAGAAGGCATTTGACGATCAAATCATTCATTTTTAATCCATACGCATTCTCTTTTAAATCTTTTAAACAATTATCTATGTATAAGTTAAACAGCCATGGCGAAGCCACACATCCCTGTCATACACCTTTTTCGATGTGAAACCAGTCCGTGCAAGCTACGTTTATCCTGACACAAGCAGTGGAATCCTCGTAAAGTAATTTCAGTGCTCGTATTAAACTGCCACTAACCTCATACATAGACAATTAAGACCACAATTTTTTCCTTACCACTAGAATATAATGGGATAAAAAAGGTAATAAATTGTATTTGAAACAAAAATATATTGTATATAGCTATGATCGTTTGTACACAGTAATGAATATAAACCAATTAATATTAATTATAAGCAAGATTATTTAAAACATATGCAGCTATCATAGTAAGATTAAAAATAACCTCGGTGTTTAATTCCATTTCACTCTAGTCAAAGAAACATCTCTACACAAAACTTTAAAGAAGTCTATGCTTTTAATTTATTACCGCGTTTCGCAAATACTAATGTATTTTACCTTTTTGACCGGTAAAACGAAATAATTTATTACAAAATTAAACTGGAAATTAATAAATAGCTCTAAATTATACTGACATTTGTCTAATAGTTAAATGTAGCATAAGTTTTAGATAATTTGTGAAAATGGCTAAGTAATTGGTATTAGACTTTGATTAATACCCTAATATTGCTAAATATATAAATTTTACCATTTTATTAAAAAAAAAATTATTTTTTAGTGGATATTGTTTACGTAGTTAACATAACATGGACAGTTCGTTTCGCTTATACAGGGTGTAACAAAAAGAAAGGTCATAATTTGAATCACATATTTTAGCGTCAAAAATAACTCGATTGGCGCAGTTTGGTTGGGAGACCGTAGGCAGATAATTTACTTAACATTGCCTGGTGCCAAATGCGGTCAAAGGCTTTAGATATATCCAAGGCTATTGCACGGGATTCACCAAAGTTCTCAATTGTGTTTGTCCAGAGCTGAGTGACATAAGCCAGCAAATCTCCAGTAGACCAAAGTTGTCAAAATCCAAATTGTCTGTTATGGATTATCTCAAATATCTCCAGATATTTGATGAGTTCTGTGTTAATCGCTTTTTCCATAACTTTAGATATGACTGAGAGCAATGCAATAGGGCGATAATTTGCAGGAATAGTCTTCTTTCCTTTTTTCGGAATCGGTTGGACTTTAGCGTTTTTCCACATGGACGGAAATACTTCTTTGCTGTATGATAACTTGAAGAGTCTACAGAGAACTGGTGTGAGCTCTTGAGCACAGGTCTTCAAGACAATTGTCGGAATTCCACCTGGTCCTACTGCCTTATTAGAGTCAAGATTTCGTAGGATATTCCTGATAGTGCGATGGCGGATAGCGACCTCAGGCATTGATGCGTTTATTCTAGGTATCGTTGGGGGTTGTTTCCCGTTGGTATCGAGGGTTAAGTTAGAGCTGAACATTTCGGCCAGCAGATCCGCTTTTTCCTTGGAATATACGGCTGTCGTGCCATCGGACCTTTGAGGAGTCGATGGTTAGTATAATGCATAATTCCCTTAAAATTAAAGGAATAAAATTAAATAAAAGGAAGACGAAAATAATATTTTTTAAAAAAGAGAAAACCTGACAAACTGCAGGGTGCTGATTAAAGTTTACAAGAGACGGAAGGTATGACTGTAATATTGGGCAAAACAAAAAAAATTATTGGCGCTCTTCGTTTTTCTTCTTCAGGTGTCATCTCCATTCAATGAAGGTCGGAAACAATTTCGGCATACTTATTAGGCAGTATAAATCAAAGCATAGCTTTATGAATAGCCAGAAAGTGTCAAAAAAGGCACGTCTGGTGGTCTATAGAGGTGTGTTGGTTCCTACACTTATGTATGGTATTGAATGTTGGGTTTGGCAGAAGAAGCATGAAAATAGGTTAATGCTGCGGAGATGAGTAGTCTGAGAAGTATAGCAGAAGTGACTCGGGTGGATAAAGTCGGTAGAGGTCGACCTTGGAGAACATATCTCGATCAGATCAACATTGTTATGAAGAAAGGCCAGGTCAAGAGTACCAACAACCGACGATCATGTATGAGAGCACTGATGAAAGTAGAGAAAGCAAAAGATGTTTGTAAGAACCGTAGCGGAAGTGGAAGGAAGTGGTCTCTGCCTACCCCTATGGGAAAAAGGCGTGACTTTATGTATGTATGTATGATTTAATTCATGTATGTTCATACCAGTCCAATCGCATATATTTTTTAGCCACGAATGTTGTCTGCGGCCATGTCTACGTTTTCACTTAATTTTATCTTCTGCATAACTTTATTAATAGACAGAACATGTCAAAAATGATAGAAAATTTTTAAATAAGAATAAATAAACAATTTACACACCCCTTTTGGCCTTGGGTTAAAATAATAATTTAAGCAATTACAAGTTCTAGTCCTTATATACGCTTATTATGTAACTCGTTTAAAAGCGATTTAGTTAAAATATCTGCAACCATTTCGTTTGTTGCTACATGACTTAGTTAAACCATTCCATTTTCAAATGCCTCTTTTACAAAGTGATGACGAATATCGATATGCTTGGTTCTTGCATGATAAACTGGATTTTACTAAACTATTTAGCTCCACAATTATTAATTAGCAGTTTGATTTTAAAAACAATTTCTTGTACAAGACATGTTAATAATCCTTTTAAATAAATTGCTTCTTTAACTGTCTCTGATAAACTTACATATTCAAATTCGGTATATAAAAGTGCAACAGTTCCTTGTTTTTGTGATTTCCAGGACTTAGCATTTTCTGCCAACATGACTAGTTAACATAACATAACTAACACAACTAAAATATAATCGCCTATCTATAACACAGCTTTTTCAGTCAGCATCACAATAGTAATACATTGATTAATTTTGTTTTGTATGTAATATCCCAAGTTTTTTTGTCCTGATTAAATATCTCAGTACACGTTTAGCTGCTACCGAACCTTGTTGATTTGGTTTATTAACAAATTAAGCTGTTTTAGCAATGTCTGGTCAAGTCCCAACAGCTAAGTTCATTAATCTTTTAATAAGCTCTCTGTAAGGCAAATTATTAATTTTTTTTTCTCTTTGGAGTATTTCTTACTTATTTATTCTGCTGATATCTTGGTTGGATTACATTCATTTATTTTAAATTTTTTAAGTAAATTATTAATATCGATATCCCCACCTTCACACATTTTATGAATAATTGGTTGTTTAAGTAGTAAAGCTTTTCTTGCAGCTGCTTTTATTGCATACACCAATGCAAATATTACTCAAACTATATGAGAAATATTACATCCACGAACATGTTGTTATTCTGTAGAATTAATCGTTAATATCAATTTTGATTTAGCTTAACGATCAGCTTCAGTCCAATGATTTCGTGCCTCAGCATTTTCCTCATTATCTTTATAACAAAAACATAATTCGGTTTTTCACCATTAACATATTTCCACATATTATTCTTTATTAATAACGCCTCTACATAAATCTTCCATGCTTCGCAGTTTTGTATACTCAAATGTTAAAATCTTGAAGCACTCATCGTTAATGTCATATTAAATTCTTGGAATAAAAATGGCACCGATTTACTCACTTTTCTAATATTTTTATGTCTTTAGGATCCTGGGCCCATAACCCGTTAAATAATAATAATAAAAAAATTTCGTTTTATAAAAATATTATTTTCTTTAAATTATTAATCATTAAAAGAAACATCAAATTAAAAAATTTTAATAATAATTATTTAAAAGTTGACAGATAAAACCACTACCAATGATAGAATAATTTTAAATAAGAATAAATAAATAAACAATTGTCTTGTATATTTACCACTTATGTATGGTAGTGAATGTTGAGTTCGTAAAAAAACATGAAGTATAGCCGGAGTGACTGTGATGCATAAAGTAAGGAAAATTGAGATAAGGGAACGTTGTGGTATACTAAAAATGAGTGGTACCAAAGATAGATTAAGGAATGCTTAGATGGTGTAGACACGTAAAAAGGATGGATGAAAAAAGATTGACGAAACAGATTTATAAGGCGAGTGTGTACGTGCAAGTCGGTTGAGGTCGACCTCGGCGAACACATTTTGATCAAATCAATATTGTTTAAAACAAAGGCCAGGCAAGAGGACCAACCATCGACGAGGTCAACCTTGCTAAATATCTTTAAATTGATCGAAATTGTTTTAAAGAAAGGCCAGGTTAAAAATACCAGCAACTATGTTTAAAAGCGCTTGTGAAAGTAAAAGAATAGAAAAACGTATGTTATTACCATTGCAAGTGAAAAAAAGTGGTCTCTGCTTACCGCTACAGAAAAAAGTGTGATTATTCAGGGTGTCGTGCGAAAAGTTTTGCTTAAAAGTAATGGCGGATGCAGTTATGTTAAAAATCTGAAATTACAAAGCTGTAGGTTTTGGATGACGCCGAATATAATGTATTGAATTTAGCACTTCCGGTTATACCGGAAGTAGACGTCAACTTTGTTATTTTTTATAGAACATATTTTTTATTTTATTTTCAAATTCTAAATAAAATTTGTGCACAATTTTCTATACCAAAAATGAAGTATTTTCATTAATAGTAAAGCTAGTGACGTAAAATTGTAACCAATAAACAACAAGAGCTTGTTCGTTAACTTCATGTGTCCAACTTATTGATATTTCATACAGGGTGTTTTAAACTTTGCCGTTAAAATACACAATTTAAATTATTTATAAGTTGCTTATTTTAAATATATCGTTTGGTATTGTATCCCCTTTACCTAAATCCAACCACTTATGAAATATTTCATTATCTTAGTTAAAAGATAACACTATTTAATTCTTTTAACATTAGTAAAGGGTAGGCCTTGGCTGTCAAAGATTTGATAGTTAGAACGTTAATTGTTTATGTTGTCCCGACTGTTTTCTTTACCAGTTTGTATTTCATAGTAAATATTGACAAATGATATTTTAAATCTGACTATTATTTACGGCGAGTGTAATAGAAAAGTTGAACGGAGTTACCGTATTTTTGCAGAAAGATATCAAAATCGACCGATGCAACTGGTGATATTGTAAGAAGATTGCTTATAAACTGCCGTCAGTTTGGTCAATTTAAGACAAAAATTAATAAAAATAAACCACCAGCGGACAGTGACATAAACGAAATTAATGTTTTTTGGTTATTTTAAAGCCTCTCCAAATGCTTCCATTAGAGATTGTGAGAGAGATCTTACTTTGTCGACGTGAACAATTCATCGTATTTTAAAAAAGAACAATGGAAACCATTTTCAAATCATTTGGTGCAACACATACAATTAGGTGATTTTCCTTCAAGGGTATAATTCTGTGAATGGTTTTTAATGAAGACCCAAGAGAATAAAAACTTTATAAATTAAGTTATATGGTGCGATGAAGCAAAGTTTAGCAAAAATGGATTATATAATTGACATAATTTTCATTTTTGGTCCAATAAAAATCCACATGTAGGAGTTTTAATGTTTTTTGTGCAATTAAAAACGATAAAATTTTAGCATTAAAATTTTATGACAAAAATTTAAATGGTAAAAGATATTGACACATTTAAGAAGAAGCCATACGAGCGGCGTTACAAACTTTAAGAAATGGGGAGGCGGCTTTAGCTTAGTATCATCAAGATGGAGCACCTCCTCATAACTTTGGGCATGTTGGTCAGCATCTTTACGACATGTTTGATGATAGATGAATTGGCAATCAGGGTCCGTTTCGTTGGCCAGCTCGCTCTCCTGAGTTGGCTCCTTTAGATTTTGATATTTAGGGTTACATTTAAAATCAGCTATTTTTTAAACCTGTTACGGCAAAGAAAGATATAATGCAGAGAGTCTAACTTGATTTTAATTCTCTAACACTCGACCATATTTGCAGAATTACAAGACATAACTTAATGAAAATAATTCATAAATGTTTAGAAGTAGATAGTGCTAATTTTGACCACTTATTATACAACTTTATTTTTTTAATAATTAATTTCGTTATTTTTGTTTGTAAGTTATCTAATAAAATTAATACAAAATACTTAGTCAACATTTTTAATAATATCCAAAGTTAATAATTCTTTATTCTATTGGTAACTTCTTAGAATTAATAACTTTTAAAAAAAAAATAAGATATCACTTTAAATTATGGAAATCATGGCATACCCTTTACTAATGTCAAAATAATTAAGGGTTAAGTTTTAACTAAGTTAATAAAATATCTCAAAATTAGTTAAATTCAGGTATAGGGAATACTGATACCAAATGGAGGTAACGGGCAAGCGCTTGTTGTTTATTGGTAACAATTTCGCGTCACTAGCTTTGTTATTAATGGAGATATCTTTATTCAATATGACGGGGATTTTTTCAAAATTTTGAAAAATATTGAATTAAAAAAAATAAGTTCTATTTAAAATAACTAAGTTGACATCTACTTGCCACATTCAGTACAACATCATATTTGAACTCAGCGTCATTCAAAACCTACAGCTTCGTAATTTCAGATTTTTAACATAACTGTATCCACCATTACTTTTAATCAAAACTTTTCGTGCCACACCCTGTATGTAGGTAAAAAAAAATTATACAGAACGTTTTTTCAACAGCCACCAAAGCTGACATTGTGTACGAGATTGCAAAACGTTACTTAAACATTTGGTGTACTTTGCTTCGTTCCTTAAGCTTCCATAATTATACCTTATTTTTTTTTATCCGTAAAATATTTGCAGTATGCTAAGATTTTTATAATTAAAAAGTTTTACGTAAGGAAAAAAAATTTTGGATTTAAACCTAACTATATACCGTTTCAACACTATATACCGATTTCACACAATTTAAATTTCTTATTGTTAATCATCTTTTGGAGTTATATACCTGCTGCGTTCTTGACAAGGTTTCCATCTATTTTCTTTATCATTATGGATTTGTTTTACCAAATTTACTATAGATTGTACGCAATCTCTGCCATCTTCTTTTGTTTGCAACTCATCTGTTGTAGTTACAACTTTAACAGCTTACAACTTGCTTAAATGCAGGATTTGAATAATTAATTCTTTACAATTAGATTAATAAAAATCTAACAAGAATAAATAAAACTATTTGAAATTTTTTTTGTCTTACATCTGTCTTAAATGAAATTTGATTATCTTATGAAAATATATTTTTTAATTTAAAGATTGAAACACATCCACTTTAAATTATTTTTTTTGTCAAATTTAATCTTTTTTGCTGCTATTTTTGTTTAAAATATTTTGTTTACAAAAAGAAACAATAAATTACATCAAAAAGTTTTTCACGTCAAAAAATCCTCTTTACATTAAAAGATACTTAAACCTATTGTCAACTTATCTTATGAGTAAGCAAACTTTACAAAGAGCAAGATAAAAAGTATTGACTACATAAAAATTGATAAATGTTCGATGGAGTCGCGTATACCAAAAGTTTTAGCAGATGATAATATATAACATTGGAAAGAGGATTTCTTGTATAATAACATGGTTTTTTTATAAACCGGTAGACATAAAGAAGAGTATAAAGTTGTGAACTAACAAGTAAAGTTTTTAAAGTACCTGTAACGAACAGTTTACTTTGCCCACGTTGGGCGCCAAATGTGTTACTAAATATGTACCAGAAGTTTCAAAAGTGTTACGTTGTTAATTAATTTATTATATTGGAGACTAAAAAATTGTGTTGCTGAAAGAACATCTTGATTTCCCATTTTAACTCAACTCAAGGGAATAGATTAAATCAGTTTAATTCTAGATTTTTACCAATTCAAATTAACTTAATGAAGCGATTGTTGAGCGCCAAGTTTATTTTTGGAGGAAAAAAATTACTAGAAAAAATAAAATCACCAAAAACAGAAAAAAACTATAAATTAAATTTACAAAAAAAAAAAATTAAATATAAAACCCTCCAAGATTTTACTAAAATTAATTACAATTGGAAATTGTAACTCTTAAACTGATACCACTAAAATAATAATAGGGTACTTTCGGTAGTGAAAAATAAATTATGAAATTTGATAAAAATTAAAGTTTATGTAGAAATATACTTAAATATTCAAATTTTGAGTCATAAAAGCACATTATTGTTTTATTATATTAAAATTAAAAGTCGTAATTTGTAATCGGTATTGTTACAAAATTTACTTCTTTCTTGGTTTTGGTGATTTTAAACTCTCGATACAGTAACAAAACAATTTTTATTCCAATACTTTTACACAATAAGTTTTACTTTTATAAATCACATAGATATTCACTTGGATATTCAATTAATTACAACTATTTAAATTTCATAACTTATAAACACTTTTAAAACTAAGCTGTCCTTTGTTACGACCGATGTTTTTTTTATATTTCTCAATTATAATTCCCGACCATTTTTTGAAAGCGATAGAACCATCTGGAAGTCTCTAGGCACAGCTATAGTTTATTAAACGGAGGCGGAAACCGACAAAGGCTCATTAATATGCACCCTCGTTGTGGACGATAATCGGATGCCGATAAATAAACAGGTGTGACGTTATATAGGCAAAAACTGTCATTTCAGTGTAAACAGCTATGTAATTATCTATCAGCGTAACTTTTTCTTTTTCAAGTACCTATCCGTTTCGGATGATGGCAATCATATTGGCAATCATGATCTTATTTGTAGCTGTTTGAAACAATTCTATTGAGATTTTCTCATACCAAGTTCGCAAATTCCGCAGCCATGAGATTCTTCTTCTGCCAGGTCCTCTTTTCCTTTGACTTTTCCTTGCATTATGGACTTAAGTACGGAGTATTGGTGTTGGTTTCTTATGATATGTCTTAGGTATTTAAGCTTTCTGCACTTGATGGCGTACATGATTTCCATTTCTGACTTCATTCTTTGGAGCACTTCTTTGTTCGTCTTGTGATATATCCACTTTATTCTGAGTATTCTCCTGTACAACCACATTTCAAAAGCTTCAATTTTTTTAGTGGTAGCTTCGGTGAGCATCCAGGACTTCAAAGAGCAATAATTGTTTTTTTCAGTGCATTTCATTTGTACCTATTTATTTATTAAAATGCAAACCGGTTTTGTAAAACCAGGTAGTGCGAATTTGCCAAAAATTAATTCAATGATGAAATGAAAATCAACATTTTAAAGTACTTTTTCAAATATAGTAGAATACCCTTTTACATATGTACATGAAATCTGAATTATAAAAATAACACGTGTGTAAAACAAATTGGACTCTACTTGGGTAAAAAAATATTTAAAAAATATTAGATATCATTTGATGCATAAATATAGTCACTCCTTTTTCCCGTAGGGGTAGGTAGAGACCACTTCCTTCCACTTGCTACGGTTCTTACACACACATTTCGCTACTTTTACTTGCATCAGTGCTCTCATACATGCTCGTCGGTTGTTGGTACTCTTGACCTGGACTTTCTTCAAAACAATGTCGATCTGATCGATATATGTTCGCCAAAGTTGACCTTTACCGTCTTTTCCTTTCACACTCGCCCAAATATGTTTCGTCAAGCTTCCTTTGTTTATTTTCTTTACGTGTCCAAACCATTTAAACATTCTTTAATCTATCTTTGTAACTACATCTTCTTTTGGACCACAGTGTTACCTTATCTTTACTTTATCTGACCGAGTCACTCCAGCAATACTTTTAAACTACCCATCTCCGCAGCATTAATCCTATTTTCATGCTTTTTTGCCAAACCCAACATTTACTACCATACATAAGTGTAAGGACTAGCTAGCACTACTCTATGCACAGCCAGACGTGCCTTTTTTAACACGTTCTGGCTGCTTATAAAGTTATGCAGGCCCCATTTATTTGTTTTCCTGTCAACACTCTGTGATCAATGTCATAGTCATACTTTTCATATTCCGTAAACTTTTTTTTCCAAGTTTTTGGCACTGGCAGAGCCAACGGGCCAGTAATATTTTAGGTTGTTTTGTCAAATTCCGTAAACTTTGAACCCGGGTATACAAACTAATTTTTTTTTCCACTATTTCTTCTTTAATCAGCACCTCGCAGTTTGTTATGCTTTCTTTTCATTCAAAAACCATTATTATTTGATATAATTACTAAATAAGTATTAAAACACTAACCAGAATATCAGTGGTCTGGGTGCGACACGAGAGGTCCACACGACTAACGTCCCATGAAAAAATACCACATGTTTTGTTGTTATAATTATTATTATTAAAATACTCATTTTATTAGTTCCTGCAGTTAAAAAAGAAAAAAAATTTTTAAGGATATTAAAATTCTGTATTAAAAATAGTATAATTTATAAATCTTAAAATTCAGGAAGTTTACTATTTTTTTCAGTTTGTTGATTCTCCATAAAAAACAGCTTAACTAATTTTGCTGAAAATCTAATCAGTTTTAAGTTGCGTAATTATGCGTCGAATGCAATTGGTCCGACGTCGATGTTTTGTTCTCGAGACGAAAAATAATTCCAAACGCACATACGAACATACTTACATACACACAGACGTTTACTTAAAAACTATTGTATTTGACTCTGGGGACCTTGAAATGTGGAGATATGTCAAAATTCGGGATTTGCAAAATCGAAACCATTACTATAACTTCAAGTGAAAAATTAATAAATTTTAAATTTTCAAGATATACAGACTAATTTTAAATATTTCTGCTACCATATACAACTGTGAATAAAACCTGACTCGCGGAAGCAAAGAGATGCAACCAAATAAATATTGATAAAACTTTATTGATTTTTTATAAGTTGGTCAGAAAAATTAATACTAAAATGCCAGGATTGGCTTTAGCAATCCTTACTGTAAAATTTCCGTTACATATCAAACAAAAAGTAAGTGAACACAATAAAGTTAACAAATTTTAGAAAAATTTATTGTACCTCTTAATATTTTTAAAAACAATTGTATAATTATTTATATAATATTTTAGAACAATGCCTACTATGAAGTTTTCTTACTTTTTTTTAAATGTTATTTATTTTTTGGAATTTGTTTTGTTTCTATCGAATTATTATTTTTACCAGTCGATTTCTTGCTTAACTTTTTTATTTTAATCCATTTTTATTAATTATTTTTGCAGGATTCTTAAACCATAAAATATTTTATGGTTATACGGTGCTTTCATTTCAAAACCATCCAGTTCCAATAACTTTTGATTATGCGTAAATGTGAGAAAAACAAAAACCCCATCGAATATTAAAAAAAGGGGAAGGATTAAAAATGTTATTTTGCTGCTTACAAGTGCTGCTTACCCCTTTAACATTCTCCACCCCTTCCTTAAAATAGCAACCCTTACCTTGTAATACATCAAATTTAAACTCAAGAAAAATAAAAATCAGTCATATAAACAACAATTTATTCTATCGAGTTAAAAGCGAAATTACTACAGAACATAAAATGAAGTTAATTACAAACTTCTCCTTAAATGTATCTATAGTAACCTTTTAAAGTGTACTCTGTTATGTTGTAGGCAATAATATAACCTATTTTCAAATTAATTTTAAACTCTTCCACTAGTAATTCGTCTACATTCTTCAGTTATTTGAAAAAGTTTTGTAAACTAATAATTTTAAATAGCATAACAGAAAAAGTCAAGTGGTGTTAGATCTGAAGATCTTGCCGGCCACTCTATAACACAATCCAATGTCTTGAAAAACGTTTATCAACCCATTGTCATACAGCTAGTTTGTAATGTGGTGTATTCCGTTCAGTTAAAGGTATATATTTTGTTCATCTAGCACCATATTTCCTGTCCATCACCTTGTCTTGCTAGTGACTAAGTAATAAGTGGATTTATTACACTTTCTAATAATTATAGGTACAATTCTTTCGTTAGGTTTTGGTAAATAAAAAGTGGTCTAATTATCTAATGACCCAGTGTTATAATTTGTGCAGCGTCTATTTATTACAAAAGGATCTAGTTTCTCAAAATTTTCGTACTAAATCTGTAATGGTCTGATGGCCTTTGTTTCTATCAGAATGCCTTTCAATAAATACTCGAGCTGTTCCTTGAGCGTCCTTGTTTTAATGACCGTAAATAAATATTATATTTATTTGTTCTTGCAGTAAATACCCCATTTTAAAATAACTCAAGATGCTACAGCTACAAATAATGGCTAATTTAACGTCAGGATTAACCAACTAAATATACTTTTAACATTTTTGAGACAAGGAAACAAAATGACAAAAAGTGACATGTATTTAAAAGTAAGTTAATTAATCTCCTATTAGACATTTACCTATCCAACAGTGGCGTAGGTCGTTCTTGTTGTGCAAAATAAATTAATAAATTGTATGGCTTATTTGAATTTTTTTGAGTTTTCATCTGATATATCACAAGGTAAAGGTTGCTATTTAACATTTTAAAAAAGGGGTTGGGGATGTTAAATGGGTGCCACTTGGAAAAATCAGAATAACATTTTTAAACCTTCCTTTTAATTAAAAATTAAATTATTTTTAATTTTTCTCACATTTAGGCAAAATAAAAAGTTATTTGGACTGGCTTAAAAGCACTGTAAATTAATTTTCTATTTGATAAGCGCTAGAAGCCTAGAAGTCAGAAGGCCTATTGCACTCTTATAGAAATTCTACGGTAAATTGAATTCTCGCATGGATAGAGTTAAGGTGGCCAAAAATTTAATATCTTCTTTGCCAAAAGACCATACGATAAATATGTTGTCCACATATCTAATCCATAGTTTTGGCTTTAGATTTGCTGATTCTATGGCTTTCTTCTTAAAATAATTCATAAAAAGGTTTGCAACGGCTGTGGACAATAAAGAACCCATTGTTGCTCTATCCACTTGTCGGTATATCTGGCCACTATGCATAAAATATGCATTTTTTAGGCAATGTTTTGCGAGATCTATTACGTAAACCGATAGATTTTTGTTTTCTGCAATTTGTTAGAGCTTCGTTCACAGGTATACTTAGATATAGAGATTTGACGTTAAAACTTGCTATGATGTCATGTTGGTCTAAGATGATGGAATCTAGGATTTGCGTGGTGTATGGAGTTTTTAACATAAAAATCCATTTTTTGGACAAGTGGTTGGAGTGTATTGGCTAGGAATTTTTCCAGCTTGTGCAACGGAGAGTTAAAGACGCTAACTAAAAGGTCTTAAGGGGACACTATTCTTGTGAATTTTTGGAAGGCCGTAGGATTTTGGCATTGACTTGATTTCTTCCTAGAAATAAGTTTTTTTTAATGCTTTCTTTTAGGGGTGATTCTAATACTTATCTTTAATCTTGTAGTTTTTTCTAAGTATGTTGTGGGGTCTCTGGAAACAGGTTTTAGCTTGCATCTTCGAGTAGTTGTCTAATTTTGTCATTATAATTTTTGGAATTCATAACGACAGTGGCATTGCCTTTGTCAGCAGGAAGTATAAAAAAATTCATTATTTTTATTAAGATTTCTTATTGCTTGTGTCTCTTGCTTGCATAAGTTGGTTGGCGGTGGTTTTAAAAATTTTAAAACTCTTGTGACTCTTGGTGTATTTCTTCTGCTGTTTGTTCGTTTAGATTTGTAATGGTAGTTTCGACATTTGTAATGGTAGTTTCGACATTTGAGATGATTTCTTCAGTAGGGATTGTTTTAGGCGTTATTGCATAATTAAAACCTTTACTTAGAGCACAGATTTCTGCTTGGAGAGGTGGTAACCAGATATATTGTGAACTGTATGACTGTTATATGTTGAGTTTTCTTGTTAATTAGGCAGACTTTAATGAAAAACTGCACTCTTTTGACTTTGAAGAGGTAATTTGATGGTGTTAGGAGAATCCTATAAATAAATACGGACTCCCCTCAAGAACAACCTGTCAGTATAGTTTTCACTTGCTATCTAGTGCCATTATATAATTTTAGTGCATTTATATTGCGCAGCAACATAATTGGCGCGCCAACTGTTAATTTTAATATGTAAGTTGGGAGACCAGTGTATTCAGGAACTCGACCGGATAATGAATGGCAGTAATTGTGGATGAAAGATTGAAAAAGAAAGTAATGGACACTCGGGCATACCGCGGTGCAGGTATTGACACAGACGAATTCTTAGTAATGAGCCGAATAAGAGGTCTCTTTAAGCGGTGGCGCCATCGTGTGCAGGAATCAAGTAGTGTACTAGAGCGTATAAAAGTTGAGAATTTGCAAAAAGAAGGTAAAAAAGAGGAGTTCGTTAGTAAATTGGCCGAAAAATTTGACAGTTTAGATGAAACAAGTGAGGTTAAAGAATTGTGGAAGCCATTCAAGGAAGAAATCGTGGATATTGCTATTAAAGTATGCGGTGTAAGTAAAAGAAGGAAAATATGCAGGTTACAGAAAATGTGTGTAGAGGTTCAAAAAGCAGTGTCAGGAAAGAAGAAAGCCTGGCTGGATTGGCTAGCTACAAAAGTCAATCAAAGAACGCAAAAGGCAACGATTAAGGATATAAATAAGGCAAAGAATAAGTATAAAAGGTTAAAAGGTGTGGCAAAAGAGTTTGTGGCAAAAATAAAGAAAGTGATAAAGATGAATTTGATAGAAGGTCATCTCACGATTTCCAAAACAATATTAAACTCTTTTGGAAGTCCATAAAAACAGCCAGAGGTAAAAATACTACCTCGCAATTGAAAAGAATCGGAAACCAAGATGGTAGTATGGTAAAAGGAGAGGAATACATATTAAAGAGATGGAAGGAATACTTTAAAAGTTTATTTGAAAAAGAGGATACACAAGTACAGGCCCCATTCGGAGACATGAGTGAAAGTTGCAATGAAAGTGAAATTACTACGACAGAAACTGTGGAATCGTTGAACAGTACCAGACGACTGGTGCAAGAAAAAAGGTTGGCAGCAGGACTGTAAGAACTACCGAGGTATTAGTTAACTCCATAGTCGGCAAACTGTATGCAAAGATATTGATTAAAAGAGTAACGAATGAAACTGAGAAGATGATATGGGATGTGCAAGCAGGATTTAGAAGAAAAAGTAAATGTATGGTTAAGGTCTTTTTATTACGATGTACGGTCGAAAATTTTTTGTCTAGAAGTTAAAAGGTCTATTGCGCTTTTATAGACTTGGAGAAGGCCTATGACAGAGTGGTGAGGAGTGAATTGTGGTCGAGATTGTCTATATATGGGGTGAGCGGTAGTTAATACAAGCACTGAAATCACTTTATGAGGATTCCACTGCTTGTGTCAGGATAAATGGAGCTTGCACGGACTGGTTTAACATCGAAAAAGGTGTGAGACAGGGATATGTGGCTTCACCATGACTGTTTAACCTATACCTTGACGATTGTTTAAAATATTTGAAAGAGAGTGCGTATGGATGGAAAATGAATAATTTAATCATCAAATGCCTTTTTACAAAATGAAACAACAACAAAACAAAATGAAAGTAATGGTTTTTGATGGAGAAGAAAACATGACAAACTGTGAAGTTTCGATTAAGGAAAAAAGAGTGGATCAAGTAAATGAATTTGTGTACTTGGGTTCAAAGTTTACGAGAAATGAAAAGTATGACAGTGAAATTGAGCAAAGGGTGTTGGCAGGAAAACAAATAAATGGGGCATATCGGCGAACATATCTCGATCAGATCAACATTGTTTTGAAGAAAGGCCAGGTCAAGAGTACCAACAACCGACGAGCATGCATCAGGACACTGATGAATGTAGAGGAAGCAAAAGATGTGTGTAAGAACCATAGCAAGTGAAAGGAATTGGTCTCTGCCCACCCTTACGGGACAAATGCGTGACTATATGTATGTATCTATGTATTAGCGCTTTTTGCAATTGATGTGTTAAAAAGATTGTATTTACAAGTAGTAGATATTTATAACAAGATTGGTTTATAAAACAAATGGAGATAAACTACCAAAAGGACTTTATAGAAAAGGGTATGAATTTAAACTATACCTAATTCCCTTTCATTTTTATTCAATGCGCTAGTATAAATGATGAAGGGGGTATTGGATTAAATTCTAAGCAATTTATTTTTTTTGAATCAATGAAAATGTGTTTTGATAAATGGAAAAAATAAAAAAATATGTTAATATTCTTTATAAGCTAACCAATTGTTTCCTTTTTAAAATTCTTCTCTTGTTACTTTAAATTTTTTTTATTTTTTTTATTTTTTTTAGTTTAGAATTATTATTTATGAAGTACCTACCTTTTAAATTTGACCGTAAAATTCCTGGCATATAGTAGAGATATCTAGCCCTAAGGCCGAAACGAAAAATTTCATTAACCGCAATTCGCGTTGTATAAAACATCAAAGGTTTAATAACGAGTTACGAAATTTAGTTTTTTATGATTCATTTTTTTTTGTTTAAATTTAAAAATTATACAAACATAGAATCAATTTTTTATCGTGATTTTTTCACTCGTCTTCGAACAAAATTGTGAAAACATATTAGATTATACAATTAACACTTGGTCCAGCCAAAGAATGAACGTGCGTCATAAATAAAAGCGTCTGAAATAAGTCGAAAGCGGTGACGTCACTGTTCCACAAAGACGATGTTGCTAGTGGTCCGAACACCGTGCAAATAGTTTATTTAATACCTTAAAATATAAGCATTTTATTTTGTTCCATTTAAAAAAATTAATATTCAAAACACAAAGGTTTATTTATAATAA
This sequence comes from Agelastica alni, assembly GCA_950111635.1. Classification (NCBI taxonomy): domain Eukaryota; kingdom Metazoa; phylum Arthropoda; class Insecta; order Coleoptera; family Chrysomelidae; genus Agelastica; species Agelastica alni. The sequence goes on from OX467717.1 coordinate 3,091,349, forward strand.
GATTATTTAAATATAATTTACATATATAAATAATACAATTCACATAAATACAATAAATTTAATATTTAATCATTTACATAATCACAGCTATCGCCAATATTTATAATTATGGGTTCAAACTCTATATTGTACATGCCATTTTCTCGTTCATACCATTTTTTTATGACTGAATCAGTGTGTCCCACGGACTTGGCCCATGCTTCAGCATTACACTTCTGTAATGCTTCATTCCAGATACCTAATACCTTCTCATCACTATATCAATCTCTGCCAATATATTTGTTGTAGTATGATTTACAATTAGCCCAAATTAGCTCAATAGCATTAAAATCTAGATGATAAGGTGTGATAACCTTACGAAGTATAATACTTCGTAACCATGTTCTCTCACTAATTTATCTATGATATGTATATATATATATATATTATTTTCTGTTCATCTAGGCCAATTGCAATAATTCGGGCCTTTTAAAATTTTTATCATAATTTATTTTGTTTGTTTGCAACCAGTCCTCTATATCCTGTTTTTTTGAAGGAGTGGTACGTTGTTTATTTGAAATTTCACTGTGGTATGGTGCATTGTCCATTGTTATGAAAGAAGGCTCTTCTAAACCAGGGAGTAACTGTGTAGTGATCTATTTTGTAAATATTGCTTTGTTCATTTCTTCATGATAATTTATAGTCACAGATTTTGAACATAATAGTAAACTGGCATTTTAAACAAACCCTTTCAAAGAAGCAGCATGAACAATTATGAAACTTTTACCATCATACCCTTCTCGTTTACGTACAGATTTGCTACTAATATCCTGCCAAGACTTATTTTTGTTTCCTTTTGAATAAATCCATGTTTCATTCAAAAAAATTAAATCTCGTGGATATGCACTTTTAGAGTTCTCCATATATTTTCTTAAAAAATGTGCTTTTTGTGCAGCAATATGGGTGCGTTCAATTAATGATCTGCGATTATCATCTCTTTTAAATTTAAAGCCAACGTCTTTTAATAAAATACCTAATGATGATTTTCCAACTAATACAACTTCTTTGATTTCTAATTCATTGTTTAATCACTTAAGGGTGACATGTTTTTCTAAAATGATTTATACAGGCAAATCTGTAGTTTTTCTTTTTAGTCGAGGCCTACTTTTGCCTTGAGAGGATAAAACGGCATTATTTTCTTTCGTTCTTCTAATTTTATACGCTGCTGTATATGATATCTTAAGTGCACAGGCAACTCTCTAAAATATCTTAAAGAGTATAATAATATTACTTAAGTATGTAATTTTATTGTAAAATTAACCTACCTCTTGTACAGATGATAATGGTTCCAAAGGTCCCCCGTTTCGTTTCTTCATTTCAAAAGACTCACACAAATTTATAACCAATTTTTGTGCTTGTGATTTTAAGGTTTCTCCACGCTTATTGTACACAATCTAAAAATAAGTAACACGTACGAGTATTTAAAGTTATTTTTCAGCATTGTATTTAATTGTAAATCTGAATAACTAGCAGTTTTAAATACTAATTCTTGCCAAGTCAAACAATCCTGTTATGCGGATTCTTATACACACGCTTCTGTAGATTATTTGATGAAATGTCAATGTAAGGTTAGGATAATTTTAATATCAAAATATGTACTTACTGTAAAATTTAAAATTCAACAAGATTCTAGTTTTCAAGAAAACACGATAAAGATAGACCTCGTTATTTACATTTCAGAGTGCAACGAGTCACAGTCTAAGCCCAATGTTTGTTGTCATTAGTTTTATGGAACATAGTTGCCAGTTAATCAAAATGTTGGAAGAACTCAGTTTCTGAACAATTTTGTGCTCAATTTTCTGTCTTTTTAACATTTAAATTGGTTAATTTGACAAACAGACGGTGTGTGCCTTATAAGTATTAATACATATATGTGTATAGAAAAATATGTAAACAAGAATTCATTTTGCGGTGGGTAATGTATTCGATTAATCTCATTCATGGTCACGTACCTTACACAATCGGCAATGGTGGAGTCACTTGTACGCAAAAATCGAGATCTCATGTTCTATCTTTGTTCTACTTGCTAGCCGCATCGGTGGAACTTGTTAGAATTAAAACATTGTACAATTTATGTATGACTCGCTGTATCTGTTTGTTCCATAATCTAAGACGATAACCACGTTATACACAAAAATGAACGTACTTGGTGTAGACATTAGTCATTTATGAAACTACGCTCTCTTAACCACCGGACAGCGTTGTCTTTATGTTAAGCATGTCTTTAGTTACACTACGAAGTTGTTACTATGTTTACCCACCTGACTACAAGTAGTAAATATTTTTAAAATGACAATAAAGTTCTAAAAACCTTTAAGTGGCAACTTTACTTATGTTAACGTTTTCTCGAAGGAGAGCCGACCTTGCAAGATTTAAATAACCTGTGGGCAATTTTTTAATTACATTAAAAAAGTTTTCGCGGAGCAGGGCCGGATTTAGGAGATGGCAACTGGGGCTGCAGTCCCGGAGCCTTCACAATAGAGACTTCGGAAAAAAGTCCTTTACCTTTTCCTTTGATATTTTTTTTTGCTGGTTTACCTTTACCTACAGTACTTTGTTCAAACATGATTATATTTTTCTTAAATATTAACAGAAATGATTCATCTATATTTGTTCATCCAATCGAGCAATCAGTAAAATATCAAAATCTCAAATGGTCCTGATAAGCACTTGCACTACCCATCTTGAGCCAATACCCCAATTGCTCAATGGCTGAGTGGGGCGGTACTTGCTTGCAGCCATAAATAATCCTTGTTTTCTTTTATATTTACATATGTTTGTTAAATGCTAAAAGAATTTACTTGCTTTCACAATAAATTATTTATTGATAAACTCCGAATCCAGCACTGTCGTGGAGTCATCTTTGTAAGTACCAATATTTCTAATATTTTCTATAGAGGACACGCCGGCAATATTTAGATATTAATTTTATACTTTATTTGTTTTAATTTTGCGACAACAAAGACATGCATACTGTTGGGTAAATTGCTTCCTTAAAAAAATTAAATATCTAGCAATAAAAGAAGAACATGAATGACAAAGACATAGGAGACTAGACTGCGGGTCAATATGCGAGAGTTGGCTCCCGATGAAAAAAAGACAGTCGCTCGAGAGGTTGTCTCGTGCTTTCTCTAATGAGCGGGGCTTACTCCCGATTCTCGAATCCGATCCCTCCACTTAGTTCACTGCGTGCCTCTCGGGCGTAAGCCCCGCCCAATAGAGAGAGCACGAAACAACCTTTTGAGTCTTTTTCTCATCGGAAGCCAACTCTCAGCACGGGGACCCGCAAATCTACTCTTTAATGTCTATGGTGAATAATCGCAACCTAACCTTAAAATTTTATTTATAAATAATACTTAAAAAAATTGCAAATGCATTTTATTTTCATTCGAAAAAGTCATTTAAAATAATTTTAAAATTAATATGAAACCAGCCTTTAAATACACTGCCTCCTTTTGGAGCGAAAAATAAAAGAAAGAAACTTCACAGGCGCAAGCCTACATGAAGAAAAATAGTTTGGACAGATTAGATTTTAATTCAATTAGAACAAACACGTGGTTAAGGTGTTCTGTAACGGAGAGACGGGTTTTAAAATGTGGAGCAAAGTCTGTTCGTTTGTTGGACTGCGTTCGGTTTTTGATCGGATAAGCAACTTTACTCGCGCTCCGGGTATAAAGTAAGTTGTCTGGCAGACTCACGTTGAAAGTTAGTATATTTTTTAGTTAACGGTTGTTAAGAGTCGCGTTGACGCCTATTATATTTCTACGCCATGTTTACAGTGTAATTCTCTTTGGAAACATGGTTAGCCGGTAAAATTTGGGACGTAAACAAATATAAAAAAAAAATTATAAAGTCCCATATCAGTTTCTTAGAAACAATTTATAAGATATATCCCGTTTGAATTAATATTAACTTTAATTATTGTCTGTCTGAGTACATTTTTTTTTTAATTCTTAAAAGATTGAAGGCGCGCGTGTTTCTTTTATAAATTAATAGTATATTTAACAGTAAAATGAAATGTGTTGCTAATTTTTATTTGGAAATTGTTATTTTCCGGCAATATAAATAAGGTGTTTAAAGCATCAAAATAAAACAAAAGAATAGAAGTTATCGGTAAGTTTTCTTTAAGTGTTCATTTTGGAAATTAGTATTTATTTGGTTAAAAAATTTACTTGTCAATGACAAAATGTAGGATCGAGGTGTAAACATCAAATATTCTGTCATTTGATCACTTGCAAAACCAAAGTTTTTATTGAAGCAAATTTTAGTTATCTCAGAGATTTGGGTTGATTTTTTGTGTTAAACTATTAGATTTAAGCTGAAATTAAGGTTTGTTTTAGAAGTTTTAGTTTTATTGTCAATGAATTCTCGTTAAATGCCAGTAAAGCTACATGTGTCCAGGTATTAATTTTGGTTTGTTTTCGAAATTTTCCAGTTCTGTTGTCACTGGAATTCTTGTTGCAATGCCTATGGAAGTCGAACTATTAATTTCGGACATATTGTATTATGTGGGTGAACGTGTTTCATCAATTAAGGAATGTGAAGAGGGTTTTAAGGCTGGCCACATTATTTTATATGGAACTGACGGTCTTAATAAAAAATCATTAAAAGTTTATGCATGAGATCCATTTCTGAGCTGACTTAGGATTTGAAGGAAATTTATACAAAGATATAATCGAATTGCCATATGTCCAACTTGCCACGTCTTTTTCGTTCCCTATAGAGTACTCTGCCAGCGGTCTGTCTACTGGCAAATTATGCCCGAGCTCAGCCGTAGAGGGTAGAAGAAAAAACACAAATATAAAAGTGAGCCGCGCCACCGACTTAGACGGTTCAAGCCGGAAACCCCTAGGTCTTATAGGCACTAGCAGAGCCACACGATAAACGACTAAGATTATGGTGAACCAAATAAATAAAATTATAGCAAAAATATATTGGATGCTTTACTCACACAATAAATCAAAGTACACAGCTCAATAGCAACTTTATAACAAATATAGTCAAAATCAACAGTCAACAATAAATCAAAGTACCCGGTTCAATAATAAACTTATAACAAATATAGTCAAAATTAGCAGCTAGCAATAAATCAAGGTACACAGTTCAATAATAAACTTAAAACAAATATAATCAAAATCAACAGCTAACAATAAATCAAAAATCCAAAGTTTACGATTCCATAAAATCACCAAAACAAAAGTAAGAGTAACAAACTTTAGCAAGTTACCAAAAAGAAACGTATACAAGTCAACTTTTTAATAATACCTAATCAAACATTCACATAAGGCTGCTAATTTACTCATGTTTTTACCATTTACATAAAGATTTACACTGCCAAAACAATCGAGTTTATTTAAAAATATTTTTTTTACAATGGTTGTCCTTTAAAATATCAAAATTGTAGGATATTTACAAATAAGTATAAAGAAAATATATTTTTACTTGGACATAAAGAATTATTAAGAAGATTATATTAATCAGGGTTTAGTTTTGGCATATTATCTAATGCAATAAATAGTTTTTAATATTGTATTATATTAATAAATTAAAACAAAACTTAATTTTGGTGTCAAAAATAAGTCACGTCGTTAAATATCCAAAAATGATTCACTTGTAACCTTTGGGTAAACGTATATTGTAGATCAAATATAAAAAAAAATAATAACTTTAATCTCGATCACCTTAATACGGAGTTGCTGCTTAAAACACCAAGTAAGTTTTTATAACACTGCAATTTATCGTTGATATGGATGATACGAATGCACTACTCCTGGCCGGTTTGATTATGGAACGGCACCTGCTAATTAACCATGGCTTCCCTAAAATAAATCCCGCATGCGGATATTTTAACTCGACACCAAAATCCAAAATATCAACAACGAAGGTAAGATAGAATGGTCAAGTTAAAAATTAAATAGTTTTTATTCAAAATTCAATTAAGATGGCCCAAATACAGCCAGATATGAAAGAAAAACCGTAGAGGTTCTGCACACGTGTTAATATCACCCCGTCCCAAAAACTCTCACCACACCACTCCCAAGACTGCCACCAAACGACTATCTCCCAGGCCGGATATCAAGAAATGACACGGAATAAACGTCAATCAACAATCTTCGCAAGTCCATGCTCCATCCACACAGAAATGCAAACCAGACAATAATATAACTGACAACACACAACAATCGAGGCCAAAAACCAAAGCAAACTCTAATGACGAAAAACCCCCCCACTCAATCACCATCGATTAACGAAAGATGCCACAGCCATTAACAATCGAATCCTATCACTACAAGGTATGCAACACTATTTACAACGAATGATATATTTAAGTTACAACAAAATACGGTACCTGAGGAATACGAAACTATCAGAGACACAATTATAATGGAACTGTAGAAGGGAAAAAATAGGCACGTGACAAACTGCTACCTTTAGTTAAAACAGAAACGTTTAAAAAACCCAAAACTAATTGTATAAATTGGTGCGAAATAGGGTTGTGTTAAAGTCGGCAACGCAACATATGTTTGGTTGAGCAACTTTTTTAAACACGTCGCAACGTTAAATTGCTATTGGGCCGTTACGTTAAATCAGACAGTATAAAGTTGGTCATCAAATATAATGACTGATTAAGTTAACAGATTAGACAACGTTATACGAAAAAATCACGGAGTGGGTGACATCTATTATTGATCGTATGAACTTCTCGAGGTGCGAACAACAAACCAACCTTAATTTGTTTATATGAGTGAAAAGTGAACTTTAATTATTATTTTAATTAAATTAAGCATTGAAAGTGTTATATTTAAACGATATTTTGTGAAGAATTGGTGTTAATAAACCACAAAATCCGAAAATGCAAACGATTTAAAAGGGTGACATGGTGATAAAATCGCGAAAAATATGCTTTGTTCTACAATGATCTACAAATGGCAATTTGATTATATACTTGCATAAATTTCTTTTGAATCCTAAAGCAGCTTAGAAATAAAAGATGATCTTGGAGACAGGAAAACCAATCTCAAAGTTTATGTTTGTTTAAAGCAAGCACTTTGTGAAATATAATTTTTTAATGGTAAGTTTGATATTGTTCACCAATAATCTATCATTTTATTTGTGATTATTCATAGTGACTTTAACAACACAAAGAAAGCGTTTGAATTATGGATCTGTTCCTATCTAGAACCTTCCACTGTTGAAGTAGACTTTCGTAGAAATTGCAACAAGAATTCCAGAGATAGCAAAATAAAAAAGTTCAAAAAAAAACCAAAATTGATACTTGGACACACCTAGTCTTTACTGGCATTTAACGGAAACAGTCAAACGGCAATTTTAAGATATAAAAAAAAATACAAAGCAAACTGGAAGCCGAAAAACAGGACATAATGAGTAAACAAGACCCAGACCAAGAATGGGAAGCATTAAAAAATACTATTAGGATGACAGCAGGTCTCCTTCAACAAACAGATAACCCCATAAATCGGCCAAACAAACCCTTGATCACACAAGCGACCGTAGAAAAAATTAACAAACGAAAAGAAATGAAAAGGAAGGGTAGTTTACCAAAAGAAAACTGTGACCTTGCCACGTCTTTTTTTGTTCTCTAAAGAGTACTCTGCCAGCGGTCTCTCTACTGGTAAATTATGCCCGAGCTCAGCCGTAGAGAGTAGAAGAAAAAAAATATATAAAAGTGAGCCGCGCCACCGACTTAGACGGTTCAAGCCGGAAACCCCTAGGTCTTATAGGCACTAGCAGAGCCACACGATAAACAACTAAGATTATGGTGGACAAATAAATAAAATTATAGCAAAAATATATTGGATACTTTACTCCTACAATAAATCAAAATACACAGCTCAATAACAAAATGATAACAAATATAGCCAAAATTAACAGCCAACAATAAATCCAGTCACACAGTTTAATAATACACTTATAACAAATATAATCAAAATCAACAGCTAACAATAAATCGAAACTTCAAAATTTACAACTTTATAAGACAACAATAAATCAAAAATCCAAAGTTTACGATTCCATAAAATAATTAAAACAAAGGTAAGAATAACAAACTTTATCAAGTTACCAAAAAAAAACGTATAAAAGTCAACTTTTTAATAATACTTAATCAAACGTTCACGTACGGCTGCTAATTTACTCACGTTTTTTTTTACCATTTACGGAGAGATTTACACTGTTAAAACAATCGAGCTTATTTAAAAATATTTCTTTTTTTTTACAATGGCTGTCCTTCAAAATAGCAATATTGTAGGATATTTACAAATAAGTATGAAGAAAACATTTTTACTTGGACACAAAGAACTATTGAGAATATTACTTTAATCAAAGTTCAGCCGTGGCATATTATCCAATGCAATAAATAATTTTTAACAGTGTATCATATTAATAAATTAAAACAAAACTTAATCGTGGTGTCAAAAACAAATCACGTCGTTTAAATATTCTAAAATAAATCACTTGTAACCTTTGGGTATACGAATTCACTACTCCTGTGGTTTGATTATGGAACTGCACCTGCTACTTAACAATGGCTTACCTCCATCAGATCCCGCATGCGGATATTTTAACTCGACACCAAAATCCAAAATATCAACAACAAAGATAAGATAGAATGGTCAAGTTAAAAATTAAATGGTTTTTCTTCAAAATCCAATTAATATGGCCCAAATACAGCCTGATATGAAAGAAAAAACCGTAGAGGTTCTGCTCACGTGTTAATATCAAATCGTTCCCAAAAAAACTCTCACCACCACCCGACTCCTAAGACTGACACCAAACGACTCCCTTAAACTACTCTCCCAGGCCGGATATCAAGAAAATGGCACGGAACACGCGTCAACCGACAATCTTCGCAAATCTATGTTCCAAACTCATAATCGCACTCGTCCGTGTTGATAGCCAGCCCATCCACACAGAAATGCAAACCAAACAATAATATAGCTGACAACACACGACAATCGAGGCCAAAAATCAAGGCAAAATCTAATAACAAAAACCCCCACTCCATCTCCATCGATTAACAAAAATGTCACAGCCATTAATAATTGAATCCTATCACTTCAAGGTATGCAACACTATTTACAACGAGTGATAAATTTAAATTACAACAAAATACGGTAAGCGAAACTATTTACGAGTACCTGAGGAATACAAAACTATCAGAGACCCAATTAATAATGGAACTGTAGAAGGGAAAAAATGGGCACGTGACAACCTATACAAGAAAATAAGTAAAAAGATACAAAGACAATGCAGACAGGACAAAAACAACTACATTAAAAAAATATGCAGGGATATAGAAGAACATGAACGCACCCATGACACCAGAGACTTGTATCAAAAGGTAAGGAAAATAACACGCACATTCAAACCAAAGATTTCCACAATTGAGGACAAGGACGGAAAGATCGTATGGGAAGATGAAAAAGTGATCGAACGATGAAGACAATATTGCGAGGAATTATTCACCGAAAAAACAAAAATAACGGTCGAACAACAGAAAGAAAATATACAATTTGAAATGAAGCCCAACATTTTTATGTCTGAAATTAAGGAAGCCATAAAAAACCTAAAGCTAAATAAATGCTTGGGAACAGACAGAGTCTCTGCTGAATTTATAAAAGCACTATGAGACCCGGGAATTAAAATCTAACATGATATATGTAATAAGATCTGGCAAAGTGGCCCCTGGCCTAAAAAATGGACAAGGTCTGCATTTATTCCTATTTACAAAAAGGGAAAATTATTGAACGATATCTCTAATATCTCTAATTTTACATGCCAGCAAAATCCTGCTTAAAATAATAGATAGACGGCTGCAGAACTACTTAGAGAGCCAGATCCCTTCAGAACAAGCATACGGTTGCATAACCAGAAACACTAAAAGAGCCCTGGTTAACACCTTAGTGTTTTCGATATTTTCATATGGTTCCAAATTCTGGACAATAAAGTCGAGCGACAGGCAATGAATAGATGCATTTAAAATGTGGTACTGGCGGAGGATGCTTCTCATACCCTGGACTGCACACCGGACCAATGTGCCAGTTTAAGCGAATTAGGAATCAACGATCGATTATCCACCAGTTGCCGATGTCGCATTCTGGGTTACTTTGGACACATCACCAGACAAGTTTAAGACAATCTAGAAAGACTTATCGTGCAGGGCTAAGTGATAGGTAAAAGGTCAAGAGGAAGATCTCCATCACGATGAATAGACCAAATTAAAGAGATTACAGGGCAAACCTTGCAGACAAATTTAAGAGTAGCGGAAGACCGACAGCAGTGGAGACAATCGACCCATCAATGCTCATAGACATTATGTCACAACTCTTCAGCAATAAAGATATGACTAAAAAGAAGTGAAGATTATAAGATAGTTTATCGAGTAGTTATAATAATTTGATTTCTGTTTTATTTGAACTTAATTACCAAAAATCCAATAATTTAATTGGTTTTCATAATTTAAAGTCAAAGCTTTCTGAGATTTTAAGATTCATATAAATATGTTAGCACCAAAGAGATCGGGGTCAGTCCTCGGCGTTCCATGGCCCAAATAGTGTGAAACTTGTGTGTTTTCTTAACAAAAGGACAGCCATTCTTTGCTAAAAAAATAGTTAATTTGTGAAGTACATCATGGTAAAGGTAACATAACTGTTATTTACATGTTTGGATACAGTTATTAGGTATTTTTATTATATTTGAATAATATAATTTTAAAAAACTTTTTTGTGATAAACAAACCTCTCCAGAAAGGAGACGGCCATGTTTAAAATCGCCATATGTAAAAATTTCTAACAAGTGCAGTTATAGTTAAAATTAATAAACTCTACATTTTAAACAACAGTGTTAGTGAGCGAGCTGACTTACCATTCATCTGAAGATATTGATTAATTTGGCTAAGGTAACACTTTTTAATTTAAATTTCCTATTTAATTTAAGATTGATCCAGTCGGCTGTGAACATCACTTTACACATAGATCACGGATCAGACTTAACAAGACAGACTTTTTAAGCGTTGCCACATTTTTTTTATTTCCATAAAAATTTTGTTGTAACAACTTAAAGTAAAATTCATTTGTTAAAAAAATTTTTAATTAAAAAATAAAAATAAATATAATTAAAAAAAAGATTTAATTAAGTTTGTAATTGAATTGTAATTTGTAAATTTAAATAGTGTGAGAGTGTATGCGTGGTTGCATAATTTTAGTTTATTTATTTGTGTACTTTTAAAACTCTTCAAATTGTTTATTTTATTTTGTTAAACTTTTAGTGTTAATCAACAAGTTATCATTTCATGTCAATTATCCTTTTTAAATTGAAACGACACTAAGAATAAAGGGATCTCAGCTCTGAATAGTAATAATAGTTTTAATAAAAAAAATAAATAATAATTTTTTATTGTTTTTTTTTTATAAAAAACAATTGGCGCTCACGGTACGTTAGTTTTTATTTAATTATTTTAAAAGTAACGAAATTATATTTTTACTAACCAATATTTTTAACAACAATTTTTTTTTAAATTGATATAAAATATTTCGTTACAATATATATATATATATATATAAATATTTTATAAAAATATTGATAATGAAGCAAGAACTCGTTATCGACATCTTTTTATTTTTTTTTGTTCCCTAAATACATGTAATTGTTAACCACAGTAAAAAAAATAACTAGGTTTTATCAAATCATTTAATATAAAGGGAGTAGAAGACTTTTGACGTTGTGTGTAAAGTTGCAATGAAAGTAAAATTAGTACGACATTACAAAATTGGGCAAAGCTGCTGGGTACGACAGGATAACAGTTGAAATGCTGAACGCTGGACAAAGCGTGGTAACTAGTCTGCTGTGCCGCCTTTTTAACCTTTGTTGGAAAAGTGGTAGCGTACCAGACGACTGGTGCAAGGCCGTTGTCGTACCGCTTTTTAAAGAAAAATTTTCGCATCAGGACTGTAAGAACTATCAAGGTATTAGTTTACTCAGCATGGTATGCAAACTGGTCACAAGGATATTGATTAAGTGTAACGAATAAAACTAAGAAGATTATATGGGATTGGATTTAGAAGAGGAAGAAGATTTATGGATCATATCTTTTCATTAAGAGGCATAATCAGTCAAAAAATTCTTGGCTAAAAGTCAGAAGGTCTATTGTGCTTTAATAGACTTGGAAAAGGCCTATGACGAAGTGAATTGTGGTCGACATTGTCTATGTATGAAATTAGCGGTAGTTAAATACGAGCACTGAAATCTCTTTACGATAATTCCACTGCTTGTGTCAGAATAAACGGAGTTTGCTCGGAATGGTTTAACATTGAAAAAGATGTAGGACAGAGATGTGTGGCTTCGCTATGGCTGCTTAACTTATACAAAAACGATTGTTTAAAATATTTTGAAAGAAAGTGCGAACATATCTCGATCAGATCAGCATTATTTTTAAGAAAAACCAGGTCAAGAGTACCAATAACCGACAACAAGCATGCATGAGAGCACTGATGAAAGTAGAGGTAGCAAAAGATGTGTGTAAGAAGTGGAAGGAAGTGGTCTCAGCCTACCCCTACGGAAAAAAGGCGTGACTATACGTATGTATGTATGTGTATAGACAAATGAAAAAAAATATTAAGACCATAAATCTTTGCTTAAAAGATAAATGTTAATTTATGTTAAGCTTAGAGTCACAGTGATAGAAAGTTATGATACTTCAGAAAACGTGTTTTATTTTTAAACAATTATTGCCAGCTCTATTTTTTCGTGTGTTTTTAAAAAGGTCTTCAGCACCAAAATAAAAAAATTATTAAAAATTAAGGAAAATTTTTTTTTTAATTATTACGAGCTTAAAAAAACAAAAGCTTGTACAAATTTAAAGTATATTTTAATCCCATACACTTTTTCATTAACGCTTAACACAATTCTCTTTTAACTTATGCAACGTAAATACGCTGGTAAGAATAATGTACAGCATAAATTTTCCTTGAAAAATTACATTGTCGCATTCATAAAACTAAATTAAGTTACTTTTTTTACAAGAATAATTAAAGTTTGACGAATTAATGTTATTTATAAACGGACTAATACATATTCTATGCAGGTATATTTCTTTTGGCGAATAATTACGTTTTTATATTAATTATTTTTTTATTGTGTCGAAAGCCTTTTATTGTTTTTTCAATAGTGATGAAAAATAAAAAATGGAGAAAAGACTCGCGTACAAATTATATAAAATTTATTTTTTTTTCTGTAAAAGGGTGAAATATTTTCAAAATTTATTATGTTGACGTAACTCTTTAAAACTGACGAAAACATATTATTTGGGAACTTCTCGAGCATTTCTTATAAACTGAAATCTAGAAAATTCTTATTTTCCGGTGCGTCAACTTTTGACATTACTTTAAGACGCTCAACTCCCTCAGCTATTTACGTAAACGGAATGGGGGTTGGGAACAAGTAATTTGTTACAAAAAAGCCCGAATTTGTCTATTTTTAAATTTTATTTTGGTTTTTAATAAATAAATTTATCGATAATTTGCTAGCTTTAAAGTAGTGCATTAAATTACGGGGTATTTCAAAAAAAGGTGACCCTGTCTCTACGTTAGGTGGAAAACTAAAAAATAATTGAGGTTTACTCAGTAAAAATTGTTCGTAACGCGATCCTTATTTAAGATAAAGCGCGTTGAAGAAAAAAAGTGTATACACATTTATTACGATTTCGACGAAACTACTAAAAACATTGTAATGAAATTTTATACGAAAATGTTTTAGAAGCTGATACATCCCACAAATTTGTTTTTTATATGACTTACATGAAGAACACTAGTTACACAGTTCGTACCAAGTAGTATTGAACATAACTTTTTTAAGGTTAGATTTATTAATTAAAATTTTAAGTAAACTTAATAGTCCAGTCACAGGCCATATTTTACGAAGTTCTATTCAAGAGGCGCATCCTTTGGCCAATTTTCTTATAGGTTGTTTGGACCTACAATAATATAGTCCTGAGTTTTCGGTATAACGCATTGTAGCGTTATCAAAAAATACCGTTCCAAAATAACGTTCCACGAGTAACGACTCATCCCCACTTTTATCGCACGCGCACGATATTATTTCCAATACATCGAAATAAATCGATAACTGTGATGGCATCTTCTTCTTCTTCTTATGGTGCCGTCTTCCGTCGAAGGTTGGCGATCATCATGATTATTTGCATTTTGTTGACTGCTGATCTGAAAAGATGATTTAATGAACAGTTGAACCATTCTCTCAGGTTGCGGAGCAACGACATTCGTCTTCTTCCAACGCTGCGCTTCCCTGCAATCTTTCCCTGCATCACCACTTGTAGCATTCGGTATCTCTCTCCTCTCATAGTGTGGCCCAGATATTGTAATTTTCTGATTTTTATTTCGTTATTAATTTCTGTTTCTTTTGAGATTTTTTTTAGTACTTCTTCGTTTGTAATTCTGTCCATATAAGATATTCTCAGTATTCTCCTGTATATCCACATCTCGAATGCTTCATTTTTCTCATCATGACCTTTGTCAATGTGGCCGCTTCTATGCCGTATAGTAAGATGATGAATATGTAGCATCTCAGCATACGTATTTTGAGATCGTTATTTAAATTTCTGTCACAGAAAAACTGTTTCATATTTATGAAGGCTCTGCGTGCGATTTCAATTCTTGCTTTCAGTTCGCTAGCATAATCATTGTTGCTGTTAATCCATGTTCCCAAATATTTATATTTATATACCCGTTCTATTATCTGGTTATTTACTATCAGCTGTGTGTTGTTGTTTCGGGTCTTTGTGAATACAAGGAATTTTGTTTTGCTGAGATTCATGTTTAGCCCGTATCGAATACTGACATTATGTACCTTTTGTACCATTCTTTGTAGGTCGATGGCATTTTCGGCTAGCAACATAGTGTCGTCCGCATACCTTATATTTGAAATAGGTATCCCATTAACTCGCACTCCAGCTTCTTCTTCAGCTAATGCTTTTTTCATGATCGCTTCTAAGTAGATGTTGAACAGCAAAGGGGAAAGCACGCATCCCTGTCTCACTCCGCGCCTGATCTCTATATCTTCCGTCTGTGTAATGCCTATTCTGATTTTTGCTGTTTGATTGTAGTATAAGTTTTCTATAATTCTTATGTCTTGAGTATCTATTTGTTTTTCACTTAGAATTTTTATGAGTTGGTCATGTCGTACTCTGTCAAACGCCTTTTCATAGTCTACTAGACATGCGTATACTTCTTTATTCATATCTAAGCATCGCTGTGTCAGTACGTTTATAACAAACAATGCCTTCCTTGTGCCCGTTCCATTCCGGAACCCAAACTGGAAATCACTTATCTCATTGTCCAGTTTCTTGTGTATCCGGTTGTGTATAACTTTTATAAATACTTTCAATGTGTGGCTCATTAAGCTAATAGTCCTGTGTTCGCTACATTTTTTCGCATTGTTTTTCTTTGGTATTGCTATAAATGTGGATGTTAGCCATTCTCTGGGTATAACTCCAGTTTTGTAAATGGTATTGATCAGTTCCGTAAGTATTGGTATGTGTTCTTCTTCGAGTAGTTTTAGCAATTCCACAGGTAATTCATCCGCGCCAGGTGCTTTCCCATTTTTTGTGTTTTTAAGTGCATATATTACTTCTTCGTTTGTTATGTCTGGATTGTCTGTTTTTACCTTTCGTGTTAGTTGGGGCCTGCTTCGTTCGTCTTCAAACAGTTTTTCGATATATTTCTTCCATGTTTTAAGTTTGTCTTCTTAATCTAGCATTATGTTTCCACCTTCATTCATTAGTATGTTGTTCTGATTCCTTCTGAAGCCGCTGGTCATTTCTTTGACCTTTTTATGTAGATTAAAAGTGTCATGTATCTTTTGCATTCTCTCGATTTCGTTGCATTTTTCTCAAATTTTGTAAAAATCTTTATTACAACAATAGAAAATTAAACAAACGTAAACACATTCAAATCCCAGGCGGTGATCAAAATATTGTAAATTTTTTTTTAATTGTTCGTTTTCTAAAAACGCGTTAAATGGTTCAAAAATTTTTCAGATATCTTTGCAACTTTGGTTGGAATTGTTAATTGTTTGTAAGCAAATATCTAAAATCGCCGAAAAACAGTATCTATATTCAACAAACTTTTTTCCAAATAGCTTGTGCATGATGATTCGAAGCTTCTCAATTTTTTTTTCACCCTGTGGGCCTTCGTCGGGAAATTCTATTGAAGGACAAATATTTTTTGATGATCACAGATTGTTGCTAAACTATATCTCGCAGATTGATAAATCTTGCACGATTCTCTTGGGGTTTGGCTTCTGTACATAATGTACGAGTTTCAAACCGGTATGTTGATAAACACCCGATTGCGGTTGCAAAAACGAAATGTAGAATTTTCATTTTCATTTGCCATTAGCCGCTTAATTAACAATGTAAGCACTTTTTTTGGATTTTTTTAGATAGGACGCGTTCCAAAAAAATTTTTTTAAAAATATCCATTTTTTAATTTTCAATAATTTTTTTAGTGCTAAAATATACCCCGGCAATGGCCGAAAACTTAAAACTATATTCTTGTAGGTACAAACAACCCATAAAAAAATTGGCCAGAGGGTGCGCCTCTTCAATAAGTCTTGTGCTAAGGTGACTGGACTATAAACATCATTCAATTTTACACCAAAAAGGTACTCCTGGTAAAACTCCATACTGTGTACCGTTTTCGGAATACTTTAATTTGAAAATTATGAAGTAATAACCGATGCTGGTATAAAGTAAAGATAAAGTTATTAATTAGTATGCATTATGTGAATTAAAATTTTTTTGTCGCATAAATAAGACCCTATTAATAAAACGGATACATGTTAAAAAATTTGGATTAAAAGCTGTTATTTCCTGTAATATTTGACAAAAATCCACTCTAACCGGTAGATCGTCTGGCAAGAGCTCTTGGACTTGTCTGTAATGATAAGGATGTAGCTGCTGCTCTTTAAGTATCCTCCAAGTACTTGAAGAAGACGTATTTGTTTGTCTTGTTATATTCCTTACTCTAACTGTTGGATCTTGATCAATTAAATTAAAATAATATTTTCTTTATTAATGGTTTTTGTTGTTCTTGGCCTACCAGAGTTTATTTTTTTTGGTCTCACATTTCCAGTTTCCCGACAACGTCGTTCAATGGCTCTATATATTTTTACTTGGTAAGTTTCTTTTAGAAAACTTTTCTGCGTAACGCGTAACAGCTGCACTAAAGTTATCTAAACACTCGCCTAAGGTTAATAACATGTCGGTGTATTCAACATTTGATTAACAATATCTAATATTACAAATAACAAGGTTTCAAAAATCTAATTATTGTTGACTTATCGTTATAACTATCAATAAATGTCAGTTTTCCATGGCAAATCTAGAGAAAATCAAGATATACCGATTAGAATGGATTTTTGTGAAAGCCCTAAATCCTAATTTTTTAACATCCGTTTTATTTATAACGTCTTATTTACGCGACAAAATTTTTTTAATTCACATAATTCATATTAATTAATAATAATAATTATTAATAACATAATCATTACTTTCAGCATCGGTTATTACTTTATAATTTTCAAATCAAAATATACCGAAACGGTGCACAGTTTTATCAAGAGTAACTTTTTGGTTTAAAATTGAATGATGTTTAAGTTTACTTAAAATTTTAATAAATAAATCTAACTGGTAATCTAATCATTATAAATGTGTATACATTTTCTTTCTTTAACGCCCTTTATCTTGAATACGGATAGCGTTACGAAAATTTTTTACCAAGCAAACTCCAATTATTTTTTAGTTTTCTACCTATCCTAAAGACATGGTTACCTTTTTTAAAACACCCTGTATAAATAAACATAGTTCTTATACTAAACATTGAATTAATTTTATGTAAATTAAATGTAAAAAACCATTTTAACGCCTTCTAAAACGTGTTAAAAAAAGTTACACCCTTGTGTACTACACCCCTGAGTGTTCTCCTTTGTAAAAGCAAGCTTTATCGAGGCTGGTGGTCGAGTGATGGAAGAGAATTGGAGCGTTACATCTAAAGTTTTGTTTTACAAATAAAATTAAACGCGGGAATAGTTGGTATTAGTGTTAGGGAGTGTCTGAGGGTCTAACTAACTCTGCCTTTGGGCGAACACTGCCAACTTTGCACTTTGATGCGCATTTTAACGTTAAATGACATCAGATCAAGCCCTTGCCCTTGTTTGGCTTTGGTCGATGGGATATTTTTGGTCAGAATTTGTTCGTTCATCGAAAAAAAAAGTTTATACGCCTTATAGACCACCAACAATGATATGAACAAAATACTGTTGGTTTACCATTAAAATCAATTTTAACCCATTAGCGCCGAAATTAATTTTTTTTCATTTTTTATTAAAAATCTTTATTATTTTAACAAAAAGAGGCACTTGTCAGCTAAATTATTACTTAAAAAATAATAATAATAATTAAGTATCAAAGAAAAACACATACCACATGGTATCCGCAGGCGATAGGAAACATTTTTATTACAAAAAATGTCCAATACTTATAATTAAATTTTTACATGGAATATTACCAACATCACACAAAGATCCTATTGCAGCATTAAATAAACTACAGCTTCACCTCAATTAGGTAGAAAATTGGTCAAAGAAATGGCGAGTTAAGGCAAATGAAGTGAAGTCTGTTTAGGTAACTTTCACCAACCGTAAAGGCAAATGTCCAGAAGTCACTCTAAACAATTAAACAACTCTACCACAACGGGACAATGCCAAATATCTAGATATGCACCTAAATAAGCGCCCAACACATCTTTACCAAGCGCAAACAATTGGGTTTGACACTAAGAGATCTATACTGGCTAATAGGTATAAAATCATAATTATCTACAAAAAATAAGGTACTGATCAAAAAAGCAATGCTCAAGCCCATTTGGACCTACGGTATCCCACTATGGGGATCAGCAGCCAATTCCAAAATTAAAATTCTGGAGCGATTCCAATCGAAAGTGCTAAGAATTGTTGTAGATGCTCCATGGTTTGTGCCAAATTTTGTTATAGCCCGTGATCTTTAGGTGGAATCGTTTAAAGCGAAAATAAAAAACCTATCCACAAGCTATAAAAATAGATTAAGATATCTTTCAAATAGACTGACATCTAACCTCATGGTACAACCAGCAGTCCAGCGTAGACTAAAGTGTTATGATCCATACGATCTAATTAATAGGTTTTAACGAGTATTAGTGTATCCCCAATAGAAGAAACAAATTAATCTAGTTATTAATTATAGCTGTAGGAGATGGTTATCACTGGATTCCTGTCGAGCATGTCAACTGAATTGTATTATCACTCATTTTGCTTATTATAATAATAATTATAGATTGCAAATAAATGGGAAAATAAAAAAAAACATAGAATATACAAAAACTGTATTCATTTTGTGTAATAAAGAGGCAAAACAATTGATACATAGACCCACATTACACTTCTGACACATTGTTCTTTCAAATGATAAACGCCCTACTCCAGTACATCTTCGTCTGCTGCACGAATGTACAAAATGGTCCATTTGATTAAATCTAATATCTGGAATTATATTTTTTGTTAAACTTATCCGTCCAGGAGCTTTGATAGGCGTTTTGTATTTTGTGAGATATACTTGCACTATCTCTCTTCTAAAATTTAATCCTGGTATTTTCCTATTTTTACGGCTCAGATACCAGCCATTGTTTATTGCTACGTCAATAAACCATGTAAAAATTGGCCAATACCATAAGCACACAACTGACGACCCGAAACATAAAAAATAAAATGTGGATAAAATTCATACTTCTATTTTATTTTTCTGCTACATTACCATTGAATTTGCAAACCATTCCCCCTTCGTCTTCGTCCGAAGAATCCTTCATCTACGTTTGCAAGCAAGTTATCATCTTTCGTCAGCATATCCATGGCTTGGAAAAGTAAAAATCCTCTTCTAGAACGTTAAAATGATATCACAATAAAACGTACTGATACAACACTAAAAGGTTCCAAAACGCCTACGGATACCATATGGTATCACTAACATTTGACCTAACATATTGCAATTACGTTACATCGAAATAATTTTATTTATTGACAAAGATATTCTATCATTTATAATCTTGTAACAACCGTATCATACTCTACAAAAAATAAAATAAAAATATGTAAAAAAATACTTACGCCCATCGTTTATCCATTATTTCATGTAGCACAAAATTACCTATCATGAAAACTCTCTATATTGGAATCAGTCTGCTTCGGTGAGGTTAGGGCAAGAAAATACAGATGAGGTCAGGATCCTACGGGGTGTAAGACAGGCATGCATATTGTCTCCATTGATCTTTAACTTGTATGCCGAGCAAATATTTGGGGAGGCTCTGGAAGATGCTGACGTGCGAGTTCAATTAAATGGAGAAAGGTTAAATAATATCCTATATGCAGATGACACTGTCCTGTTCGCTGATACCCCGGAAGGTTTGCAGTTTTTGGTAGATAGAGAGACGATAAGTAGCAACAAGTACGGACTTGACCTTAATAGAAACAAAACAAGAAATTATGGTTATAAATAAGGCCAATGTGCCCAATTGTAACATCGAGAGTAAAGGCAAGCCTATTGAACGAGTGAGTAGATACACGTATCTTAGCACCAATATCAATGACCAAAGGGACCACGCGCAAGAGATAAAGATCCGTATTGAGAAAGCCAGAGCAGTGTTCGGAAATATTAGAAAAATATTTAAGAACCATGATTTGACGTTAGCAACAAAGGTAAGATTGCGCTGCTATGTGTTTTCAGTCCTTACTTAGTTACTGAGGCAACAAGCAAAAGATTGGAAGCGTTTGAGATGTGGCTCTATCGTTGGATACTAAGGGTGTTGTGGACTGACAGTGTTAACAATGATACGGTTTTACAGAGAATAAATAAACAGAAAGAAATACCTAACACCATTAAAAAACGAAAACTCCAATATCTCGGTTATGTGATGAGAAACACAGAGAGATATAGATTACTTCTAAATATCTTACAGGGCAAATTGGATGAAAAAAGAGGTGTAGGAAGAAGAAAAATCTCTTGGTTAAAGAACCTCCGAATCTGGTTTACAGTGACCACCACACAGTTGTTCAGCGCCAGAGTTAATGAAGTGTTGATAGCTAATATAGTTGCCAACATCCGAAACGAATAGGAACTGCTAGAAAAAGAAGAAAACTCTCACAAAACTGCCAAAACGTTATCAAATGCACTAAACTCCAGGGAAATGCAAAGTCGACTGACTGCTGAGCTTAAAAACATTCTCGCGCGCCTCTTTCCTATTTAACCTTGACCAACACGCGCTAGAGAACGGTGGGGTCGTTCAAAGTCCTCTTTCCAAAGAAAGACGAATGGGTGAGTGGAAAAATCCTCCTTCACTCCGGGATACTGGGTGAAACAAAAAACCACCAAATTTTCGGGATGGTTCCTGACATGCTAGCCACAAAAATACACGTAGAAAAGTCGTTCAAAGTCCTCTTTTCGAAAAGAGACGAATGGGTGAGGGGAGAAATCCTCTTTTTAGAGACTGAATACGTAATGTACACAGATGGCTCAAAAACCACAGATGGAGTTGGGGCCGGTTTTTCAGCAGGAAACCAAGGATTGAAATAACTACCAGTCTTTGCAGGTATGCTACAATTTTTCAGGCTGAAGTCTTCGCTATCGAATTGAGTGCAAAAAAATTAACAAACAGACCTCTAGCAAACAAAAACATAAATATAATATTAGACAGCCAAGCTGCTTTAAAAGCACTGAGCTCCAACAAGATAAATTCTAAACTTGAATGAAATTGCATCGAATCATTAGAGTACCTTGGTGCGAACAACAGGGTGACCCTACTGTGGATACCCGGGCACCAGGGGGTGAATGGAAACGAAAAATCCGACACTCTTGCAAAACAGGCGGCCGAATCTGTGTTCACTGGACCAGAACCGGTTTTTGGAGTCACTATAAGTGCCGCTAAAACAATTATTTTGGACTGTGCGGGAAGAAAAATACTCACTTACTGTTCCGATATAGCAGGGTTAACTTACTCGAAAGCGTTTATACCTAAACCCTCAAGAAACAACTAAGCAGATCCTAGAATGGAGCAGAAATAACCTGCGAATTTTAACGAGACTGCTTACAGGACACTGTCGTCTAAGATACCGCCTCGGAAGGATATGTCTGAACCAACAAACGGACAGACAGTTTTGCTGCGCGGAAGAAGAAACTGCTGAATATATACTATGTTCATGCCCCGGCCTGGAAAGAATAAGGTTTAACATATTTGGTTACACCAACCTAGAACCTACCGATTTAAAAAAATCTCACCCTATGCAACCATGAACTTCGTGAGAAGGGCTGAATTGGGCGGTGAAATGTAATCTCTAGGGGTGAGCCACAATAGACCTACTTCTTGCAATTTTTGGAAGTAATTTCGTAAATTGTAACAGAAAGTGTATAACAGGAAGTCGCGGAAGAACGCACTATTTGATTTGATGAATGAGCGCGCGGTGGTAGAGTTGGACGTTAAATAGCCGTCAACCAATTTTCTAAGAGTTCAGTACTGTTAGCAATCAGCTGTGCACTAAAGTAACAGTCTTGTGTATAAAGTTTGCTGTTATATTCTTAAGCTATATAAATAATTATTTACTGTTAATAATAAGTCTTAATAAAATGGAAATCATTGATAAAAAATTCAAGTAAGTAATAATCAATAATTATTTAAATATATTTTAGTTTTAAGCTTTTTTAAATTTTGAGGTTGATTTCTGTCACATACATACGAACATACATTAAGTTACGCCTTTTTCCCATGGGGGTAGACAGAGACCACAACACATGGACCTTATACAGCCTACTGGTCAGGAGTTCCGGAAACCAGCAGAGGTTCTCAGGGCGTTGGTGTGATACTCTCTGCTAGAATGAATGAATGTGTGACTGACTTTGAATGTGTAAGCCCAAGACTCCTCTGGGTGAGGCTGAAGGTTGGTCTTACTCGTATCTTTTTGCTAGGGGTTTATGCCCCACAAGATGCGCAGTGGAACCAATCTTTAAAATCCCAAAAAGAAAGGAGGAAGTTTTGGGATAGTGTGACAGATATTCTGAATAAGTGTAACCAGAATGAAAAAATTGTAATGTTGGATAATTTTAATAGTTGGGTAGGAGTAAAGCGTGATTGATACGACAGTGTTCTGGGAATGTACGGTGACAGCAGAGTAAATGAAAACGGAGAAAGTCTACTTGAAGTATGTTTGGAGTGGAATCTTATGGTAACAAACACAATGTTTAACCATAAATGGATCCACTTGTACACAAGACAAGAAGGATACCAGAGTAGTATAATTGATTTTGTAATTGTGGATGAAAGATTAAAAAAGGAAGGTAATGGACACTCGGGCATATCGCGGTGCAGGTATTGATACAGACCACTTCTAAGTAATGAGCCGAATAGGAGGTCTCTTTAAGCGGTGGCGCCATCGTGTGCAGGAATCAAGTAGTGTTCCAGAGCGTATAAAAGTTGAGAATTTGCAAGAAGAAGATATAAAAGAGGAGTTCGTTAATAAATTGATTGATATTGAGATTGAGTTTAGATGAAGCATGTGATGTTGAAGAATTGTGGAAGCCATTTAAGAAAGGAATTTCGTCAATTTCACTCTGTTGACATTATCTTTGAACAATTTTAAAGCACGCACCTCCAAAGCCGGTAAAGATCGACATTCTTCGGAAGGAGTTCCCCAGTTTAATGATTTAATGGACTTCGTAATGCAATAAATCAAAACACCAAAAATAATTTCTGCTCCCATTACATCTACCCCCACCACTCAACCAACATTCACTACCAAGTTGAATTCGTTCATTGCTAATCGCAATTCAAGTTCTACAATTTCAAATGAGCATCGTTCTGTTTGCTTAAGTGGTTTAGAGCAACATTAACCGAGTTATTCTGCAGTGCAGTAAATAAAGTTCACATTGCCTTGATGGTGGCCAACGTCCGGAACGGATAGGGCACTTAAAGAAGAAGAATCTAAAAACCCATTCAAGCCGCGGCGCTTGCAGCCGATTATATTTCTTTTTTTTTATCAGTGTTGATTGCATCTCTGTATCATCTCTCAAATACAGTCCACTAAACTCGGTGGTTATATAATTGGACAGATTTACGACATAATTTTATAGCATAACAACAATATTTAAGCCACTGTGCTTACAACTTATACCCAAAATCTTTAAACACACGTGTTGTCTGACAAAGTGATGATCACAAAAAACCTAACATGAAAACTTCTACCAGCCTATCGATTATTGAAAATCTAAAACAATACAATAACTAAGTTTAAAAATACATTTCCAGTCGACGACAACTATGTTTTGATATTTAAACGTAAGCGTAATTATAATATTGGATTTTTTAATTTCCGTTTTTATTGAAAGTGAAATATTTTAAACAAAAATATTTTTAAAAATAAAGATGTTTATTTTAATTTTACTAAATATATGCAAATATTGATCATATTACCAATTATTAAGAATTTTTTTTTATTTATAATAACGTCGCATTAACCATTTAGGTTATTAGCGACCAAAATTACAATAAAATATTATTTATCTTACATTGAATGAGTGTTACATTTTTGTTAATGGAGACAAATATCCCCTAAATATTTTGCAATATTATCTTTATTACACCCCTGTCCTAGTATTTTTTTTAGGTTACCTTTATTAGAACGTTTACTCGATGTATGCTGCTACGGTTTTACCACTGGTTTGATTTCGAGTAACTTTAAGTCACAACGTATGCCGTTCACTTAACCATAGTGCTTTTAATTTTAACAACTATGATTATGGTGAACCAAATAAATAAAATTATAGCAAAAATATGTTGGATACTTTACTCACACAATAGATAATTAAGGTACACAGTTCAATAGCAACATCATAACAAATATAGTCAAAATTAACAGCTATGGTGAAATTTTCTTGCTAAAACAAACCAAAAATGTAAAATTTACAACTTTATAAAATAACCAAAACAGAAGTAAGAGTAACAGACTTTACCAAGTTACAAAAAAAAAGCAAAACATATATAAATCAACTCACTAATAACAGTAATTCAAAAATTTACATAAAGGCAAAGAACAAAAGGTACAACGTATATATAAGTTAACTCATTAATAACACTAATTCAAACATTTACATAAAGGCAAAGAATATTCACTAGTTAACCATTTACATAAAGATTTTCACTGCCAAAACAATCGAGTTCATTTAAAAATATCTTTACAATATCTAGATTGTAGGATATTTACAAATAAGTAGGAAGAAAATATGTTTTTACTTGGACATAAAGAATTATTGAGAAAGTTATTTTAATCCAAGTTTAGTTTTGGCGTATTATCTAATGCAATAAATAGTTTCCAACAATGTACTATATTAATAAACTAAAAAAGAACGTAATAGTGGAGTCAGCATGAGTCACTGCGTTATATATTTAAAAATAAATCACTTATAACCTTTGGGTATACGAATTCACAAAGTACTATATTTATAACTAAAGCAAAACTTACACGTGGTGTCGAATGAGACAAGGCGTTATATATTTAAAAATAAATCACTGATAACCTTTGGGTATGCGAATTCACATGTACTTCTGTGGCCTACTCCTGTGCTACTCCTGAACTACTCCGGGGCTACTCCTGTGGCTGGTTAGATTATGGGGCGGCACCAGTTAGTGAACAATGGCTTCCCTCAAATAAATCCCGATAAAGGCTATTCAACTCGACACCAACTCCAAAAATATCCACAACAATGGCAAGACAAAATGGTCACGATGAAAATAAAATGGTTTTTCTTCAAAATCCAATTAAGATGGCCCAAATACAGCCAGATATAAAAGAAATCCCATAGAGGTTCTGCACACGTGCTAATAACACACCGTCCCCAACAACTTTTACCGACACCTGGCCTCCAAGACTCCCAAAACACGACTGCCGCTCCTATCCCGGAAATCAAGAAAAATGGCGCGGAATAAACGTCAACCCACAATCTTCTCAAATCTGTGCCTCGTTCGTGTGGATATCCAGTCCCATTCGCACAGAAATTGCAAACCAAACGATAATCTTACTCCTACAAGTTATGCAACATTATCTACAACGAATGATATATTTGAATTACAGCACAGTGTACTGTATGCAACAAGGAATACAAAACTCATCTGAGACAATTATAATGAATGGTAGAAGGGAAAAAATAGGCACGTGACAAGGTAGTTTTTGATCGCTGTAGGTGGGATAGTTCAATCTTGGTTTAAAGAGCTATTGGATTTGTGGGATATAACTCATTTATAGTTTGAATGGAGTTTAAAAAACTGTTATTACAAGAGCCTTTAAAACATGCGTCTCCTTTATGTAGACAAGCGCTTGTAGGATGGCATACAGTTCTCCGGTAAAAACAATACTTATATTTGGTAGTTGAAATTGACGTACACAATCGTTCATTGTGGCAATAGCAACACCTACGCCAGTTGTTTTTTTTGAGACATCTGTGTATATGGTGCAAAAATTAGAATGTTGTGATAGGATAAAAGCAGAAGATTTTCTGATAAAGAAGTGAGGTGTATCTGCTTTGTGAAGTATTTGTTAAGATTGATTGACCAGGGCGAAAAGGTTTTTATTTTATTAGGATACAAATTCGGTTTCTCAAGAAATATCAGTGCAAAGAAGGTCAATTTGACTTTATTCTTAAATGTTTAGTGTTAACTTGACACGTTTTGTCTTCAATAAATTTAAACGGTATTTTTATCTAAAAACAAAAATAATTTTTTGTAATGGCATTTGTGACTTCGTATCAATGGGATTTGGACTGATGTAAAAGGAAACATTTATTTTTAAAATTAATTTTGGTTTCTTTTGGTCAAGTCGTATAAAACAAAGTAACTTTATCCAAATAATTGCTTGTTGTCTTTACGAACCATTTATCTTTCGAGCGTAACATTTCTATTTTTTGCTCGTTGGCTTCCTGATGCATTATTTGGACGGAGTTGGTAAACTGAAAAAATCGAAATTATTTTTCTTCAAGGCAATTTATTTTTTAAACAACAAAGATAAAAGCAATGAAATGAAATAAATAATGTATTAAATGTATGTATTTTTGATTAAAATAGAAGAATAAAAAAATGATGATAATAGAAATTATAAATGACAACTTTATTTAATACATTTAAGAGAATTATTTTTACAAGAAGCCCGATATCGACAAGAGGATCAAAGAATTAAAAGCCTTGATCGTATTCCGTATTATGTATTTAACATTAATTACATTGTAATAAATTAAAATAGGGCCCTAATGGTGCTTTTGAGTTTAATTTCTAGGCCTATATTGAGGAATTTTGTCATTTTCTAACGGATCATTGATGAATTTTACTATGGGAAGCTCTTTACTCGCAATAATCGTTTTAAATATGTTACATCTTTAATGCAAATACCTATTTTATTGAATGGCAGGATTTGGTATTAAACAATAATACATGTTGGTCAGAAAACCCGGGAATAACTACCATAAAACATGTTTGCGGCAAAATTCGACTTTATTTATCAACAAAGCGTAGTAACTAGTCTACTGTACCGCCTTTTAAACCTTTTTTGGTGAAGTGGTAGCGTACCAGACGACTGGTGCAAGGCCGTTATCGTGCCGCTTTACAAGGGAAAAGGTTCGCACAGGACTGTAAGAACTACCGAGGTATAAGTTTACTTAGCATAGTCACAAACTGTATGCAAAGATATTGATTAAAATAGTGACGAATGAGTGAGGTGAGTGGTAGTTTAATAAGAGCACTGACATCACTTTATAAGGATTCCACTGCTTGTGTCAGAATAAACGAAGGTTACACGGACTGATTTAACATCATTAAAGGTGTAAGGCAGGGATTTGTGGCTTTACCATGACTGTATATATTATACATAGAAGATTGTTTAAACGATCTAAAAGAGGATTAAAAATGAATAATTTGATCGTCAAATGCCTTCTTTACGCCGATGATCAAGTCATATTGGCGTCATCTGAAAAAGAGTTGCAGGCGATGGTTAATATTATGCATAATTCCCGAAGAATTAAAGAAATAAAAATAAATGTAAGCAAAACGAAAGTAATGGTTTTTAAAAGAGAAGAAAGCATGACAAACTGTGGAGTTTCGATTAAGGGAGAAAAAGTGAAACAAGTAAATGTATTTGTATATGTATAGGATAGTGAAAGTTGGGTTTGGCAAAAGAAGCATAAAAATAGGATTAATGCTGCGAAGATGAGTAGTCTGGGAAGTATAGCTGGAGTGACTCGATTGAATAAAGTAAAGAATAGTGAGATAAATGAACGCTGTGGTGTAAAAGATGTGGTTACAAAGATATGCTTAGATGGTTTGGATACGTAGGAAGGATGGATGAAGAAAGATAAACGAAACAAATCTATAAGGCGAGTGAAAATATCGGTAGAGGTCGACCTCGGCAAACACATCTCGATCTGATCAACATTGTTTTAAAATTTACCAACAACCGACGAGTATGTATAAGAGCACTGATAAAAGTAGCAAATGATGCGTGTAAGAACCGTTGCAATTAAAAGGAAGTGGTCTTCGCTCACCCCTACGGGAAAAAGTCGTGACTATATGTATCTATGTATTTATCAACAATCTTTAAATTTTTAAAATTGATACAATTATTTTAAATTTTTCTAAAATTTAGATGCCTTTCTTGTAGAACGACCTTAAAAATACGCATCAGTTATTAGTAGTTATATATCTAAGCGTTCGGCTTTGGGATGTTACCGAACAAGGAGCCTGAGAAATTTGTCATAAAATCACAAGGCATTTTTTTATGTCCGAGGGATATTCGGCGGAAAAATTTTTGACAAAAAAATCTATAACTTAACACAACGGAAAATTTATTTATTTAAGTACAGATAGTAGCTTAAAATTAGATTCGCTGCTGTTCTCTACAATAGAAGGATCTATTACGCATATTATTTATGATCTTGTTATGGTGTTCTTGATTTAAGTATGGTTTTATAAAATTTTAATTGCTATGAGCAGTAATTTGCAGCAATTGTTGTTCTTCTACACCATTTTTTGCCAATTCGCTAGCAGCAGTTGATTTTTTTGAGTAATTTGTTATCTTTTTGTCCTTTACATTTAAGCAGCAGCAGATTTAGTCCATCCATTTATTGTATTTCTTTTAACCGGTACATTATTGTACCATTTGGCAGTTTGATTTTTTCACTGTCGATTTGGTTTTAATATCAGTCGTGGTGAGGTAATATTGTCGCCTCGTTTTGATATCAGTTTATAAAAAAGACGTACAGGGCAGCTTTGTCTTTCACTATTTAAAACCAACCATTTACTACTTGTACAGCTTTTAGAACCACAGCACGTTTTACTGAACACCGGATTGTATTCAATGTGATTTGTTGAAGAGTCATCGTTATTTTTCTCTATTTGAAAAAAAATCACCAGACAAGCAACTGCCTCTCCTCCTCGCCACGCTAATTCTACTGCAGCAATATGGTGAAATTTACGCATAAGACCTTCAGAACTATTTTCATCCCATATCAATATTATTTTGTTAACTTCAGACAAATTTAATGAAACTAAACTGTACTTACGTTTACAAGGATCTGCTTGTAACTTCTTCCTGATTGCATCGCGGGCATCTCAGGCTGGTTTAAATACTATATTGTTAAACGAGTCAATTATAATAATATAGTCATTTTAGTACTTTTCTTGCAAAAGTTTGCACGGAACGTTTCACATTGTCCTCACAGTTGCTTCTTTAAATTCGGTTCCGTCTTTCTTTCTCATATTGACCGCCCAATCTTTTAGCATTAACGCTAATTCTTTTAGGCTTCTATGTTCATTTAATTCATATTCTCGTTTGCAGCAAAATTATAAAAGTATTCCCCCAATATGTTTGTGACTGTAGGTTGTATTTCTAGGAATTTTTTCTTTGATTAGCGCATTTATACTTTAAACATTCGCATTGTCAAAACGTGACATTTTAAAATTTATTTGGAATGAACTTGTCAAACTCAATCGTAATGTCATATTGATTGATAATTGCACTGAATGCAATTATCAGTAGTAATAACCCAAGGACATTGATAATTGTCGCAACAATTTTATAACAGATTTCGAAAGCTTGTTGCTTGAAAACAGACCGACGCCGTAGGCGTGAGTCACTTAGATTCGAAGCAAAGATTCTGGTGCTTCTTGTAAAAATTTTTAATTGATATAAAAAGTAGTAGATTATTAACTTCAGTAGATTCCTATTTAAAATATCAATTTTACGGGATAAAAAAATTAAATAAATGGTATTACTTAGGGGTATGCCTTGTGAATTAATAAGATTGGGATTAGGACAATATCCATTATTTCGTCTTCTGCGTTTAGAATACGGGCACTTCGTGTTTATCCACTAATTTTTTTAGGTATCACAGAACTCGTAGCCGTATACCGTTCTGTATCCAGCAAAATAGCTGCATTAGAATTACCGTGAGCCTTTTCGTATGTAAATAACATGTCGTGATATTCGCGAATCGAAAACGCAGGCACTTTAACAAAAATCACGAACGTTGTATTTTTGCGAGTAACACGTTAATAACTAATTAAATTTATCGGTGGTACTTCTTGTGTGAATTTTTTGTTTACTAGAGTATAACGCATGTTTGCCAAACCTACATTTAAATCAAAATTTTTTTTCTTAATTTTTGGGAAAACGGATGACTTCAGGAAAAAAGTTTAGAAATATATTTTGTTCCTTATTATTTATTCTACACCTTTTTTTAGGAAACGCACTATTTTTAGGGACATCCTGTATGGCAGATAACTGATATAACATATATAATGAATATTTGGATACTAAGTTTCGACCTGCATTTAATCAAAGTTCAGGTTGTGTTATTAATTAGTTTGATAATACTTCAGTGTTCAATGTCTGGTTTTAGACTCCATACATTTCTCATTCACTACGTTTACAGGATGTGTTACAATGTTATTTTATAACAACGGACTATTGAACTAAAGTAATATGACGTTATGTAAAATATTTCGTTTGAGCACTTCGTACTTTGTTATATAGTGTCATTTTTTTAATTTCAACATTGAACCGCTCAAATAACCATAACAATTCATTATTATATTTGCTTTTAACTATTTTTTTGTTCTAGGTACCGACTTAATGAATATTATACCTACCTAAATAAGAAAATATAAAAAGAAGACAGCTGCTTTTGATGGCTTTCACGCAGTGGTGAATTCATGTTTAATTCATTGTCTTATACCAAGGTAAAAAAATATGTTTATTTTGTTTAAACAGCTTTAAACATTGTTTTTAATCCTTATATTGCACACATATAAAAGAACAATTTTCCTGTACCAAAATTTATACAGTGATTTCAAACCAGCCAGTTCAAATAAATTTTAATTTTGCGTAAAAGCGACAAAAAGAAAAAACGTCGAATTTTAAATAAAGGGGGAGGTTTAAAAATGTTGCTGCACAAATAGAAGTACTGGGTCATTTTGCTATAGATCCCATATATTCCATTTCAAAATTATTAAAGCTTACAAATATTTTTGTTGGTTACATACACAAAGTGTTAGCGTAAGTTTTTTCATTATAAAATACAAATTTATCATTTACATAATAAAAACGACTATGACTGCAGGATTGCATTTTGTAAATCAATGTCCCAAAAAATATAAAAGAAGTCGATAATTTGGATAATACTCAGTTTCCAACGAAGGTAAATGTATGGGCTGGTATTCTAGGGAATGAGAAAATTAGACCACTTTTTATCGACCAAAACCTAATGAAAGAATTGTACCTAAAAGTATTAGAAAATAAAATTGATCCACCCATTACTTAGTCACTAAAAACATAAGTTAATAAACAGAATAAATGTGGTGCTAGATGCACAGAATATATACCTTCAACAAGACGAAGCTACATCACATTACGCACTTGCTGTAAGGCAATGGCTAGACATTGGATTGGCAGAAGGGGCTTTATATAATAAAAGAGCTTCAAGTTTTTTAAAAGTAGTTTGGAGAGTAGAAAAATTGTATGTTAACTTTACAATGTAACAAATTCCAATCTGTTTAAAAAGCAAAGGTTGCTTCATGCACTAAAAACGCATAACACCAATTTATTTTTCTCTAGCGTCACAAGATACCTAATACGTTGATAAAGATATAAAGTTAACAAAAAAAAGGCTATAAGGCAAGGCAAGAAAGCTATGTGTGATTAATAAAAGACTAGATTTTTTTTTTTTTTATGTTCTGGTTCCCACGAAAAGGGATATCCTGTAATGTTCAGAGAACATCGTGGGAACCAAGGGAAAGAAGGTAGGAGTTGGTGTTCTTCTTAAATTTCTGGAGGTTGTATGCCTCGGGGAACACCTCCCTAGGCAATGAGTTCCAAAGCCTCGCAATTCGTTGGATGAATGAGTCTTTGGAAAGTGATGTTCTGCAGGTCTCCAAAGTGACCACGAAGGGGTGTGAAGACTGAACTTGACGGGTTAATCTCGAAGAGACTGCCAAAGGAGGAACGATTGTTGATATTTCAGAAGAGCATCGCCCATGAAAATATCTATAAAATACAGACAAATCGCCAACTTTTCTACGGTGTTCCAGACAAGTGAGCGAGTTTGTAAGCGAGGCATCACCGACGAGACGAATTGCCCTTTTTTGGACAGAATCCAGTAGCTTCAGGATATGTTTAGGTGCCGCACTCCAAATAACGGAACAGTACTCCAGTACAGGTCGGATCTGTACCTTATAAGATCATAAGATAGAAACTGATGAGAAAAATAGAAACATTCGAGATGTGGCTATACAGGAGAATACTGAGAATATCTTATATGGACAGAATTACAAACGAAGAAGTACTAAAAAGACTCTCAAAAGAAACAGAAATTAATAACGAAATAAAAATCAGAAAATTACAATATCTGGGCCACACTATGAGAGGAGAGAGATACCGAATGCTACAAGTGGTGATGCAGGGAAAGATTGCAGGGAAAGATTGCAGGGAAGCGCAGCGTGGGAAGAAGACGAATGTCGTGGCTCCGCAACCTGAGAGAATGTTTCAACTGTTCATCAAATCATCTTTTCAGATCAGCAGTCAACAAAATGCAAATAATCGTGATGATCGCCAACCTTCGACGGAAGACGGCACCATAAGAAGAAGAAGAAGATAAAAAGTAAAACACTTCTGAACACGAACATGCTAAACAAAAAGAAGTTTATTGGTATGTACCGGATGTCTGATTAAGAGAGGTAACCCAACGTTTTTCAAAAAGTATTTATCGCATAACTGTAATATATCGGCCACATCTTGAGAGGTCCAAGGTACGAGGTTCTGCAACTTATAGTCCAATAAAAAATAGTGGGAAAAAAATGTATTGGAAGGAGAAGAATATCCTGGCTTAGGAACTTGCGAGAAGTGTTTAATGTCACGTCATCTAACCTGTTAAGGGCCGCAGCTTCCAAAGTTAAATAAGCAATGATGATAGCCAAACTCTGAAATGGAGACGGTACATAAAAGAAGAGTGGGAGAAGGAAACGCTGTAGTGTGAAACAAGATGTTGTTAAAAATAAAGATAAAGGAATGCTTAAATATTTTGGACAAGTAAAGAGGATGGATGAAGAAAGATCAACATTGTTTTGAAGAAAGGCAAGGTCAAGAGTACCAACAACCGAGGAGCATGTATGAGAGCACTAATAAGAGTAGAGGAAGCAAAAGATGTGTGTAAGAACCGTAGCAAGTAAAAGAAAGTGGTCTCTGCCTACCTCTACGGGTAAAAGCCGTGGCTATATGCTGAATTGTTTTTTCACATGTTTGATTGGTTTTTTTTATGAAATTCGTCATTTTTAATATTTGCGGTCGGCAATAAACGCAACAAACATAAACAGATAGAATGTTTATGGTTTTTTTTTGCAGCACCAAAGACCCTTTAAGTACAGAAATTTTATTAAATAAAAATAATTGATAAAAAAATTCTACCACCACAATTATGTAATTAAAAAATCGTTTTGTTACGTAT
Organism: Agelastica alni; assembly: GCA_950111635.1. NCBI lineage: Eukaryota > Metazoa > Arthropoda > Insecta > Coleoptera > Chrysomelidae > Agelastica > Agelastica alni. The sequence continues at coordinate 3,125,532 of OX467717.1, forward strand.
TTTTTTTTTTTATGTTCTGGTTCCCACGAAAAGGGATATCCTGTAATGTTCAGAGAACATCGTGGGAACCAAGGGAAAGAAGTTCACGAAGTTCATGGTTGTGTAGTGTGATATTTTTTTGAAATCACCAAGTTCTAGGTTGCTGTAACCAAATATGTTAAACCTTATTCTTCCCAGGCCGGGGCATGAACATAGTATATGTTCAGCAGTTTCGTCTTCCACGCAGCAAAACCGACAGTCCGTTTTTTGGTTCAGATCTATCCTTCCGAGGGGGTATCTTAAACGACAGTGTCCTGTAAGCAGTCCCGTTAGAATTCGCAGGTCATTTCTGCTCCATTAAAGGATCTGCTTAGTCGTGTTTTTTGAGGATTTAGGTAAAAACGCCTTCGAGTGAGTCAACCCTGGTATATCGGACCAGTGCGTGAATATTTTCCTCTCTGGCCAGTCCAAAATAATTATTTTGGGGGCACTTGTGGTGACTCCAAAAATCGGTTCTGGTACAGTAAACTCAAATTCGGCCCCCTGTTTTGCAAGGGTGTCGGCTTTTTTGTTTTCCTTTACCCCCTGGTGCCCAGGTACCTACAGCAGGGTCAGGAATCTAGGGATTCGATGCAATTCTATACAAGTTTAGAATTTATCTTGTTGGAGCTCAGTGCTTTTAAAGCAGCTTGGCTGTCTAATATTATATTTATGTTTTTGTTTGCTAGAGGTCTAATCGTCAACTTTTTTGCACTAAATTCGATAGCGAAGACTTCAGCCTGAAAATTTTTAGCATACCTGCCAAGACTGGTAGATATTTCAATCCTTGGTTTCCTGCTAAAAAATCGGCCCCAACTCCATCTGTGGTTTTTGAGCCATCTGTGTTCATTACGTATTCAGTCTCTAGAAAGAGGATTTTTCCCCTCACCCATTCGTCTCTCTTCGAAAAGAGGACTTTGAACGACTTTTGTACGTGTATTTTTGTGGCTAGCAAGTCAGGAACCATCCCGAGAATTTGGTGGTTTTTTGTTTTACTTAGTATCCTGTTGTAACGTATATAATAAATGGTTCTTTTTTATTTTTTAAATGCCATTATAGAAATGTACCTTTATTTTGGTTATTTCTTTTTGAGTTTACTTGACAGCAAATATTTTGGCGTATATTTAAAATAATGTTATAGCACCCATTAATTAAGACAATAACTCCAATTTAAAAACAGATTGTGCTATTGATAACACAAAATAAAAGTAGAAAATGTAAAATTTAGCTGCCTGATATTGCATGATAGCCAAATTAAGGCTCAAAAGGAAACCGCATCGATTTTCCCGATCAATATTCGAGCGGTATCGCTATCTAATTGTTTTAGAGGAAAGCAATCATCGTTTATTAATTTATCAAGTTATGCAAAATATAGACAGACAGCTTATGAATTATTAAACCTCTTTCTTTTTGATACCATATCCAAGTTTTTAATTTTCTTTACTATGTGAACGGTTTTTTTAAATATTTACATGATGCTATTAGCTGACTTTTTTAGCTTACATTTTTTTGCAATTTCCACCTTAACATGCTAAAAATTTATACTGGGTGTTTAAAAATTCAGAAAAAACCTAAATAATTTTGCAAGTGAATTATTTTTAAAAAATAATAAGACCATTCTTGAAGTAACTTTTTACGGGGAATTCAATGTTTACCTTGGATTTTGCGTATTTTTTCCTAATTTTTTTAAAATGTATCAAACTAACTTAAAAACTATAATGATTTACCAAGTGATTATAGATTTGAAAATTACTAAAAGAGTTACCCCAAACAAACCCAATAGTTTTATTCTAATTAAGTACCATAAATAATGATCGTATTTTTACTTAACTCTGCACAACTTCAAACTTAAAGATGATATAAATTTAAAAGTTTACGAACAAAAATAAAGAAACAACAAAAAAAAGCGTTGAGTAACAGCTAAGTTTTTCCCGCAGTGTATGTAGGATGAAGTATTACCATATATATATATATATATATAAATATATATAAAATACCGTTCCTTTTCTAAGGACAAATACTAACTTACAATCTAATTCGAAGCTTTAAATACCACGGGATGTGGTGCGGCAGTCGGTGATAAAAATAAAAAAAATCTTCGTTGTTAGCCATCAACAAATTAACCAAACTCGGCAAACGTATGAAAAAAATATCTCCTCTAGATCAAAAAAGGGAGGACATTAGCAGGATCAGAAAGGCAGGACAAAAAAAGTTTCCTAAAAAAACTTTCAAAAAAATTCCGAAAAATCCAAAATGTCCAAAAAACTTCCAGAAGAACCAAAAAGAGTTTGTCACGTGCCTATTTTTTTTCTATCTGCCGTTTCATTATAATGATAATCTGGCGTTCGTAATTAGCTTTGCATACTGCATTTGGGTTCGTCATATATACTGTTGCCTATATAGTAGTGATAGAATTCGATTATTAATAGCCGTGACATTTTTGTCTCTCTTATTAGACTTCGCCTTGATTATTGGCCTCGATTGTCGTGTGTTGTCAGATATATTATTGTTGGTTTGCTTGGGCTGGCAATTGATGCGGACGAGCGCGATTATGAACTAGGGACTTATACATGGAAAGGTTGGCTGACGCGTGTCCCGGGACATTTTCTGATGTCCGGTCTGGGAGCGAGGAGTGATCATCATTCGTTTGGTGGCAGTGGTGAAAGTCGGTTGAGAGTTTTTGGAACGGTTTGATATTAACACGTGAGCGGAACTTCTACGGTTTTTTTCTTTCATATCTGGCTGTATTTGGGGCCATCTTTATTGGATTAGGAAGATAAACCATTTAATTCTTAACTTGACCATTCTGTCGTGCCTATGTGGTGAATATTTTTGGATATTGGGGTCGAGTTAAGATCACCACTTGTGAGATTTAATGAAGTGAAGCCATCGTGAAGTACCACGTGCCGTTCCATCCACATCGACGATAAATTTCAGCGGTATAAAGACCTGCCTGGTAATTTTAGCAGAAATTATTATGATAATATTACTTGGTGTTTCGGTTCTTGGATAATCGATGTTACCGTGACGTCTCAGTGAGGTTTTCAATTGGTATGGTATGGAATTTAATTTTATCAACTTATCAGTTATTATGTGCTTGATCTAAGTGTTTTCAATAATTTAAAAGTAACAAGTTATTTTAATTTAATTTGTACCTGCTCCCAGTGACGTCCCAATGAAGTTTTCAATAGTTTAAAAGTAACCAAATTATTTTTCGTTAAATTTGTACCGGTTCCAAGCTGAATCTGAATTTATATATCACTGAATATAATTTATGTGGTTATTGTAAGGGTTTTAAAATATTATTCTTGTAGCAAGTCCATTTATTTGGTATTTCTTTTTTTTTGTTGTGTTAATCTTTTGCTATCAGGAATTTTATATAAAACCAATTATTTTCGAAATTTTAAACATTGTGAACATTTTCTTTTTGTTGTTTTTTTTTTATTTTAATTCTCTTTTGTACCTCATTAGGTTTTTATTACTGTCTGGAAGATTGTTATAATTAATTTAAATATTATTTTAAGAAAGTGTATTAAATTCGTTTAAACCACTTTACGAAAATACAGAATTTATTGTAAAAAATCAGAACATAATTTTTACTTAATTAATATATTGCAGTAATTGTAAATATAGTTTTATTTATCTAGTTCACCATAATTGTTTGTTGTTTTTCGCGTGGCTCTGCTGGTGCCTACAAGACCTAGGGGTTTCCGGCTTGTACAGTCTTAAGTCGGTTGCACGGCTCACTTTTAGATTTTTTTCTTCTACCCTCTACGGCTGAGCTCGGGCATAATTTGCCAGTAGAGAGACCACTAGCAGAGTACTCTTTAGAGAACCAAAAAAAGACGTGGCAAGTTTCCAGCTTCCGGAAAACGCTTTGAAAATGCCGTACAAACCGAGTGGCAAACGCCGCGTTGGTGCAGCAGGAAGATTTATGTTTGGATGGCATAAGCCGCTTTGTCCCTGTATTTAGAGCGGCATATGCCACTTTGTCCGCGAATGTGTTAATGAAAATTGTATTTTATTCAATTGACACCAGGAGTGACAGATATTAACCTTAAAATTTAAAAAAGCTTAATACTGAAATATTTTATTTTAATAATTATTTATTATTACTTAAATTTTTATCCATGATCTGCACTTTATTAAGACTTATTATCAAAAGTAAATATTTTTTTATATAGTATACACATATAACAGCAAACTTTATACACAAAACTGTGCACAGCTGATGGCTGACAATACCGACCTCTCGGAAAATTGGTTGACGGCTATCTGACGGCCAACTCTACCACCGCGCATTAATTCGTCAAATAAAATAGCGCGTACTTCCGCGACTTCCTGTTACACGCTTCCTGTTACATTTCACGAATTCACTCCCACAAATTGCAATATTAAATGAAACTTTCTAATGTTCTTGTTCTTTTAGATTATTTCCAAATAAACTTCTTAAATACGGCGTGATAGCCTGAAACAGCAGCTAACAGCCATAATTTGCAAAATCCTTTTACATAAAAAAATTCCGGACAAATGGCGCACAAGTACCACAATGTTACTGTTTAAAAAAGGAGACAAAAAGATACCCGCAAACTACCGAGGCATAAATCTAAAACTAGTAACAAAGATTATAACAAATAAAATAAATAAACTCACCACATTGGGCAATGAACAACAAGGATATAGATCAGGAAGATCTTGTACAGATGCGGTATTTGTTTTGCGACATATAACTAAAAAATCCATCAAGTGTAACATACCAGCGTTCGTGTGTATTATAGACCTGGAAAAGGCGTTTGACTAAATACAACTGGAGGACGTAGTACACCTTCTATACAACAGGCAAATCCCGTACAACATTATAAAAACCATCAAAAATATTTACCAGAGAAAAAAAACTAATGGCACAACTACCGAAGAAATTCCTGTAAATAGTGGTATTCGACAAGAAGATTACCTTAGCCCCTTATTGTTCCACATCGTTATAGACGAAATAATAAAAAGCACTTGTAACCTGAAAGGGCATAACATGGGAAACAAAGACTTAAATCCTATGACATGCCGATTACGCTGTTCTGATTGCAGAAAACGAAGATGACCTACAGAAATTACTATTCAAATTCAGCACAACGGCAAAAAGTCTAAAAATAAGATATCTGCAGCAAAGACAAAATGCATGACCACCTCAAAAACACCTATCAGATGCAAACTGGTTGTGGATAATAAAATTATACGACAAGAGATGAAATTTAAATACCTAGGCATAGAAATATCAAGATACGGTGACATCGAGGCGGAGATAAGAAACCAAGCGGCAAAAGCAGCGCGATCCTCAGTTTACTTGAACGATACAATCCTCCAGAACAAATACTTTGGAATCAAGACCAAAACCCGAATCTACAAGGCTATATTAACATACACGGCGGAAACTAGACCAGATACATCGAACACAAAGAAAATATTAGAAACCACCGAAATGAAAATAGTGCGCAGGATCGCTGGAAGAACACTTTTTGAAAGGGAGAGAAGCTAGGACATTCGAAGAACATGTAAAATAGACAATGTAAATAAATGGATACTGGAAAGAACGAGAGAGTGGAATTAACACATAGACCGGATGAATGACGACAAAATGGTCAAAATAACTAAAGACAAGTCACCCTTAGGGCACCGAAGCGTTGGAAGACCCCACAAGAGATGGAGCGACAACCTTTCTAACAATTGAGCGGCAGAGGATACGAAGAAAAACAAGCAAATTACTTACATTTAAGAAGGAAGAAGAAGAAAAAAATTTTTACCTGTAGAAAATAATATAAAATAAAAATTAAAATATACAGATGTCATTAAGAATTTACATTCAGAGTTAAAGAAAAAACGTAAGAAACTTTGTTCCCCGACCACACAATTTTTTTTTCTTTATAAAAAACACATATTTTACAAATGCTTAATGTGACGAATGCTTTAGTAAACTATAAGTGTTTAAAAATCTTCGGCCTGGTCGATTTTTTTCTATAAAATTTGGCACGCTAAAATGGGACATCGATAAATTACTTGTCTGGATTTGCTGGAAATAATGCATGGTACGTCAGCGCTTGAAGTTGTAAATGATTGTAGCAGGAGAATATCAATCTTACAATAAGTTTCAAACGATCCATGTCTGAGGAGTCATTGATACTAACAAGGGTAAAGAAATACGTAGAAAAATATGGACGTCAATTTATAATAACACGCACTCTAATTGTAACCTTTTTAAATTAAATCGCAATTTAACCATTTTGTTTAAAACAATTTTTGCTAAAACTCTTAGTCATTTGGTTTATCAATATTGTTGTAATAACTTTTAAATAAAACGTATACTTTAATAAGCATACAAAAATACTCAAAAGATTAAAAAGTCAAAAATGATAAATAAACAAAGCCAAAACTTAACCATAACATTGGTTTTGTAAGTTATTACAAATTTTCATGATGAGATTTATTATAAACTAGCGGAAACTAAATTTATGGTTTTATGCAAAATAAATGATGGCTCGGAAAGAATAACACTTGATGGCAAGAATATAGAAAGAGTTCAGCACTTTAAATATCTTGGAAGCTGGATCAATCATTTGATGGATCTAGACGAAGAAATCAAGGCTAGAATAGAAATAGCTAGAAGAGCATTTCTAAAACACAAGCCGCTACTCTGTGCCAAGCAACTTAACTTTTATCTGCGGAAAAGGTTTACCAAGTTCTATGTATGGTTTATTCTGTTGTACGAAACATGGACGCTTCACCAAAAAATTATTGACCGCATCAGTGCATTCGAGATGTGGCCTTACAAAAGGATGCTCAAAATTTCGTGGAGACGCCGAACTACCAACGATAATGTACTGATCAGAATAGGGCCCGATAGAAAGCTCTTGAGTACCATCAAGCGCTGCAAACTGGAATACTTTGGACATGTGAAGCGTGGACCACGTTATAGTCTGCTTCGGCTTATTCTGAATGGCAAGATTGAAGTGAAAAAATGAATAGGCCGCAAAAATTTATCCTGGCTTCGAAATCTCCGACAATGGACAGGTTTAACTACTAAGAAACTTCTCCAAGCAGCTTAAGATAGAGATAGATACAAAGAAGTAGTCAATATGGGAGTCGTAACGCTTGAGAAAGCAAGACACTGTAAGAAGAGCAAGCAGAACCCTGCAGACGTTGTCCTGTCCGAACTTAAGCTAGCCTGCTTCGGAAATATCACTATCAAACTCAGCGACCCCAAAAACTATGAATTCGACACTAAATCTGCATTTTTAATAGTTTTTTATATTTCATGCCCTTCCCACGCATTTCGTAGGGGTGCTAACAAAATTGTGAATATCCCTGTCAAATTTAGCGACCTTAAAAACTATTAATAAAAGATAAGTTAGCTTGAGGTCCTTGAAAAATGTATACAATTTTTCGCGAATAAAATTTACACTGTCTCTTTGACAGAAAAAGTTTTTACATTTCATCCCCTTCTTATCCACTATCGTAGGGGTTCTTACAACACTAAAACCACCCCTGATATGTATAAAACAATTGCTGAAAATTTCATTCCAATCGGTCCAGCGGTTTGGCAGTTTTTGAAAGACATACATACAAACTTTTTTTTATAATTAATGCTATGCCCTTTCATAATTATATAGTTACATAAATTTGCCAAATACCACTCACTCAATGACAGACTAATCATAGTATTATCTCGTGCACAAGAATACTAAGATGTTAAAGCTTTATATAGTGATTCTCTGTATTCGCTCACAAACTCGCTCACTTGTCTGGAACACCGTAGAAAAGTTGGCGATTTGTCTCTATTTTATAGATATTTTCATGGGCGATGCTCTTCTGAAATATCAACAATCGCTCCTCCTTTGGCAGTCTCTTTAAGATTAACCCGTCAAGTTCAGTCTTCACACCCCTTCGTGGTCACTTTGGAGACCTGCAGAACATCACTTTCCAAAGACTCATTCATCCAACGAATTGCGAGGCTTTGGAACTCATTGCCTAGGGAGGTGTTCCCCGAGGCATACAACCTCCAGAAATTTAAGAAGAACGCCAACTCCTACCTTCTTTCCCTTGGTTCCCACGATGTTCTCTAAACATTACAGGATATCCCTTTTCGTGGGAACCAGAACATAAAAAAAAAAAAAAATAATGTGGGGTAAGGCAGGGTTTTACAACATTTTAAATGTAAAGGGGGTTTTATTCCTTAACAGGTCAGTATCTGAGAACATCTTATTTTTTATTATACAGGTTAATCTATTAAGAATGTCCAATCTCCAAATTTTAGATTCTAGACCTTAAAATAAAGATGATTATGCCCAACATGCCTTATACAAATATTAATAGTTTCCGGAGATCCGGGTTTTTAAAATATAAACACAGATTTTGATTTACGCAATAATTTTTTATGTTTTTACAATTTCCATTTGAAGATTGGCAATTTTACGTTTTTTGTCAAATGATTGCCAATTTGAAGTCTAATTTAGCATTGCTAATAAAAAGCGCTAGTTACACTTGGTCATGTTTAGTAAATCAAAGCAAATATTTGTTTCGGCTGAAATATGAGTAAATAATAAAAAATATTAAAATAGTGGTGAGGAATGAATTGCGATCGACATTATTTATGTATAGGGTAAGCGATAGTTTAATACAAGCACTGAAATCACTACGAGGATTCCACTGCTTGTATCAGGACAAACGGAGCTTACACAACATCGAAAAAGATGTAAAAAAAGTATGTATTTATGGCTAAGAGTTTTTATTTCTCTGGAGTATCTGCCATGGAAATATCTGTAGAGCAATGACTGGTCTGCAACTCTTCTTCTATGTTCTAAAGGGTAAAGGATATCTGTGAGAGTTGATCTGTTTATCAAGCGAATGGCTCCTTTCTAAATGGAATCTAGAAGACGAAGAGAATGCCTTGGTGCTGAACCCCAAATGTGCGAGCAATACTCCAGTATAGGTCGGATTTGAGCCTTGTACGTCGTCAACAGTTGATCAGGAGTAAAAAACTTTCTGGCTTTCCACAGCTTTCCACGGACATTTTTATGAGATGATTTGAGGAATTCACTTTTTTGGAAAACGTGAAACTTTGTGTTTTTTGGGCGTCAAAATAAACAAGATTGTTGGTTCCCCACTCGACGATTGCTTTAAGATCTCTATTAATGGAATCAACCTGTTCCTGCCTGAGTCTATTTGTATCATTCACCGAAAGTGATCGATAGGATGTAAAAGTTGAGACAAGTGTGCTATCGTCTGCGAAACTGTAAATGGGGTTCGTGGTGGTTTTCAAGAGGTCGTTAATGTGTAAAAGAAATAAGGTGGGGAACAGGATGGAACCCTAGGGGACCCCGGCATTAGTTTTAAACGCATCAGAAGAAATACCGTCAACTGCCACATGTAAGGAGCGATTTTGCATGAAGCTCAAGAGCCATTGGCGCAGTTTGGTTGGGAGACCGTAGGCAAATAATTTACTTAAAAATGCCTGGTGCCAAACGCGGTCAAAGGCTTTAGATATATCCAAGGCTATTGCACGCGATTCACCAAACTTTTCAATAGTGTTTGTCCAGAGCTGAGTGACATAAGCCAGCAAATCTTCAGTATACCGAAGTTGTCGAAATCCATATTGTCTGTCATGGATTATCTCAAATTTCTCTAGATATTTGATAAGTTCTGTGTTAATCGCTTTTTCCATAACTTTGGATATGACTGAGAGCAATGCAAAGGCTTCTCGGTAGGAAATTGTCGGGACTTCGCACCAGAGTCGATTTTTATCACGCACCGCACGGTTGCATTCTTGGTTGAACCAGTGTTTGGGGTTAAAGATCCGTCTTGTACCATGAGGAATGTATGAGTCCATACCTAGCCTTATGATCTCGGTTACAGATTCTGCACATGTTAATGGGTCTTTTGAGCGAAAAAAGACATTTTTCCATGGAAATGATAGGTTAAAGTCTCTCAGTTCATTCCATTTGGCTGATCTATAATGCCAGACAATAGAGGTACCAGGCGTGATTTTGGGTGGGGTTGTTTGTTTGGACGTGGCTAAGATGAGTTTATGATCAGATTTACCAAGCGGAGCGGTTATAGAGACTCGGTACTGGTCGGGATGTGTCGTGAAGAAGAGATCGAGAATGTTGGTTTGGTGATTGGGGTTATCGGGTATGCGGGTAGATTCTTCAACTAGCTGGGTCACGTTGTGGCTTATCGCAAAGTTCTCAGCTTCTAGACCGGCGTTGTCGGTGCGGTTGGATCTTAGCCAGTTCGCGTTGTGAACATTGAAATCACCCAAAAATATAACCTCTGTGTTGGGGTCGTTAGTTTGCAACAGCTCCAGCGTGTCGGGAAAATGTTGAAAGAGGTTGACGTAAGGAGGGTTCGTTGGAGAAAGATACAGGCAGCAGAGAAATTTTGTTGATTTTTGTAAGGTTAACTTGAACCACATAACCTCTAGGCCGTCCTTTGGTTCTAAGTTCTCCTGTCTACAACAGGAAATATCACTGCGAGTGTAAACACAAAGGCCGGTCTTAAATTTGAATCTTGTTTCGAGTTCGAACCCGGAACACAAAAGATGCGTATTGTTGTTTAATTTGTGTCTCTATCAGAGCCAGTAAATGAGGCCTGTTAGTTTGCAGGTGGTGGTGTACTGAATTAATTTTTGAGTTCAGGCCTCGAATGTTGCAGAAATCAATTCTAAAGTTTCTTTTTAGGGAATTATCAGCAACCGCAGTTGGAACATGTATTTTTGTTGGACTTTTCATGATTTGGTTTAATGATTTGGTTTAATGATTTGATTTAAAATAATTATTTATAATAATAATAAAATATAATAATAATAATTATAACAAAACATATGGTATTTTTTCATCCTATCCACTGGGACGGTAGTCGTGTGGACCTCCCGGGTCGCGCACAGACCACTAATATTGTGTTAATTTTTAAATTGTAATCATAAAGTTTCAACTTTATTTCGACATCTTGACAATGGCTCAAGTAAAAGTAAAGCCACAGAGTAAGCTAGAAAAGATGGTGTACTAGAAATAAATTAAACTTATTTAAACAAAATTGCATGGCAAAAATATGTATCGGGAATATTAATTTTTATAAATATTTCTGCATAAAAAATATCTATAAGTAATGAATACTGTCTCATGCACTCGTTGGTAAATTCTTCGGACCCCAAACGCTATTTTGTTTCCACAGAAGCCGGTCTGCCCTGATTTTCAAACGTTTCCGCAGGGAACTTTATATATTTTTTTAATTTTCAAAAAAATTTTATCAAAATGTTTGGTTTAATATTGTGGCCTACTTTATTATGTTCATTACATAAAAAAATAGAACACAATGTGCTGACGGCAGCTGTTCGCCGGAGAACAGATAAGTGAGTTCGAATTATTTACGGCTCTAAGATTGAAAATTCAAATTCATAAGGCGCCACTCAATTTAGATATAGTTATACTATATTTGGATAATTGAGAAAACTAAATATCTATCTTCAACAAACTACCTAAAATGATATATAATTAAATTTTTTTAGATTTTCGGGCTGGGCAAATAGGAGAATAAAAAACATATCACATATAAGAATATAATTAGAACACCAAAGTGGACAAGGCAAAATATTTTGTAGACCTGGGTATCATAAAGTAATAATTACATAAATTAAATAACATATATAATAATATTAACTAATGTATTATAGCGAAATACATACATTTTTATACCTGGTGTTATACCGCTCAAAGTTACCAGAATGAGGTATAATGGTAAGAAATAAACCTGTGACTGAATCTGCTGTCACATAGTACTATGTGAGAACTTTACAAAAGTTCTTTAGATTATAGTTTATAAAATTATCACGGTGGTATAATATACGATAACAATAATTAGTTATTATATAAAATGATGATATGATAAGTACTAATATGATAAAATAGTTATAAATAAATCTCAAAAAAGTAAGAGAACACTGAAGGTGTAAAAAAACCTGGTATTAAAGTCCAATGGTCCACATATGTAGCCTCTATCCAAGGTCCACTTGATGTAGTTGAAGACACAAAAGCGAAGACAGGAAGTAGACAGGAAACAGACAGCAAAACAAAGAGAAGGTAAGAAGAAAGGCTTAACCTTCCAGGTCAGCCAGGGGTCGATGATGCAGCTCAGCAGGTCTCTAGCCTCTATCGGCTACTACTAGATCTCATCCGGTGGATGTCTGTCGACTCTGGCCAGGATTTAAAAGCGACTTGGTGTTGGTCCTCGTGGGAATCTTGACCAAAGTCAAGAGTTGCCACAAGAGTCGTCGTACGATTACCAGGAGTCTGATGGTGAGGGCTAAGCTGTACTCTAACACCCTAACAAAAAAATAATCTCATGAAAGAACATGTGCAAAATAAAAAACCAACAAAATAAAGTAGGTATATTTTCAATCTGATCGATATCATTGCTAGTTCAAAAGTCATAACTTACCTTCTGAGAAGGGAGGTAAAACTAGAAGATATCCAAAACAGCAAACAGGACTAAAACGGACTAACAGGACATCAGGACAAAATGGTGGTGTTCCCACCGCATGGCAGCCTACCGGTGTTTGGCACAAATCCCCATATAAGGCTCCAAAAAAACCACTAACGATGGGTGCGACTTGATTCCGGCCCAAACGGCACTTCGTAAATTCCCCCCTGAGGGTTAATTTCGGTTCAATACCGAAAAAGAATCCCAAACACGAGTCAAGCGCACCTCATCATGGCCGCACCGAAAAAGAACTCTCTGACCACCACGAGGACAGAACCATCCTCTATTTCTAACAGTTGCCAGAAAAAAACTGCACATCCTGTATGAAATCAGCGCCAGTTTTGAATTCCTAGCCTCTCATTGGTCAAAACCATAAATGCTATTGATTGACAGAATGAATTTCATCGAATGTAATCTAAAAGACCATTCGTCTTCTTTCTTTTCTACTATGGGCACGAAACATTAACGGCTAACCGACTTGAGACCGATGACAAAAGTTCTATGAAAGAAGAACAGTGACACACCCACAATGACATCGACGTCTAGAAAGTAAATATAACCTCTAAGATTATATTATGAAAAATAGAAAAAAAACCCAGTAAATACCTAGAGATCTCATTCAGAATCAACAAAATCCTGGGACAACCTTCAATAGCCTAGAATTCATCATACTAGAGAACACAACGGTATGTCGCCTGCTCACATGTGAATGGATGTTTTTATTGACTTCACTATCTTAAATTTCAGAAGTCCAGAAATCCAGCCAGAAATCATAAGGTTCCTGCAGCTTGATTACATTACTTTCAACAGCCCTTAGAATGTCAGAAGCAAGAGTATTGCCTAGTGTTGGAACTGTGAATTTACTAGTATTCAACTATATATATGATGTTTGTTTTGAAATAGTAAAATAAATGTTTTATTCAGGAATTTGATATCAAAACTGAATGTTCTCTGTAAGTACAATGCCCAATAAAAAAAATTTATTATATATAGAAAACAAAATTAACAGGTAGCAATTTCAAATGCTACAATGCCCAATAAATGAAAAATTTACTATATATAAAAAACAAAATTAACAAGTAGCAATTTCAAATGCTACAATATAATGCGAAATATGGTTCAAGTACACATAAACTTAAATTCAGTTACAGTTACAATTTAAAAAAACTTTAAAAGTACTCTGTTAACAATGACAGTAAAAATAAAAATTTTGTTATCAGATGATGACACATAATAAATTTAAAAATATTAGCCTAGCACATGGTCTGTACTTAAAAAATAATTTACGTAACAAGTTCCTAAAGCGATATATTACGGAATAAGTATACACTCACCAGTACGAGCCGTAGGCTTGTCCTGGAATCCTGCAAACCGAAATAAAACAGAGCCATTTGCAGGAACCTCGTCAAAATTTAGAAAAACGCTCAGACCCGTCGATTTTTGATTAAAGGATTACGCTTTCTTGCAGTATTTTTGACTCCACTACTTTCAACCCCAAGCAAGTGCAAGAATTACCCCAAAATTTTAAAATAGTATTATGTGTCCAATAAGATGTTTTTTAAAAGCTCTGAATATTTTCCTTGCAATAAATAGTCTTTAAATTTTATATTTTCTCCCAATTTAAAAAAAAATTAATTTAATGTTTAAACTGATGACCGCTCGCTTCCATACAGTAATAAAGATTTTGTTCAAAACGTTCACGCACATTCCGAAGAATTTCCGGAGTAATTCGATGGCACTCGTCAACGATTTAAAGACGCAAATCTTCCAATGATGCTGGTTGTGTTTTAAAGATTTTACATTTTAGATGTCTCCACAAAAAAAAATCGAGGGGCGATAAATCTGGCGATCGCGGAGGCCATTTAATGATGCCTCTTCTCCCAATCCAATGCCGTGAAAAACGTTGGTCTAAATACTGACGCATAATGCGAAGAAGCACCGTTCCGTTGACTATAAAAATGATTATCCTCATACTGTGGATTATTTTCAAATGTATTAGTCAAGGCAGGGTTAATAGCGTCTTCCAGTAATTGCAAAAACATTTCGCCTGTCAAATTGCCTAGTAAAAAAAAACCCACCAGCCGGTCACCGCAAATTCCATTTCTCCAGTTGCTGTGTATGCAACTCGTGAAAAACTCTTGGGTTTGAATCGGACCAATAGCGAAAATTATGACGATTTACCGTCCCGTACAGGAAAAAACTGCATACATCGGAAAAACGAATATTAAAAAGGAATTTTAGATCGTTCCCTGATTTTGCTATCATTATTTCGCAAAACTGCGATCATCCTCAATAAGTTCATGGGTTAAACGTATTTTATATAAATGGAATTTATTCTTTTTTAAAATGGTTTGAATGCTAGTTTGATTGATTCCAGACACATATGTCAGCTGCCTCGTACTCAACGTAGGATCAAGATTCTTCTTCTTTCTGCTTCATATTAATTACTGAATGTTCGCGATCACATTTCTCATTTTTCCCAGTCTGTAGCTGTGTGAATTCGTTCACTGATAGTGCGCAAACCCGTCCAGTATCTTATATTGCGCAACCCTGACATCTTCCTCCGGCAAACGCCTCTTTTATTATTAATTGCAGCTTTTGATTTTTTTCATGGAGCATAATGTGTCCAAAATATAGGATCTTTCTTTTTTTAATTGTCAATAGTAGCTCGCGTTCTTCGTGCACTTTGCGCAAAACTTCTTTGTTTGTGACTATCGGTCCATGGGATTTTGAATATGCGACGATACAGCCACATCTCAAAGGCCTCCAGTTTGTTCATGGCTTCGACCTTTAGGGTCCATGATTCCACGCCATGTAGAAGCACTGACCACACATAGCACTTGACCAATAGAATTCACAGATCTTAGTTAAATTATTTATTGGTCAATAGGAAACGGTATTTCAATAATGCCGTGTGGGTGGTCTCTACCACTTTATTTCCTTTCCAGATTCCTAGTCCTCATAGAGCCAAGTTTTAAGATATTTGAACTTGTTTACTTATTCAATGGGTGCCTCGTCAATGTTTAACATGCTGTTGACAAATATATGTGGGTTTCTAGTCACTACCATAAATTTCGTTTTGTCCTTATTCATATTCAAGCCCATATTCTTAATGTATGCGTTCACTCTATTGGCGATAGCTTGCAAATCTGGTAGGCTATCCGCGATCAGAACTGCATCGTCTGCATATCTGATATTGTGGATTCGAACTTTATTTACTTTAATACCCATTTCCATCTCCGCAAGTGCTTTCTGAAAGATTGCGACTTGGAACATACCCCAAATTTCCAGAGAACACACGAATATAGATTTTGGCGAATGCGCTATAACTCTCACGAACTTATGAACGACGGATGAACGACCAAATAACTTTGCCATTTTTTTTAAACCAAGATTAAGTTTAACTAAACTGCACCCAAATTCTCTTTTCAATATTTAAATGATATGCTATGACATTTTAAAAAACCTGTCGTCAGACACTTAAAATTTTTATTAATAATTCTATTGTAAAATTTTTATTTCAATGGCATACATTTCTTGGATAATTAGGGAATTTTTGCCAACAGGCGCTGCCCTCGTAAAATTATTTAATAAGAACAAGGTTTTTACAAAATATGAAGATTTAACCCAAATCACCCAGATAAAATGTGTCTCCTGTCTGAGTTACACACAAATAATTTTTAAATTTTCAAATAAAACACCCTGTAACTCAGGCAGGAGACACATTTTATCTAGGTGATTTGGGTTGAATCTTTATATTTTGAGTTTAGGAATCTTAAGTTGAAATATTTCCAATAAATAATGAAACAGCCTGTATATTGTCATAAAAAAAACATCATAAAGAGACAGTAGCATTTAAAATATAAAGTATTAAAATAATATTGAGAGAAAATGACTAAAATATCTTTCAAGTTGGTTTATAGCTACATTTTTGTATAAAAGAAATGTGAATGTGGAAATATAAACTTTTTTATTATGATCCATATGTTTCATGTTGGTGTTTGAATATTAGAATTGTATATTTTTGAATAAATTTATGTAGTTTTGTGTGTGTGTGTGTGTGCGTGTGTGCGTGTGTGTGTGTTTGTGTGTGTGTGTGTGGGCGCGCGCTCGCGGTAGGTCACTAAAACTTACAGGGTTTTGCCCGAATGACAAGATCCAGTTCGAAGATGGGACATAACGGTTCATTCCTTTAGGTAGCTGCCGTACAAAGTGATCTTTAAATTTACCGCATTTTGCACTTTTTGCACGATATCTTCAAAAGGAAAGCTAGAGCGATGAAACTTTCAGGTTTTTTTTTCTTTTTTATTTTTCCGAACCGAAGGGTAACTAAATTAAATGGAAAAGAGCCCTTGGTTTAAAAAAGTTAGTTTTGCTACGGCATATTGTTTATTTTAATTGTTCTTTAACGTGGGCATTTGTTTTGTTATGTTTACTTGCGAACAATTTTAAATTTTTTTTAATGATAAACAAGTTAATATTTAAAAACATATATCCTTAATATTTAGAACCGGCTGCAGGAGGTTAAGAACTCTGCTCTCAAAAAATAATATTAAAATATAAAGTAAAAATATTAATTAATTTTTAAATTTCTTTATTAAAATAAAATATACCTGTATTAAAATATATATTAAGTTGTGAAAGACACATCCACCGTTTATCTTCCACCGTTTATCTTTTCTTCCTTCTTAGATTTTTTCATTTTTTGCGAGTGCTTTTTATAAATATATTGCTGAATTAAAGTTGTTCTCATAAACTTTGTATTAACATTTATGCTTTTGTTTTTGTGGAATTATTATATATACAATTACCCTGTTAACTTTTTTACTTCCCAGTGGGAAGTTATAGTAATGGGTCCGATTTTGCGAATAAGTGCTTTAAAATATTCGGGTTATAAATCGATAAATTTTTGCATTATTTTAAAGATTGTCAGTTTGACAGTTGAAATAAACCGACCGCGGTTACTCTTAACATATTTTAATAATTATAAAAAAGTTACATCGTTTAGATGCTTACACAACATTGCGACCTTCTTTATAGTAAATAAATCAGCACTGCAAAAATTATTATCCCAAGCTTACGAAAACCAAGTTAGATAAATCTGCAAATTATCCTTTGGCGTATAAAAGGGCTGACTGCAAGGGTATAAGTATCTCGTTCATTTTTATTATTTTTTCGACCCTCATTCGGAAGACGCTTAGCGGTTCTGTGACAAATTTTAATTTAGCACAAATCCTTCTATTTCTGGTTTAACTAGGTCGACCGATACGAGATATTAATTTTGACAGAGCAGTTAAAAAGTTTTAGAGACAAAAAAGTATTTTTTTAAATATTTAATACAGGGTAAAAAACTGAATAATTGTTAAATAAACCACTAACTGGTAATGCCTTTTACTTTTACTTAAACAATATTCATAACCTATCACTTGAATAGACCAATAATTTCTTACGAAAAACTATTTTTAACAAGGTTTTAAAATCTAAAATAAGTGAAAGTTACTGATAACACCGCTCAAAAAAAAATTTTGTTGTTGTTGCCCTGAATATTTCTGCAGATTATTATAAATTTAAGTACATGGTTTACAAATATATTTATAAAAGTACTGAATTACCTCTGGTTTTCATGATTTTGGTGTCTAAATAATATTAAAAGTTTTATAAACAGCCAGAAAGTGTCAAAAAAGGCACGTCTGGCTGTGCATAAAAAAGTGTTGGTTCCTACACTTATGTATGGTAGTGAATGCTGGATTTGGCAAAAAAAGCACAAAAATAGGATTAATGGTGCGGAAATGAGTAGTCTGAGTATAGCCGGAGTGACTAGGTTGAATAAAGTGAAAAATAGTGAGATAAAAGAACGCTGTGGTAATGTGATGTGGTTACAAAGATAGATAAAGAAATGCTTAGATGGTTTGGACACGTAGAAAGGATGGATGAAGGAAGATTGACGAAACAAATTTATAAGGCAAGGGTAAATGGACAAGTAGGTAGAGGTCGACCTCGGCGAACATATCTCGATCAGATCAACATTGTTTTAAAAAAAGGCCAGGTCAAGAGTACTAACAACCGACGAGCATGTATGAGAGCACTAATAAAAGTAGAGGAAGCAAAAGATGTATGTAAGAACCGTAGCAAGTGATAGAAAGTAGTCTCTGCCTACCCCTACGGAAAAAAGGCGTGACTATATGTATGTATGTATGTATGACAACACGATTGAGTTTGACAACTTCATTTCAAATTAATTTTAAAATGTCACGTTTTGGTAATGCGAAGGTTTAAAGTATAAATACGGTAGTCAAAGAAAGTTTTTCCAAAAATACAACCTTCACTCACAAATTTTGTGAAAATTTATGGAATGCTGCGAACGAGAATATAAATTAAATGAACATAGAAGCTTACAGGAATTAGCGTTGGTACTAAAACATTGGGCGGTCAATGTGAGAAAAAAAGACGGGACTGGTGAAGACAATGAGGAACGTTTAGTGCAAAATTTTGCAAGAAAAGTAGTATAATGACTATAATATTATGAGTGATCCGTTTAAAAATATAGTATTTAAACTTGCCAAAATGCTCGAGATGCCTGAGATGCCCGCGATGCAATCAGGAAGAAACTACAAGCAGATCCATGCAAAACGTAAGTCCAGTTCAGTTTCGTTAAATTTGTCTAAAGTTAACAAAATAATATTGCTATAGGATAAAAATACTCCTAAAGGTCTTATTCGTAAATGTTACCATATGGTTGCTGTAGAATTAGCGTGGAGAGAAAGAGAGGCAGTTGCTTGTCTGGTGGCAAAAAGTAGAAGGGGAATTGGGAAAAAACAGAAGTCATGGGTAAGAAACATCAGACAGTGGACCGGACTTAGAACCATTGAAGGGCTTGTCAGCGTGACAAGAGACAGAAATCAATTCCAACATGTAACCGCCAACAGCCATTGAGTGGTTAATTATGGCAATTTTAACACAAGAGTAAAATTTTCACCATAATTTAACCCTATTTTGTAGGCAATACAAAACAGAAATTTCTTCTGGATCCCTTTAATATTATTTTTTTGGTAGCTGTAGTGCCATACAACGGCTGCATATTCAAAAATTAATTTAACTGAAACACAATATAGAACTTTTGTTGTTTGAACTTAAAAATTCCTTGGAAGATCGGATGATCGTATGATAAAGCCCAACATTTTAAAAAAACGGAAAATAATATAAAATGGGTTCAAGAGAAGCACTTTTCTGTGTATAAGAGAAGCACTTTTCTATGTATAAGTGCTATATCAACTGCGAAATGTATGCATGCTTCGTGGATTATCAAAAAGTATTAGACAAAGTCCAGCATGTAAAACTAGTGAAGATCCTTTGAAAAGTCGGATTAGATGACCGGGATTTAAAAATTATTGTAAACCTTAACTGGGGTCAAACAGCAAATATACGATTAGAAGCCGAAGACAGCAATGTAATCGAAATACAAAGAGAAGTACGACAAGAATGTATCCTTTTACCCCTATTATTTAAACTATACTTAGAAGAGATATTTAAAGAAGCACTAGATGACATAGAACTGAGAATATCTGTAAACGGCCAACGACTGAACAATATAAGGTTCGTAGACGATACCGTAGTATTTGCAGACAATATTAAAAGCCTACAAGAACTCATGACAAGAGTCAAAGATACCAGTGAAAAATACGGTCTAACGTTTGCCACGTCTTTTTCGTTCTCTAGAGAGTACTCTGCTAGCGGTTTCTCTACTGGCAAATTATGCCCGAGCTCAGCCGTAGAGGGTAAAAGAAAAAAATATAAAAGTGAGCTGCGCCACCGACTTAGGCGGTATAAGCCGGAAACCCCTAGATCTTATAGGCACTAGCAGAGCCACAAGATAAACAACTATGATTATGGTGAACCAAATAAATAAAATTATAGCAAAAATATGTTGGATACTTTACTCACACAATAAATAATTAAGTTACACAGCTCAATAGCAACATCATAACAAATATAGTCAAAGTTAACAGCTATGGTAAAATTTCCTTGCTAAAACAAACCAAAAATGTAAAATTTACAACTTTATAAAATAACCAGAACAGAAGTAAGAGTAACAGACTTTACCAAGTTACAACAAAAAGTAAGACATATATAAATCAACTCATTAATAACACTAATTCAAACATTTACATAAAGGCAAAGAAAAAAAAAAGGTAAAACATATATAAGTCAACCTGTTCCTGTCTGTGTCTATTTGTATCATTTACCGAAAGTGATCAATAGGATGTGAAATTTGAGACAAGTGTGCTGTCGTCTGCGAAACTGTAAATGGGGTTTGTGGTGGTTTTCAAGAGGTCGTTGATGTGTAAAAGAAATAAGGTGGGAGACAGGATGGAACCCTGGGGGACCCCGGCATTGGTTTTAAACGCATCAGAAGAAATACCGTCAACTGCCACGTGTAAGGAGCGATCTTGCATGAAGCTCATGAGCCATTGGCTTAATTTCTTTGAAAGACCGTAGGCAGATTATTTTTGTAACAATGCCTGGTGCCAAACCAATATCGATTTAAACTGGGATATTCAGTTAATTTTGTAATGAAATGATTGCAATATCGCTGAATTTCAACGGAAATTCTATTTTGACAATTTTTAACGTTATAATCCATTTTTTAAACTTTTGCCAATTTTAATTTAATTATTTGATAATAGGATTAGTCAGCATCATAGCACTGCAATTGCATTTATTATTTAAAATTTTATGGAGATAGAAATTTGCACGACGCTGTAAAAGTCGGTAATAAATATTTTTTGTGATAAACTACACAAATTTAACACTGTTTGGGGCGCTGTACAGTCTTTATCATCCATATTAAAAAATAATATTTAAAAGTGTAGATAATAAAAGAAAAACGGTACATTCATTCATGCATTCCGTAGCAAAAAAAGAGACGCCGACTTACAGGGTAACCTCCCTAATTAATAGTAACGTGCACATCTCTTTGAACGATAATTTTAAGTGCACTGTTTTGGCAGCTGATAGGTGGAAAAGTTTTCTCCTTATCAGTTTACGTACTAAGAGAGAAAGCTGGAAAGCTTTATGTGTCTGCAGGGACCAGTCAATGAGATCTCTGCCATCTTTACAGATTATGTGCGCACATGGAAATCTACTTTTTAACATACCCTCTTTGTAGGTTCAGTCTGCGCATCAAAAGACTAGCCACAATTTTTGTCTGAAAAACCGTGCAGTGCTGCAGTAATTTTTTTTTATAAAAAAAATGGTGAATAAAAACAGCATTCCTAGAGTTTATAATAATAAAATGTGAGTAAAAATAAAATTAATAAACAAAATAAAATAAACTAAATTTTTACTTTGATTAAAAGCTAGTTATTTCAAATCACGTTTAAGCCAAAATATTTTTATGTATGACAACACGACGTTGTTTTTATTTTTAAGAACGATTTTAAAAAATTAAATTCCGAGTTTAATTTGAAATACCTCTTATTTAAAATAAAACCGTTGACACTTTTAAAATTTAAAACAAAATATATTTTGCAGGTGGGTGTAGTTAATTTTCACATTATACTGGGTATCCCGGGACTAATGGGAAAAAATCGGAAGCGTACAACTGGTCGAGTCATAATAATGTTAGTACTTCATGTAATCTTTTTCCATACATGCCCTTGTTTTCGAGTTTTACGCATTTAAAGTTTGAATTTTGAATTCCTTTTTTATTTTTAATTTACGTAATATATACTTAAAAAGTTTATTTGAGAAAGAGGATACACAAGTACAGGCCCCATTCGGAGACATGAGTAAAAGTTGCAATAAAAGTGAAATTAGTACGACAGAAATTGTGGAAGGATAACACAGTTGAAATGCTGAAGGCTGGACAAAGCGTGGTAACTAGTCTACTGTATCGTGTTATTAACTTTTATTGAAGGAGTGGTATCGTACCAAACGACTGGTGCAAGGCCGTTATCGTGTCGCTTTTCAAGGAAAAAGGTTCGCAGCAGGACTGTAAGAACTACTGAGGTATAAGTTTACTCAACATAGTCGGCAAACTGTATGCAAAGATATTGATTAAAAGAGTGACGAATGAAACTGAGATGATTATATAAATGTGAAAGTAGGATTTAGAAGAGGAAGGAGATGTATGGATCAAGTCTTTTAGTTACGAGATATATTCGAAAATTTCTTGGCTAGAAGTTAGAAGGTCCATTGCGCTTTTATCGACTTGGAAAAGATCTATGATAGAGTGGTGAGGAGTGAATTAAGGTCGACATTGTCTATGTATGGGGTGAGCGGTAGTATAATACAAGCACTGAAATCATTTTATGGGGATTCCACTGATTGTGTCAGGATAAACGAAACTTACACGGACTGGTCAAACATAAAAAAAGGTGTTAGACAGGGATGTGTGGCTTTGCTATGGATGTTTGAATTATAAATAGACGATTGTTTAAAATATTTGAAAGAGAGTGCGCTGTCAAGAATTTTTAGAGTTTTCTATAATGGCATTATAGTTTTCTATAATTTTTATATTTTAATACTTCCATTTAGAAGCAATTAATTGGGTGGTGCTTGTTAAAAAGTGTAAATGTTGTGACTAGCGCTTTTCGTTTAGTCCTTAATGTATACTTGGTGAGAGTTGAAGTTGTTGATTTGTCTCTTCGAAGCAAACACAAGTTTGTCAAGACCTACCCTATGCTGATGAGGGGCAACACCCCGAAACCGGTCCATAGGTGGTCACTTGGAATGGATAAAATTAATAATTTTTTTTTTACTTTACAAGCATTTGCATACCACCCGAGATGAAGTTATGCACAAATATTTTTCAGATGTAATTTAATGTTCGTCGTAAGCATATAGCCAGGAGTGTAGTTGTTTTTTGATATATTATCGACCTATAGTATAGCTTAACATGTGCCGAAATTAACTGGTACTTTAAAAATCAGTTTAATACACTTTTACGTATATTTATTACTAATTTATTAATTTTATAAAAATAGGTAAGGATAATTTTATTATTTATTAACCCAAAGTTAAAATTTCGACGTTGATTTAAATAATATACATAAAAAATATTGAATGCCTTTGTAAAACCGAAAAAATAAATAAATAAAAGAATTGTGACGAACATTCTGACTCAAACATTATAAAGATATTTTTGTTCTTTCTTTATTTTACACTTTACACTTACACCTTACAAAAAATAATCATTATCTATTTAGAAAAAAAAAATCTGTTTTTCTGCCTTTTTTTAATTAAAAAATGGACTGAAGTTAAATGGAATAAAAACTTCCATGAACTATTTTTTCGGAATTCTTTTTCTTCTTGCAAAAATATTTTTAATTTTTGAACAATAAAGTAAAATTTTTTAATCGCTAATACAAAAAGTAAATGCAGCTATTTTTAATTAAAACTTTTTTTTTACTTTTTTGTAAAAGCTTTCGAAATTATTTTTTATTTCTTCATCAGTTATTTACAAAAATCATATGGACAATTTTTTAAAAAAATACTTACAGTATATGAGTTAAATATAAATTAACATTCAGAACATAAAAAAAAATTTTGACAGTGCTTAATGAAAAGTCAATGTTAAGTTATTTAATGAAAGATATAAGTATAAAGGATGTAGAAAAATAGTTAATAGAAATTATTTTTTTAGAAGGTTGAATTAAGTTGCTGAAATATTAAGTTTATGGTTTTTTTTACCCAATTTCACATCAATATCCATAATATTGGAATAAATTTTATTTAAATTTTGAAAATCAGTTTTTTTATTCATTGATTTTTTTTCATTTTTTATTGGGACCATTTCTAAAAAACGTCTTTTAAATAAATTATTTTCTTTAGTTAAAATTGAAATATTAGTAAGATCAATTGAATGTCCTGTACTATTTGCATGTTGTGATAATGATAATCAAGACCAAACGCTTGCGCATTATTACAACATGCAAATAGTACAGGACATTCAATTGAGTTTACTAATATTTCAATTTTAACTAAAAAAAATAATGTATTTAAAAGACGTTTTTTAGAAATGGTCCCAATAAAAAATGAAAAAAAATCAATGAATAAAAAAACTGATTTTCAAAATTTAAATATAAATTATTCCAATATTTTGGATATTGAAATAAAATTGGGTAAGAAAAACCATAAACTTAATATTTTAGCAACAACTCGATTTAACCTGTTACAAAAATAATTTTTATTAACTATTCTACTACATCCTTTATACCTATATCTTCCATTAAATAACTTAATATTGACTTTTCATTAAGCACTGTCAACATTTTTTTTCATTTTCTGAATGTTAATTTATATTTATTATAACTCATATACCGTAAGTATTTTTTTAAAAAATTGTCCAATATTATACCATGATTTTTGTGGAGTAACTGATAAATAAATAAAAAATAATTTTGAAAACTTTTACAGAAAAGTAAAAAAAGAGTTTTAATTAAAAATAGCTGCATCCCCAAAAAATTTTTACTTTTACAATTGTATTTAGCTACAAAAAGAATTGTTATAAATATATATATATAGCAGGAGTGACCAATTCAATAAAAATTCTTCGTTTTTTCAGTCAAGCTTTCGAAAATGTTTATTTTCTTTTTCAAGACTTTTCTATAATATTTTTAATTAATATATGAAAAATCAAATTACAAAATATACAGGGTGATTCATTAAGAATGAACAATCTCTGAACTGGAGATGCTACACACTAAAATATGGCGATTAAGCTTAATTAACATGTTCTATACAAATGTTGCAGGTTTACGAGATAAAGGGTAATTAAAGTTGGAATTTTAATTTGAAATTTCTCAATAATTTTGTGATTTTAAGTAGCATCGTCTTGAAAATTGGCACATTAATGTTTTTTGGCATATAAATTTTTAATTTCACATTAAATTTAGCAGTATTTATACAGGGCGTTAGTTACAACCTGTTACTTAGGTAAATTACAACATATCTTTTTTGCCTAATGAGTTATGACTAAAACGACTAGAAAATTTAAAAGGCAGTTTAATTTTGAATAAAAAAAGTACTTTTATTTATTTTATGTAACTTTATCAGTTTTTGAAATATTTGCATTTTAAACATTTAGCGTAGACTCCCAAGCCACCGTTATTACATTGACTTTTTTTCAAGTAGGCTTGTGTCAGTTTTTCGTGTAAAGAAATATTTAAAAATTTTACTGTCACTAAGTAAGAGTGTATTATTTGTAGTAAAATAAAAAAATGCCACGACATAATGAATTTTCCAACAGTGAAATGCGTGATATGATTTGTGTTTTTGCTCAGTCAAATTTTAGTGGTCTTGGTGCAGCCAGAAGGTATTTAGATCATACCCAAATCGAAGACAACCCAATCACAAACTGTTTAGACGTATTTATACCCGCCTAGGCGGAACAGGGAGTTTTCGTCCTAAAAGCTTATATGGTGCTGCCAAAAATATCAATGGCAATGATGAAGAAGAGGTTTTAGTTCGTATTTCGGAAAATTCAGATCTCAGTACTCGTCGGTTAAGTGCGGCAACAGGAATAAGCTAATCGTCTATCTAGAGAATTTAAAAGAAAGAAAATTTCCGTCCATATCACTATACTCCTGTCCAAAATTTGCTACCTCAAGATTTATCAGTTCGCTTACAGTTTGCTCAATTTATGCTAGATAAACAAAACTAAAACCAGGATTTTCTTAATTACCTTCTTTACACCGATGAGGCGACGTTTACTGGACGAGGTGTTTTTAATTGGAAGCACAATCATTTGTGGGACTTCAAAAATCCACACGCTTTAAAGGAACGACATTTTTTGCATGAATTCAAGGTAAATATTTGGTTTGGCGTGATATCTGGTTTTTTTTATTGGTTCTTTCGAACTTCCTCCTAATCTGAACGGGCCCCTCTAATTAAACTTCCTTGAACATCAGTTAAACACACTACTAGAAAATGTACCACTAGCCATAAGGCGGAACATGTGGTTTATGCAAGGCGGGGAGCCGCCACATTTTTCTCTGCCAGTACGGCAAAACCTGAATAAACATTTTCCTTATCGATGGATTGGGCGTGGCAGTGAGTTTGTTTGGCCACCTAGAAGTCCAGATTTAAACCTTATAGACTTCTCAATATTGTCACAAATGAAGAACATGGCTTACAAAGATACAATTAATTCTATTGAAGAATTACGACAGAAAAATTCAAGAAGCTGCTAATAATATTAAAAATAATCGACAAATGTTATTATTCAAAGATCTTTAAGGAGACGCCTTACAAAGAGTATTGAAGTGGAAGGCGGGCATTTTGAGCATTTACTTTGAATTTTTCTTTTATTACTGTTACTGATTGTTATTTGTTATCTTTACTGTTGTAACCCCGGAAGTTGAATTATAAAATATCACAAATGGCCGATATTAGGTTCGAATTTATAGTTTTTGAAAGCTAAGTTTAATAGTGACATTTCCAATTATGTAATCACAATACAAAAGGAGAGGGAAGGAGATGAAACATAAAAACTTTTAAAAACGCCGATGTTAGTGTCAAATTTATAGTTTTTGGGCTTGCTGAGTTTAATAATGACATTTCCAATTATGTAAGCACAATACAAAAGAAGAGGGAAGGGGATGAAACATAAAAACTTTTAAAAACGCCGATGTTAGTGTCAAATTTATAGTTTTTGGGCTTGCTGAGTTTAATAATGACATTTCCAATTATGTAAGTACTTATACAAAAGGGAAGGGAAGGGGATGAAATATAAAAACAATTAAAATCGCCGATATTAGTGTCAAATTCATAGTTTTTGGGGTCACTGAAAATAAAAGTGACATTTTCAATTTTTTAGCACCCCCACAAAAGGAATGAAAAGGAATGTAATATGAAAACTATTAAAAATGCCGATATTAGTGTCGAATTTATAGTTTTTGGTGTCGCTGAGTTTGATAGCGATATTTTCAAAGCAGACAAGCCAACGTTTGGGCAGGACAACATCTGCCGGATCCACTAATCTTTGAATAAATTAAAAGGACTTTACCTCTCATTTAAAATTCCAATGGAAAGATACCATTTTTTTACAGGTAGTCATTTAATAATCTTATAGTGACATGTATTGGGATTTTAATTTATCTTATTTGGGAGTTTCACACTGTACGTTATTGAATTTAGACACGTTCCGCTTTTAATTGTTCAGTTCCAGTCAGTGACACTCACACACCTATGCGGAACTAAGCTTAGCCGTGTATGTGAAATGTCAAAAAGCTGTCAGTCATAGTATACGTTAATAAAAACTTTTCTGTTTTTGCTAGTACTTTTATTCCAATCGAATTTCCTAATTGGATTAATTCAATATACAGACCTGTCCAGGCATTTATTAGCAGTAAAGTAAATTAGATTAAAGAAGTACTGAAGAAATAAAACAGTTAAATTAGTTAGGTGGGTCGGCTTTCTACTTTTAAAAGACAATTCTCTTAATGGGATCGTTTTCACACAAATAATTTGCATGTTTAAATTTTCCAATTTAAAAATAAATAGAACAATATTTGTATTTATAAAACAAATTGGTAACCTTACAAAATAAAAAATATTAATGTTATTAGATCTCATAAACAATATACAGGGTGTTTTAAAAAAGGTGACCCTTTTTTTAGGATAGGTAGGCAACTGAAAAATAGTTGGGGTTTGTTTGGTAAAAAATTTTTGTAACGCCATCCGTATTCAAGATAAAGAGCGTCGAAGAAAAAAAAAGTATACACATTTATTACTATTTTGCCGAAACTACTCGAAACAATGTAATAAAATTTTGTACGAATATGTTTTAGAAGCTGATATATCCCATGAAATTCTTTTTATATTTAACTCTTATAGAGGGCGCTACTTACACGGTTCGTACCAAGTAGTATTGAACTTGACTTTTTTAAGATTAGATTTAATAATGAAAATTTTAAGTAAACTTAAACATTATTCAATTTTACACCAAAAAGTACTTTTGATAAAACTCAATACTGTGTATCGTTTTCGGAATATTTTGATTTGAAAATGATGAAGTAATAACCAATTTTATTTTTCTTTAACGCCCTTTATCTTGAAAACGGATGGTGTTACGAAAATTTGTTACCAAGCAAACCCCAATTATTTTTTAGCTCTTTACCTAGCTTTTTTTAAAACCTAATTAATTTATACCAGCATCGGTTATTACTTGATAATTTTCAAATCAAAATATTTCGAAAACGGTACACAGTATCGAGTTTTACCAAGAGTACAATTTTGGTGTATAATTAAATAATGTTTAAGTTAACTTAAAATTTTAATTAATAAATTTATTTTTAATACTACTTGGTACAAACCTTGTAACCATCGTCTTCTATGAGAGTTAGATATAAAAAAAGTGTGGGATGTATTAGCTTCTAAAATATATTCGTATAAAATTTTATTGCAATGTTTTCAGTAGTTTCGGCAAAATCGTAATAAATGTGTTTACATTTTTTTCTTCAACGCCTTTTATCCTGAATACGGATGACGCTACGAAAATTTTTTACCAAGCAAACCCCAATTATTTTTTAGTTTTCTACCTATCCTAGAGACAGGGTTACCTTTTCTTTAAACATCCTGTATAGAAAGAAATGCCAAAAAATATTGTTATAAGTACGCCTTGCAAAGGGACCTGACTGAAATTATCCAGATAAATAGAACTGGGCATTTTAATACGTCTGATGAGAACTGACGATCAGTAAGGGAAAAACTTGTTTAGGGCTGAATATGAAGTTTAAATTAGTTTTATTAGTTACATACATACATACATATAGGCAAAAACCACTTTCTTCTACTTGCTACGGTTTTTACACACATCTTTTGCTTCCTCTACTTTTATCAGTGCTCTAAAAGTATCAAGTTTTAATAAATTAATTTTTCCTTAGAAAAGTTTAAAACGGAATATTATTATGCTATTGTATGTTCTTCAGTGCGGTGCATTGGACACACGCGAACAGGCTACATATACATATAGTTGCCATGGGAAAAGCATAGTGTTGAAAATTCGTGATTTCAACAGGAGAATTTCTTTTCGCGCAATTCCTTGATTTAAAACCCCCTTATTACGGCCCAGACACCGACAAGACAGCTGCCGCAGCACTTGCCAGTAGCAAGCAACTTTGAACCGTATTGCAAATTGACAGTTACGCGTTGACCAATGAAAAAGCTGACTTAAGCGCCAACAAAACGAAGCCCACTCTTTTTAAAGTGCTATGTATGGTCGGTACTTCTTTACGGGATGGAAGGTTGGACCCTTAAAGTCAACAACATTAACAAATTGGAAGCGCTCGATAGTGGCTTTAACGCAGAATGCTCAAGATACCGTGGTCTGCAAGAATAACAAACGTAGAAGTTCTGTCCAGCATCAACAAAGAACGTTAACTGTTAACTACCATTAAAAAGAGAAAGACTGCATATCTGGGGCACGTCATGAGGAACAAAAAGTATGAGTATTTACAGTTGTTGATCGAGGGTAAGATAGAATGCCGTAGAGGCAGAACATAAGACAGTGGACAGGAATTAATGGCATAGAGACCCTAACTCGTACCGCAAGGAATAGAGAGGAGATGTAAAATGTGATCGCAAACATCCATTAATGAATAGCATCCGAAGAAGAAGAAGACGCTTGACCGGCTTTCGAACTCTCTCTCGCTTTCAAACTACCAAGCTAAAAACATCTCGTTGAACCCCACCTGTTTCAATGTAGCACATTATTTTAGTTTTACTTAAATTTTTATAATTGCAATTAAACAGTAAAATCTGAAAATGTTTCGGTGAGAGACAAAATGGCGTCTCCATGTATTAAGTTCAATATACTAGAAATGGTTATTATATAGTGTTTTATTTTAATGAAAACGAATACAAGTAAATCAAAATTACCACGGCGATGACCCATAAAACCATCGGCAGCTTACAGTAGAACAAGTGAACCAGCGACCTATCTTCTTATCAAAGTACATCACCATCTCCATGGAGGTAAACGGCGACAGCTCCAGAAAAGCCGACGGCACCAGGTCCAAGTAAGCCAAGCACTCTCCACTCCCACTTTTAATTTCTCGCCCCGCCGCCATACATAGCTTTTCTAAATGCACCCCTGCAACCTGAAATGTTTGCACTTGCAAAACTGAGCTTAATTGAAAACTGAACTTGTTTGTATTGAAACGGTCAGTGGGGATAATTGGAATTCGAGATATAATAACACTTTCCCCTTTCCCGACATCTGTTTTAATAGTGGCACCAAGTATATTCTGCCGCAATTGTGTGATCCGAAGCCTCGCTTCATTATATAGTCGAGGAGCATCGAGATTTCGCATAAGCATAACTGGTACATTCATTGTCAATAAAAGTTTTTGTGACGGTACACCCGAAAGTTTAAGCGAATTTATAAATTTAATCATATGTTGGGTTTGGGTAACTTTAAAAGTTGTAGATAATTTAATTTTCTGATGTTAAAATAAATGATGTATTTTAGGACAGGTTTGACTTAGGCTTGCGAGGCATTTCGTAAAAAAAATTTAACAAAAAACTTAAAAAATAGTAAGAAGTAAGAAAATAAACAGAAATAGACACCTAACTTCAAAAATGGAAACATATTAACTATTGTTTTAAGGTGAAAGAAAAATTATTTAAGGGTGACAGAAAATAGTACATTGTTTACCGGGTAGGAAAAGCCTAACATTCCTGGACGACTGTAAAGATTGCTTAGTAACACAGAGTCCAGGAATGTGGCTTTTCCTACGAGGTAAACATACTATTTTTTCGCAAATCGGTAGTTATTTGACAGATATTAATTAATTTTGAAAAAATCGCGAATAATTTTATTTATAAATAAATAGTGCTTTGAAATTCGTCATAAAATTGGTTGCATTACTATGGAAACATATTTAAGTTGAATTGTCAAACTTGACGCATATAAATTTAATTGCTGGTGTTTTCGAAAACAAAACAATGTAAAATAATAAGTAATAATGAACTTCCATTTCTGGAACTCCTCTAGAGCTGCTTAAAGCATTTAATACTGCTTTATTAGGTTTATTGCCAAAGAAATCAGGAGAAAAGTACGAATATGCATATAAACGTTTTAAGGACCATCGCAAGAGTAAAAACACGAGTTCTTTCTCCGAAAATGTTGTAGTAGCATACTTCCAAGACCTTTGTTTAAAGATGAAATCTTTAACATTGAGGGCCAATTATTCAATGTTGAAGTTAACCCTTAAAATTAAACACAATGTAGATATATCTTCATACATACATATATAAAGTCACGCCTTTTTCTCGTAAGGGTAGGCAGAGACCACTTCCTTCCACTTGCTACGGTTCTTACACACATCTTTTGCTTCCTCTTCTTTCATCAGTGCTCTCATACATGCTCGTCGGTTGTTGGTACTATTGACTTGGCCTTTCTTCAAAACAATGTTGATCTGATCGAGATATGTTCTCCGAGGTCGACCTCTACCGACTTGTCCATTTACACTCGCCTTATAAATTTGTTTCGTCAATCTTCCTTCATCCATCCTTTTTACGTGTCCAAACCATCTAAGCATTACTTTATCTATCTTTGTAACCACATCTACTTTTACAACACAGCGTTCTCTTATCTCACTATTCTTTACTTTATCCAACCGAGTCACTCCGGCTATACTTCTCAGACTACTCATCTCCGTAGCTTTAATCCTATTTTCATGCTTCTTCTGCCAAACCCAACATTTACTACCATACATAAGTGTTGGAAACAACACACCTCTATGCTAAGCCAGACGTGCCTTTTTTGACCCCTTCTGGCTATTCATAAAGCTATGCAGTGTCCCATTCATTTGTTTCCCTGCCAACACCCTTCGCTTACTGTCACTGTCATACTTTTCATCTTTCGTAAACTTTGAACCTAAGTACACAAATCCATTTACTTGATCCACTTTTCCTCCCTCAATTAAAACTTCAGAGTTTGTCATGCTTTCTTCTCTCTCAAAAACCATAACTTTCGTTTTGCTTACATTTATTTTTATCCCTTTGATTTTAGGGCATCATGCATAACATTAACCATCGCCTGCAACTTCTCTTCAGATGACACTAATATGACTTGATCATCGGCGTAAAGAAGGCATTTGACGATAAAATCATTCATTTTAAATCCATACGCACTCTCTTTCAAATATTTTAAACAATTGTCTATGTATAAATTAAACAGCTATGGCGAAGCCACACATCCCTGTCTTACACCTTTTTCGATGTTAAACCAGTCCGTGCAAGCTCCGTTTATCCTGACACAAGCACTTCTCACCACTCTGTCATAGGCCTTTTCCAACTCTATAAAAGCGTAATAGACCTTCTGACTTCTAGCTAAGAAATTTTCGACTATACCTCGTAATGAAAAGACCTGATCTATACATCTCCTTCCTCTTCTTAATCCTGCTTGCACATCCCATATCTTTTTCTTAGTTTCATTCGTCACTCTTTTAATCAATATCTTTGCATACAGTTTGCCGACTATGCTGAGTAAACTAATACCTCGGTAGTTTTTACAGTCCTGCTGCGAACCTTTTTCCTTGTAAAGTGACACGATAACGGCCTTGCACCAGTCGTCTGGTACGCTACCACTTCTCTAACAAAGGTTAGAAAAGCGGTACAGCAGAATAGCTACCACGTTTTGTCCAGCCTTCAGCATTTCAACTGTTATCCTGTCGTACCCAGCAGCTTAACCCAATTTCATACTGTTCAACGCTTCTACAATGTCTGTCGTACTAATTTCACTTTCATTGCCATTTTGTCTGTCTCCGAATGGGGCCTGTACTTGTTTATTTTCTCTCTCAAATAATGTTTTGAAGTATTCCTTCTATCTCTCGCATTTTTTTCCTTTTACCATACCACTGGTGAGTACTTTCAGGCAATTTGACTGGCGAAATGTATTTGCAATTACTGAAACTCGCTATTGACCCTGCCTTTACTAATATGTATTCGAAAATAATCCACAGTATGACGAAGATCATACGGTGCTTTTCCGCATTATGCGGCGATATGCGATTATGCGTCAGTATTTAGATCAACGTTTTCCACGGCATTGAATTGGGAAAAGAGGCAGCATTGAATGGCCTTCACGATCGCCAGATTTATCGCCACTTGATTTCTTTTTAGGGGGACATCTGAAAAGTAAAATCTATAAAACAAAACCAGCGTCGTTGGAATATTTGCGTCAAAGAATCGTTAACGAGTGGCGTTGAATTACTCCGGAAATTCTTTGGAATGTGCGTGAAGTATTGGGAGAAATTATAAAATTTAAAGACTATTGTTAAAAGAATTTTTAAAACTTTTAAAAGACATTTTATTCGACCCCCAATGCTATTTAAAAATTTCGCTTGGCGTTAAAAGTAGTGGAGTCGAAAATACTGAAAAAAATGTCACTTTTTAATCAAAATACGACGGGTCCAAGCGTTTTTCTAAAACGTTGACGAGGTTACTGCAAATGGATCTGTTTCGTTTTCGGTTGGCCACCCTGTATATATACTAAACATATATCTACTTATTTAATATTAATTTCCACTAAACCAATCTTTAACTTGACCAGTGTGAGATTAGACGAAAATATTACAGTTACCTACACTAATTAAATAGTTTAGCTAATTTTTTCTGTTTTTACTGCAATAAATTTGTTAGGTGTGCTGCGCACAAATAAATTTTCAGTTCAGTTCAATTTTTAAATTAAATACACATACAACAAAATTTTTAAACGTGTATATTTTGTTTACTTAATATTTTATACTTTATACTTTTATATTTTTTCTTTCGCATAGAAAAGCATATCAAAATATATTTTACTGAACTTTTTGCATCTCTGTGTTACAGTTTCTTTTTGTAATTAAGTTAAGACAACATTTATGGCTCATTATACTCGCTCGTTTGTGCCACTTGGGAGTTAATATTTAAATGGTAGACAAAAATTAAAATAACTGCGAAATACGACAAAAAAAGTAATTATGAATATCTTTTAGTACATCGCTAGGCTCATTACTCGTTACCGTCATGAGTTTATTAATCACGGCATATTAGCTGCCTGGCGCAATAGGGAAGAATTAATTTAATAAAAAGTGGCAATAAGAAATGGCCACTTTCCGATATGCTTCGTGAAGTAAAACTTCTTTTGTGAGGTCTTAGACATTTTGATCCGCACCCTTTCTGTGTGACAAAATTGGTGGGGGTAAACACTTTGGAGGGTAGAGTGGGAGCAGTGCCTTACTTACTTTGGAGTATCAAAGAAGAGTGAGACATTTCTCGTTATGTGTAATGCGTTCAGGCAACGCGCGTGTTGTATTTGTATATTTTCGGGAATTTTGTCTGTCAAAGAGACAGTGTAAATATTGTTCGCGAAAAAGTGTATACATTATTGAAAGACGAAATGATTCTTTTGCGTTTAAGAATGGGAGTTATTTTGCCGAGCATCAGCGAGGTAAAATAACCATTCGGAACGCAAAAGCATTTCGCATTCGAGATGCAAACAATATTTTTTCGAAAACTGCATAATATGAGAATAAAAAAAACGAGCAAACCTTACAGTGGTCGCATATGATGTGTAACATTTGACATCTCACCCAAGTAATAATCTATTTTAAAATAATATTCTGAAAAAAATGGGTCAGGTATTATTTGAAATGATTTTTCATAACAAACAATAATTCTTTTTAATAAAAATTGTATTTTATTTAATTGACACTGACAGTGATATAAATTAACCTAAAAATTTTAAAAAGCTTAATACTGCAATATTTTATTCGAATAATTATTTATTATTACTCACTTAAATTTTTTATCAATGATCTGTACTTTGTTAAGACTTATTATCAACAGTAAATATTTATTTATATAGTTTACGCAAATAACAGCAAAATTTATGTGCAACACTCGAAAAATTGGTTGACATCTATCTGACGGCCAATTCTAACCGTGCACTTATTCGTCAAATCAATTCTCGGAAAATTGGTTGACGTCTATCTGACGGCCCACTTTAATCAAACGCTCATTCGTCAAATCAACTCTCGGAAAATTGGTTGACGTCTATCCAACCGCGCGGTCATTCGTCAAATCAAATAGCGCGTTCTTTCGCGACTTCTTGTTACCGTTACACATTTCACGAAATCACTCCCACAATTTTCGAGTACGCAAGAGGAAAGATGTTACACATACAACAAAGCGAGAGAGAGCAAACATGTTACACATCAAAAATAGATATTTTTCATTGTTAACCAACATTTTGTGTTTGAACTAAGACGATCTAGTAAGTGGTATTGTTTTCATGTCTTTCGTAACGTGTCACAATGTCACAGCTTTAAAGTCATAGTTCTAGAGTTTTTAATAAGAAATGAGCCGTGAAGCGGTTTCAAACACCCAGAAATTATCAAGACCGTACGAAGTAGTGTCTGAATCTGTGTTATTGGCATACATAATTAAAAAAGTAAAGCCTTCAATTTTATGGTCAGTATATTCCATACTAAAAAGTACGTTGAATGTCAAAGAAAATGTAAATATTTCCAAAACTGATACCATATTTGAAAACAAATCAGTTGGATATCGTCCAAAGAAAACGAGAATTTTAACGAAAGAAGAAATTGAAAGATTTATACTAGAAGCGCCAGATAATAGATAACTAATAGCACTGGATCCGGCATAAATTTTATTTACTGCAACATCGACACTTTTAATAATTTATATTTAGTACAAGATAAATAATTATAATGTTCGTCATGTTTGAAATGGTTTTTTTATTCACTTAAGATAAGTTAAGTATTGTGATAGCTCATATATGGATACTTATCACCCTGATCCGTGCAATATCGATAGTTCGCTATCCCATCTTTACCATACATACCCAAATTGACAGATGACAAGACATGAGAGAAATGTGGTTATCTGCTATCTGTGACATTGAAAAAAATGTTAAAACCGAAAAGTGAAAAGGAAAATAGTGAAAACTGAAAACCACCAAATATCTGAAAACTTTGGAGTTTGCGATTGATGTAAATCTGGGATAATATTTTATTATTGTTTTATATTAAAACGAATGTAATCGTTTGTTGAGTTTTCAATTGGTAAATAACAATACAAAAAGTCTGTAATTTATACATAGGTAGGTACGCGATTGTATTAATATAATAATATGTTTCAAATTCCATTCCACTGCACTGCTTTGACCAGAGATTACTGAATGTATTGGTCTTCTAGGCTCAATGTTCCCAAATATGGTTAACGACATCAATACCTTGGATAAAGAGTTTAGGGAATGAAAATTTTCAAACTTTGATTTTTCTTCGGATGAAATTGAATTTTGAAATTTTGTAACTCCAAAAAGGGTGATAATAGTCTAGTCTTTCCAGAGCTGAGAAAATTTGTCAATATTTTATTTACATTACCGCACAGCAGCGCAAGCGTGGTAAGATTATTTTTTTAAATAATTTAAATAAACAAAAATGAAAAATAGATTTGGCTTCAAAACTATGAGTGGAATTTTATACAGCAAAGGATTAATTTTACAAAATAATAACAGCTGTTTTAATTTTTCTGTAACTACCGATATTCTTAATAAACACAAAAATAGGATGTACCAATAAATAGTTTAAATGGCATTTAAATATCTTCGTCTTTTTATATCCAAAACTTTGTTTTAGTTATTAGATATTATTTCTTATATTATTATTATAATAAAATACGTTCTAAAACATATTTAGTTTTATCTTAAGTATTGTATGTATTTTGTGTAAATACTGAAAAAATATAAATGGTGGTTTTTTGAAAAATCTGGCAATTTTTTAAGTAAGTGTCTGGTGGTTTTTATTTTTTTAACCTGGCAACATTGGCACGGAGACACACTCATCGTCGAGTCTACCGTCAGCCGCTGTGGTGTGCGTTGATCATGGCTGAAATGGATGTTGTAATCGACAATGAATTATTAATTCATTTGGTTCAAGCAAGGCCTGTACTGTGGGACAAAACACTGGAGATTTTCAAAGATAAGGAACGCCACAAGGAATGCTTGGCATAAAGATTTTGTCTGGAACTGCTGAAGGATTTTGATAACCTGGAAGACAGCAAAAAGAATGACTTTGGTCGGTACAAATAATTTTAATGCTATTGAATTGACCTAAAATTTATTTATTTATTTTTGTTACAATTGTAAATTTACTAAAAAATATGTAGATGACAGTATTTTAGTTTATGGACAGAGGTAAAGTACAAGAAATAAATGCTTCTTTTAACAACTAAACAAAAGTAACTGAATAAACTAAAAACAATAGACCTTGCTGCATGGTGGTCAGATCGACTGGTAGAGGTGGCGTGGTTGTGATAGATATTTTAGCGCCCAGTGTGTAATGCTACAATTTTGCTATAGCGTCGACGGCAAAAAAACCGGTCGGACAAAAACGCCAAGTGTGTTCCCGGCCATACGCTCTGCGGCGTGTTGTATTTGTATAGTTCCAGGAAATTATCTGTCAAAGAGACAGTGTAATATTGTTCGCGAAAAAGTGTATACATTTTTAAAAGGTAACCTACCTCTCATTGAGGGAGTTATTATTTACATAAAACAGATTAATA
This sequence comes from Agelastica alni, assembly GCA_950111635.1. Classification (NCBI taxonomy): domain Eukaryota; kingdom Metazoa; phylum Arthropoda; class Insecta; order Coleoptera; family Chrysomelidae; genus Agelastica; species Agelastica alni. Next base: position 3,163,647 of record OX467717.1, read on the forward strand.
AATAAAATTTAACTATTTTCACAATAAATGTTACCGTCTTCGCTATGATTTTTGAAATTTTATTTCCTACTGCGTGTTAACTGCATACACAATTTTATTTTCTGTAAACGTTAACAAAATATTTAAAAATAAAACTTTCCCAATTTTTTTTAACTTTCCGGCGGAAAGTTGTAGTAATGGGTCCGATTTTGCGAATCCCGAATTTTGATAAATCTGCACATTTTAAGGTCCCCAGAGTCAAATACAATACTTTTTAAGTGGACGTCTCTGCAGTTGGAATTATTTTTCGTCTTGATTATCTCGAGAACAAAAAATTATATCGACGTGGGACCAATTACATTCGACGCATAATTACGTAATTTAGAACTGATTGGATTTTCTGCAAAATTGGTCAAACTGTTTTTTATAGATTATCAAAAAACGTGCTGCTTGGCCTACTCCGGTTCATCGTCCAGAGTGCGTCTGCCCTCTTTTGAAGAGGTTTTTTTATCAGCTGTCTTGATGTTCTGCAGCCAGTTTTGCATTTCACTGAGCGATATGTTCTTGCTCAAGAATTTGTTTTAATTCATGTTTCGCTTCGGCAATTGGCAATTCTCCTACACAAAAAAGGTGACAAATTATCCTGTAGGAACTATCGTGGCATTGCGCTCTTGAATAGTGCATACAAAATACTGTCAAATATCATCCGCGAACGTATTGACCCCTATGCGGAGGAGATCAATGGCGAATATCAGTGCGGCTTCGGAAGTGGTAGATCAACAATAGACCAGCTCTTCACTATCAGGCAACTCTTAGAAAAATCATGGGAATTTAATAGATACCTTCACAATTTATTTATTGACTTCGAACAGGCGTACGATAGCGTCATCAGAGTAAAACTCTGGGAGTCAATGCTAGAACAAGGAGTACCCGGTGAACTAGTTCGCATAACTAAAGCATGTATAGAGGGTTCACGAAGCAGCGTTAAGGTGGAGGGAGAATACAGCGAGGTATTTGCTATAAACACAGGTCTAAAACTACTGTTCTCTTTAACATTGAAATAGACAAGGCAGCAATAACAGCAAATGTACACGCCCAAATATTTGGACCTCGGGGTCCAAGTCTGTTACTGGCGTATGCTGATGATATTGACGTTGCTGGGAGTGGTACGACTAACGTGAAAGAAAATTTTGAATGCATAGAAAAGGAAGCTAATAAAATCGGGCTTCGTGTTAATGAAAATAAAACAAAATACATGCACGTCACAAGAAACCTTGTTTGCAGTCGCTAACTCAGTGAGGGCCTGCATGCAGTCCCACACCACCGATGGTGTTATGGTGCAACTCACGAGGGCCCCAATAGCCGCGCGACTGTCAGTAAGAATATAAATCTCACTGTTGGTCACTCTGCTTTCTGTCAGGTGTGTAGCACACCTAAGTATGGCATAGACCTCAGCCTGGAAGACCGACCCGTATTTCCCCAGGGGTATGCTTTTTCTGTGATAGCAGGATGCTCCAAACACACCTGCCTCGAAGTAATTATTACTATTGTTAGTTAAATTTAGTGAGGACTTTTGTTGACAATAATTGGTGAAAATATTTTTTGTAGGCTGTGGATTAATTTACTTGACAGTAAGGTATGTATGGATTAATTTTATCCAACATTTTCGATGAAATAAAGTTGAATTTATCGTAGAATGGGGCTACTTTGCGCAGTAAATCGAGTCTTTTTAACAATATTTCAGTTGTTACTTTATCTAATTGTTTAAAAATTAAACAGATGAATTTTAAGTCATTTTGTTAATTTGATTAAAAAAGATAGTGGGATAGTATTTTTTTTTAATTTTCATGTTCACTTTCAAATGTTAAAATGTTTGTTTATTCATTCCTAATTTCTTTGTTTCAGACAAAATCTGGAAACATGAATGGTACTTATAAAATAATTCATTGTCAAGCTCGACAAATCATATAGGTACAGTACATATTAATTTATAAAAATAAAAAAAAAGGATGCCCTAAAAATTCCTTTGAGCAATTTGCAGGAGAGAGTAGTCAAAGCGTGTAATGTTTCTGTCGCCACGGTGAAACGTATTGTTGGTAAAGGGAAAAGAAAATCCCCCGGTGAACGCTTTAAATCGCCCCGAAAAACCCTCAACAAACCTTCAACTTCCAAAGGATCCGTTGATGAATTTGGGGAAGAAATAATTTGAAAAATTATTTATTAATACACTGCGATACCTAACAGAAGGCCTACCATGAAAAGAATCTTTGAATCAGTAAAAAATGAAATTGGGATACATTTTACTGGCAAAATAGATTCGTTTAGAAGATTGGTTAAAATAATGGGATGCAGATGAAAAAAAAAAATAAAGATAACACTTTTAATGAAGAAATACGACATAAAAGCAAAAAGAATTGAATATTTAGAAAAAATAAAAAAATGCAAAAAAAAAGGGTGACCAATTGGGATTTTAAAAAAAAATTATTGATTTTTTTATGTATTTTAAAACTTTTTTATTAATTATATTGACATTTAATGCTTCTTTTTTTCCGTCTGACTTTAATGCGAAAAACATAAAAGAAATTTTTTTAATTAATTATAAACAATTAAAAATTAAAAAAATTTAAGAAAAAACACGTGACTGTGAACGCGCCACGATTGGTCACCATACTTGTGACGTCATAATGTTAAAGCAATTGCATAATATTACAGCGTTTACGGCTATAATGCTTGACTTGACAAAAATATCTCCAATTTACTCCAAAAACAACGATTTGGTAGCTATGTGTAAAAAAGGATTTATAAAAGCAAATTCAAATAATATTTCTGACGTTGATATATTTATGATAACTAATTTTTGTAAAAATACGTTCGGTTTGATTCTGACAATGCATCAAGGTACAGTGCAACAGAAGTAGCTTGGCGGGCAACTAGCCTCTAAAATACCAATTATTCGGCTGAATATACTTTACATTCGTAAACTTCTTTCTCCAATTGTACTTGAGACTCACGATTACTGAAAATTATGTAGTCGCCGATCGGATCGTTATTCGAATGTTTTCGTTGTGCGCAGATTTGTGTTTTCTTCGCCCGACAAGCTACTTCTGTTGCACTGTAAGACTGCTAAAAAAACATATTCTAAATAAAAATATCTAAGTATTTATTCAATTAAATACAATTAATAATTTTAATCCCTGCTTTACCTTTCATAGTAGTGTAATAAATAATAAATATAATTTTCCATATCATTTTTCAGCTAGAAAAAAAATTAAACCATAAAAATTATTTAAATGGTACTATTACAACAGAAAAACCATAATAACATATACTTTAAAAATTTAAATCTAGTCTGATACATAACCTAGAATGTTATAAGATTATAAAAATATAAAATTGAATTTCAATTATTAGATAAAAATACACGGATTTATCATTTAGTCGCTTACAATTATCTGTCGTAATATCACAAGAGAGTGAGAATAAATTGAAAATATTTTGACAGATTTTGGAAAACTTGTTGCCAGGCTATAGACAGGAGAGCCCGAAGTGTTCGAGTGGCTATTGCCAAATGGCAACAAGTTTAAGAAAAGGCCTGGAGAATTATGATCTAATTTATCGAACTCTCGTATGGTATTCGACGATTTTGACGTTACAATTAAAATCAACTTTAAGATTTTATATTTTTAAAAGCAAAGTAATGCTAATAATTTTATTTCAACGTCTTAGATATATTCTGGAATGGCAGATTCCACAAGAACAGGCTGGCTTCGTCAGTGGCAAAGGGACAAGAAAACAAATCTTAAATATGAGACAAATCATTGAGAAAGCAAGAGAATTTGGGAAGCCAACACCTGTAATTTTTTTTCAATTACAGCGAGGCTTTTGACTGCGTTAATTGGCAAAAACTCATTAAAACTCTTTTGGACTGCAGTGGTCAGACTGGACGACAAAATCTTCCATTCCTTTAACATACAGCGAGGAGTGAGGCATGGTTGTATTCTGTGACCCTCATTATTCAACATTATTGGTGATTACATTATTAGGAAAGCCTTCGAGGGGTAAAAAGAAGGTATAAGTATAGGCGGTAGAAGAATAAATAACATACGCTACGCCGATGACACCACACTCATAGCAATGGACGAAAGGCAAATGTCTTAACTTATTAAAAGAGTAGTAAGAAAAAGTGCAAACTTTGGCTTGAAACTACATACATACATTAAGTCACTCCTTCTCTCCATAGGGGTAGGCAAAGACCACTTCCTTTCACTTGCTACGGTTCTTAAACACATCTTTTGCTTCCTCTACTTTCATCAGTGCTCTCATACATGCTCGTCGGTTGTTGGTACTCTTGACCTAGCCTTTCTTCAAAACAATGTTGATCTGATCAAGATATGTTCTCCGAGGTCGACTTCTACAGACTTGTCCATTTACACTTGCCTTATAAATTTGTTTCGTCAATTTTTCTTTATCCATTCATTTTACATGTCCAAACCATCTAAGCATTCCTTTATCTATCTTTGTGACCACATCTTCTTTTACACCACAGCGTTCTCTTATCTTAATATTCTTTAGACCGTACCAGTAAGGTAGAAGGAGTGCCTGACATACGCGATATAGAAATTGTGGATGAAGTGCTTTATCTGGGAACCCATGTAAATGAAGATGAAAACGCATCTATAGAGATAAAAAGAAGAATAACTTTTGCCAAAACCGCCATGATGAAGTTGAATAAAATTTGAAGAGACAAGCATATGACCCCAACAACAAAACGTATACTTGTCGAAACTCTAGTATTTCCGATTGCGCTTTATGAAGCTGAGGCATGGACCTTAAAGACTTCCGACACTGCTAAACTGGATGGTTTCGAGATGTGGGCTTGCAGACAGTTCATGAGATTTTCTTGGACTACTCATAGAACGAATATGTCAGTATTAAAAAAGCTAAATCCAAGGAAAAGTCAAAGGAGTGAGACCTTTGGGACGCTCGCCCAAACGCTGGTTGGACCAAGTAAAGCACTTCACAGGTAACCACTACAAGAAAGCATAAGATGCGTTCCAGATAGAAGAAAAGAAATTACAAACACCATAACGTAAACGACAAACATAAGGTCACGACACTTCAGGATATCAAGTAAACGACTAGAGAGAGAGAATAGTAATTTTCCTAACAAGTGCGGAAAGTGATGCTTTCCCGCACGCGACTGCCGTTAACCCGAACGACGCGGAGCGGAGTTCGGGTAAGCAGTCGAGTGCGGGAAAGACACTTTCCGCATGAGTTAGGAACAATACTTTTTCTACAAGCGTAGGAAACAAATTTATTTTTTCAATTATTTATTCATGCAAATGGAAACAACTAACAAGAGTAACATTTTCTATCCACTAATTATTCGTAATATTTATTGTAAATGTACAATTTGATGCATTATGTAAATTTATAGCGGAAGCCAGCATATTTTTTGAAGATGGCTGATTTCCTGAAGAAGAAGGTAACTCGGGCAATACATTATCGAAAGAAATCGAATATGCAGGCACAGGCATCAAATCGTCGCCGATTGATATAGACGTGGATGGTTCTAAAATGCACCCGGAAGACGATGTAGTGTTCAAATTGAGAATTTTGTTGGACATTTCTTTTTTTCGATTGGTGGAGTCTTCTAAATACCCCTCTCGATTTCCATCCTCCTAGGCGTTTGATATTAGTTATACCCACACCACAGTCAGCAAGTAAAGTGGCTGAGGAACGCCTGAAGCTGTGACCAGTGTAAAGCTCTGGATTTTGAAGGCGCAGATATACTGCTATTTCGGAGGGTATCTTTCCTATGGTATTGATTCCTACACATTGCACAGTACATTTTCCACTTTTGTAATACAAGAATAAACGACGGTGAGGAGTCTCTTTTGGACGTAAATGTACATACTTTCTGTATACGTTCAAAAAATAACCATCATTTGCTTCTTCAGATATCACGAAGGATCTAGAGGAATGATTTTTGGAATCCTTGATATTAACAATTATCAGGTTTTCTTTGTCGTCTATGTCGTCAATGGTGAGTTTTGTCAGCTCTTCTCGTCTGCAAGCACCAGCTAATCCAATAATTGCTACTAACTTAATCATGAGGTATATGTCATCGGGTGCTTCAGTCAAATTTTGAAACGTCTTCTTGAGTGAAGATTTTGGCCTTTTTCGGTCGAAAACCGACATTCTGTCTTTTAATGAATGCAGTTGTTTTGTAAAATTTGCTAATATCCAAATTTTGCTTTACTTTGAATACACTCTTCAACATTGAATATCTTGCCCATAAAGTGTTCGGCTTCCATGTTTTAGACATTTCTAGAAAATAAGCCAAGAATACTTCTTCTTTATTTGGTGTTTTCATTTTTTTATTGTTGCACCATTCAATAAAACTCGTGTATTGCTTCTCATACCTTTGTTTAGATTTCGTTGGCAATAACTCTAAGTTCGCATCTGTAGCTGCTTGCACGATTTCTTGTGGAAGTTCTTCATCAGATGAATAATCCATTGTGGCAATTTCACTGAATTGAAAATTTTATATAAGTAACGCTTTGTCTGACACTCTGACAATTACAAACAAATTTGTGTATTGATCGGCATGACAACATCAATTGTTACCTACTCGTTATCAGATCAATCAAAGCCTATATATAGGGTGATTTTCATAACAATACATTTTTATTTATCAATATTTGTTCATTTTTTTAATAAATAGTGCAAAATGATGGATGATTTTGAACAAACTCACTTAGTATTGCAACAAAAAAGCTTGAACTTTCATATTTTGTCACCCACCACTTATATTTTACGAGGATATCATATAAATGTTTTTCCCGCACTAGTGTGGGCAAAAATTTCCCGCACTAGTGTGGGAAAACTTTTCCCGCACAACTGTGGGAAAATGACACTTTCCAAACTGAATTGCGTGCGGGTAGAGGGTGAATCACGCACGCTTGTAGAAAAAGTATTTAATATGCCTTACTTGTCAAAGGACACAGAGAAAAATATGCTTTCGTAAAAAAAATAGCGACTGTTAGCTATTTCCCTAAAGCATGGGACACTGTGGCTTCGACTGCTTTAAAGATGTACGCTAAAATTGATTTTCGATCCTTTTATTGGCATCGGCATATCTTTGAAGTAAAACAAAGTTTTCGTCCCTTTTATAAATCAAATTTATATGAATTGTTTCTTTTAAAAACCTTAGAATTATTTTTAAGGCTTTTCAAAGATCCTCATTGGCTTTTCTTTAAAATCTACTGAAAAAGTTTACTGCTACAAAAGGGTAAGGTCCTATTTTTTGTACCCATTATATGTCAAATACTTAAAACTTATCATTGCTGCTTTGGACGAAATTTTTATGTTGGAATCCAAAAGTGTCGAAGCTGTTTTACAGTTTTTCATTTCAAAACCCTTTAAACCTCCATATAATTTTAAAGTAATACCTTTAATTCAGAAACCGACATTCTCGCAAAACTGATAGCTAAATCTTCATTTACTCTTTGACATCCATCTGATTTACACTGAGATTTAATTGTTTTGGTATGGCAAGGAATATTAAAAGTGTTGTCAGCTTGGCGACTGGTGAACAAGCACTAAAAAAATCAAAATCTTTTTTTGGTGGAATCCTTGCTTTTTACTGCAATTGCTCAACGTTTTTATTCTTCTTTAATTTAAAGACCTCGATGACATTCTTGTCTTTTGCTACATTGTTTTCTAAATATGTATTGTTCTTATCCCCTGGGGATACAGGAAAAATAGAATAGATCCCAGGTATGGTCTGCCTGTCGTAAAAGGCGACTAAAAGACTCCCAATCCAAAGTGTTATGCGACCCGTGCAGTCGGATAACATGGCGGTGGGGGAGCACCGTAGCTAATGAAGCCTACAGAAAACTGGGTGAAATCATGTATTAGACAACCTTAGTTCTGTGCAGGGGGCACCCCAGGGCCGGACCACCCCTTCCTCGATACTTGTTGTCTGCAAAGAAGAATTGAGAACGCTGGTAGACCGTCAAAATGATACGGGTTCTAGGACGTCAGGAAGTTGCTGGCAATAAGAAAGTAGACGAACTTGCACAAAGAGGTTTAAAAAACAAACAAAAATTATTGGAAAAGCATACCAAGAAACAAATACGGGAAATAATACATTAAAGGACTGTGCCATAAAATGACGGCAGATCTGTTACCGATAAACAGAAATCAGCTAAGAATCATTAAGGGACTGTATAATAGAGGCCTGGCCAGCGGGTTATCCGGCGGGAATCCGGGAGTGGTGGAGAGCTTGCTGTACTACTGCGGGGCGCTGGGAGAAATAGGCAGTTCTTGGTTAGCTACATTGTTCCCACCCAGAACAGAACTTGTACAAGGTACGAAGGTACTGGATTATTTATGTATCTTTTTATGTGGACCAATTTGGTTCTTTAATGGCTTCCTTATATGGTAAAGTTTACTGATGCTCGCTACACATGTTTCTTCGTTTTCATATTTCTTTTTCTTATCTCTATATTTTTTTTTAAAAGTCGAAACCTAACCATGATCACAAAACTAAGAATGTTACGCTGCTATGTGTTTTTCGTGTTACTATACGGAGTGGACACTAACAGAAGCAATAACGAAAAAGATCGAAGCATTCGAGATGTGGCTCTATAGAAGGATGCTAAGGGTATCATGGACAGATCATGTAACTAACATTAAAATCCTTAAAAGAATGTCAAAGAAAAAAGAAATCATGAATATAATTAAAACAAGAAAAATACAATATCTAGGTCACATCATGCGAAATGAAAACAAATATAATCTCTTGCAGTGCATATTACAAGAAAAAGTGAAAGGAAAGAGAAGAATCGCATGGCTAAAAAATTTAAGAACTTGGTTCTCCGTGACAACCACCGAACTATTCCAAGCAGCTGTAAATAAAGTTGGATTTGCCAATATGGTAGCCAATGTCTGGAACAGATAGGCACCTGAAGAAGAAGAAGATTTTTATATTTGTGATTATCTTTGGGTATGTTAACTCCTCTTGCTATTTTTACTTAAATTTTACGTTTCCTTTGATATTTTTAATACCAAATATAGGAACCAAAGGCACTGATACTATATTTTCAGGTACTTGTTCTACTGGTTTGGTTTTTGGAGATAACATTAATTTTGGCCTCTTTCGCGGCATTAAAGACGGTGCTTTTGAATATCTATCATATTTACGTAATAAACCTTAAGCCCTTTCCATTCCATCTTTTTTTGACCTATCACTTTATTTACTAGGTCACTTATTATTCTTATCTGGTCTAAAAAAATATTTTAATTAAATAATTGGCAATTACAATGTCAACGTTTATGTTCACCTTGAAGATCTCAAACTTGCATATATTTAACTCTCCGATGGTTTAAAACGCCCTGTTAAAAACAGAACTAACAAATTTTTTTTTAAATTAGGTACAAGTAGAACAGATATTATGGCAGTTAAGTACGACTTCAAAATTCAGTTTCATAATTATTTCATAATCAACCACCAAGTTTGCACAGAAAACGGACCTTAACTAGGAAGAGATGCATTAGTGTGGTACACTGATGGATCCAAGATAAATAAAAGGGTTGAAGTGGGTGTTACAAGGCCGAATTTCAGGTTCTCAAAACCCCTTGGTAACACTTCAACCATCTTTCAAGCATAATTACATGCCATAGAGATATGTGCCCTGGAGCGCAATGAATGGAACGCCCGAAGGGCAGAAATCTATATTCTATCAGTGTCAAGCATCAATAAAAGCTCTGAAGTCATACACTTGTGAGTCTTAGCTGACTTGGGGCTGTAAATAATCCCTAAGACAACTAGCAGCACACAACCAGGTCACTCTGATGTGGGTTCCAGTTCACAAGGTAGTTAGAGGCAACGAGGAAGCAGACTGCCTTGCCAAGAAAGGGACAAATATACAACTTTCCGACACAGAATCCTTCTTTGGACTCTCCAAGGCCCACTTGAAAGAAGAGTTCGACGCTGGGAAACAGGAGAAATAAAATCTCACTGGAATAAAGGGGTATATGGGGTATATGGTGTAAGGGGTATATGGGGTATGCTGGAGAGGTGCACCTTTTACTGTGGTTGGTCACACCAAGCGTCGTAGACGGGTGGTGAATCACAGTAACTGGTCCTCACAGGATATCCAGCTCTCACTTATGGCTCCAAGTGCCATACCCTGGTAACTATATTGACCTGCAGGCTAAGCTAAGCGAGAGTAGCCAGATATGGTGAAAAATTGCGGGGGGCAGCAGCCTCGTTCTTAGACGGTAGCGGCGACAGTCCTAGACGAATCGGCAATACATGTCACATTTTCGGGCGCAGCCATAGTGGCGAAACAGGTCGAAAAGCTGCGGTGCAGAAAGCAAATGGAAAACTACTGCACAATACGTCCCAAGAAAAACTCTCATGATAAATACAAAACAGACAATGGCCCCGAGTCCCCGGCGTCCCTTTAATGGGACAGGGGTGCGAAGAAACCCCGGGAGGAAAACAAAAAATATTGATAAAATTGCTACGTGGAATGTCCGCACGATGTTTGAAACTGGAAAATTAAGAAATGTTCTGCTTGAGGCCGAACGATTAAATATTGAAATCTTAGGAATTAGTGAAACACAATGGCCTGGAACAGGAACTATCCAAAATAATGAATTTACCACCTACTATTCCGGTACACTTGATAACACACACAGAAATGGGGTAGCAATCATACTTAAAGGATCATTGAACCAAGCAGTTAAAAGCTTTGTTCCCCTGTCAGATCAGGTTATGATGATTAAACTAGAAGATCATCCAGTAAATGTTAACATTATTCAGGCATACGCTCCCACTGCAGACAAACCTGATAACGACGTTAAAGAATTCTATAGACAGGTCAAAGATAAGATAGCCCACATAAAGAAACATGAGGTAAATATAATAATGGGAGATTTCAATGCCATGGTTGGCTCTGAAACCACAAATGGAGTAACTGGATCTTGGGGTTTAGGCCGTCGAAATGATAGAGGCGAAACCTTAGTGAATTTCTGCCTGGAAAAAAAATTCGTTGTTACTAATACATGGTTTAAACAGCCGAAACGGAGGTTATATACCTGGAAAACGCCCGCCGATAAAGAAAATAATATAGTTAGAAACCAGATTGACTATATCTTGATAAACAGTTGATTCAAAAATGCAATCAAAAATGCTAAAACGTACCCGAGCGCAGATGATGCCTCGGATCATACTCTACTTAGTGCAAAAATATGCGTTAAGCTAAAAAAAATTAGGAGAACCCGGCCAAGACAATTAAAATACGACCTCCAACTGCTTAAAAATGATGAAGTTAAAGAGAGATTCACCTCCACTCTCAACCGAAATATCTCCCGTGAGTCTCATGCAATTCTAGCTGATGTAACACCCGAAGGAAATGCCGATAATATTGATCTTCAGTGGGAAGCCATGAAAGGAGCAATGCTAGAGGCAGGCAAAATTCTAAAAGCTAACAAAGAAGTAAAAAAGCACGAATGGATGACTGACGATAAATTAGACCTAATGGGCAAGCGAAGACAGCTGAAGAACAAGAACCAGAATAAATACAAACCAACACATCAGCTGATCCAAAGAAAAATCAAGGTGGCTAAGGAATATTGGATGAAAGCTCGATGTAAAGAAATGGAAGAGCTATAACAGAAACATGATGAATTTAATATTCACAAGAAAGCCAAAGAAATCACTGGCATACAACGCAAGAAAATACCCTACATTCTAAGGAAAGCCGATGGAAAACCCAGATGAAATTAAAAGAGGAATGGACTCAATACATCTTTCAACTATTTGAAGATAATCGGGAGGATAACATAGTCTACGAAAACGAAGCTGAACAGGGCCCAAGCATCATACGGTCCGAAGTTGAACAAGTAATCAGGCAACTAAAATCCAGAAAAACTCCGGGACCAGATCAAATACCAGGAGAGTGGCTCAAATTACTGGACGATGAAAATATTACAGTACTAACTCGTATCTTCAATAATATTTATGAAACCAGTAAACTTCCAGAGAGCTGGCAGAAATTCACGTTCATCCCCTTGCCAAAGAAAAGTAATGCCACGTCTTGAAATGATTTTCGACTAATAAGTCTCATGAGCCACCCTCTAAAATTTCTACTTCGTGTTGTCCAAAACCGTATACTCAACAAATGCGAAGAAAGCATGAGTGAAGAACAATTCGGATTTCGAGGCGGCTTAGGTACCAGAGAACACGCTACTTCAAAGATGTTGGGAGGTAAGAAAGCCGGTGTACCTATGTTTTATTGACTACGAAAAGGCTTTTGATCGCGTACAGCATAACAAACTTTGCAGAATATACCCCTCGATAACAATGATAAACGTTTGTTATTTTACCTCTACTGGAATCAATCTGCCACAGTAACACTAGATGGAGAGAAGACCACTAAGATACCTATAAAGAGAGGTGTGAGACAGGGTTGTATTTTGTCTCCTACACTTTTCAACTTCTACACGGAGAATATATTTAAAGGGGCAACACAATCTGGTGAAGGAATAAAGTTTGGAGGCGAAACCATTAGTAACATTCGATACGCAGATACTGTGCTCCTAGCTGAATCATTGAAAGAATTACAATGTATGTTAGACAAGATAAACAAAGAAAGTAATAGATGGGGACTAAAAATCAATGTCAAAAAAATTAAATTTATGGTTGTTAGCAAAATGAATGTTGGCCCGAAAAGAATAACACTTGATGGCGAGAATATAGAAAGAGTTCAGCACTTTAAATATCTGGGAAGCTGGATCAATCAGTCGATTGATACAGACGAAGAAATCAAGGCTAGAATAGAAATAGCTAGAAGAGCATTTCCGAATCTTAAACCACTACTCTGTGCCAAGCAACTTAACATTCATCTGCGGGAAAGGTTTACCAAGTGTTATGTAGGGTCTATTCTGTTATACTCTTGCGAAACATGGACGCTCCATCAAAAAATTATTGACCGCATTGCTGCATTCGAGATGTGGCTGTACAGACGGATGCTTAAAATTCCGTGGACAAGCCGAACTACCAACGAGAATGTACTCATCAGAATAGGGCACGATAGTGAGCTCTTAACCACCATCAAGCGCCGCAAACTGGAATACTTGGGACATGTGATGTGTGGACCACGTTATAGTCTGCTTCGGCTCATTCTGAATGGCAAGATCGAGGGAAAAAAATGGATAGGCCGCAAAAAGCTATCTTGGCTTCGAAATCTCCGACAATGGACAGGTTTAACTGCTGAGGAACTTCTCCACGCAGCTCAAGATAGAGATAGATCCAAAAAAATAGTCGATATGGGAGTCGTCAACGCTTGAGAAAGCAAGACTGTAAGTAGAAGGAATAAAGTGCCAAGACAGAGACAAGCGAAAAGGCTAGTTAGCCTTTCGCCAAGGAAAGCTAAATAGCTTCTTGAGTTAGACAAGTAATACTAAACTGGACTCCTCACTGGACACTGCCTTCTGAGGTATCACCCGAAAAAGATGGGCAAAACAAAGAGTGATAGTTTCCGCTACTGTGAGAACTTCGCTAAAACTGCAGAACATTTGCTTTGCGAATGCCCAGCGCTTTTCTGCAAGAGGCTCAAGTTTCTGAAAGGGGCCTTCTTGAAACCATTTGATATCAGGAATTACGCTTCTGGGAAATTGATTAACTGTTTGCGAAGTCTCTGAATCCCGGGCCTTAAATGGATTAAGGGTTATGCACAAAAGATCTGAAAGGTGCTTAACAGGCTGCATAGCCTTCACGACCCCCTCCTACAATCTACAATCTAGGTATAAGCAAAATATTTTTTAACATTACAGGAATGGAATCCAAGCGGATATTTTAAATACTAGTAATATTATTAACTCCAACGGATTTCAAACTAGATTGATCATCGATTTTAACAAATTTTGAAGTCAATTTTATTTGTGTGAACCATGTTTTATACCTTGTCATGTGTTTTCTTGCACGACTGTTAAACTACCAACAATTATCAGAGAAGGTATTATTATTGTATTTTATAATTACTAGCATGAAGCAGGGCAGCAGCTGCTTCATTCCTGGAGCGAAGCTACTGAAGATTTGCGTCCTTAAAGGTTCGTTACCAGATACTTACAAGCGACCATTTCATATTATGATCAAATCGATTGTAAGGCTGCGATGAGGAAGGCAACGGGAAACCACCTCATTAAATTTCCCAGGATAATCATCAGCATGACTGGAAAAGAAAGTGCCAAGGCCCTCAGTCCCCGGCAGGTCTTAAATGACCAGAGGGTGCTAAGAATCACCGGGCCAGTCATGAGGAAGATTGCTACGTGGAACGTTAAAAGCATGTATCAGGCGGGTAAAATACACAATGTTATCAAGGAGATGAAACGACTTAACATAGAGATACTAGGAATTAGCGAAATGAGATGGAGCAAATCGGGACAATGTGAAATAAATGAACATCAAGTATTCTACTCGGGTAGCGATAACAACCAACACTACAATGGCGTGGGCATCATAATGAACAAGGAAACCAGCAAGTCAGTAATGTCGTTTGTTCCGGTATCGGACAGGGTGCTTTTTATAAAACTACACTACACTACATTTGACATCAACATCATCCAGGTTTACGCACCAACATGTGATCACCCCGATGAGGAAATAGAAGAATTCTACCAACAAATTACAGATACCCTGAAGCTGGCGAAAAAATCAGAAGTGACTTTTATCATGGGCGATTTTAATGCCAAAGTAGGAAGTACACCACGAGAGGATATTATCGGTAGATACGGATTGGGAACAGCAAACGATAGAGGAGACCGGCTAGTTCAGTTCTGCCAGAACAAGATTTCATTGTGTCAAACACCTTTTTTAAACTTCCAACAAGAAGGCTCTATACGTGGACATCTAGCGCCCATACCTCTGAAAAAATTATTCGTAATCAAATAGACTTCATACTTATTAAAAAGCGATACAGAAACTGCATAAAGTATGCAAAAACATATCCAGGTGCAGACATAAACTCAGACCATAATCCAGTTGTTGCAGCAGCAAGACTTACACTCAAAAGATGTTTGCAAAGACCCAGACATAATAAGCCAGATGTTTCAAGGCTAAAGGACATAAATATAATGAGTAAACTGAAACATGAACTGAATTCCAGACTTGATGCGATACCCATAACGGAGGCAGCCGAGACTGACGAATTGTGGTCCAATATAAAAAATACCATCACAGAAAGTACCACCAAAATACTTAAACCTCAACAAAACCACAAGAAGAAACCATGGATGTCAGAGGAAATCCTTGATCTTATGGAAAAAAGACGGACACTCAAAAGCAAGAGCAACGAATACCGGGCGCAAAACCGCATAATCATAAACAAGATAAGAGAAGCAAAGGAGAAATGGTTTTACGAGCAATGCCAAGAGATAGAAGCAATGGAAACAAAACACGATACCTTCAACATGCACAAGAAGATAAAAGAGGCAGCAGGTATCTGCAGAAATAGAAACGCGACGACTTTACAGAACGCACAGGGCAGGCTGATACTGGATACTTCAGAAAAACTGACGGAATGGTGCGACTACATCGAGCACCTATTTCACGATACCCGGCCAGAACTTCAGAGAGAATTCTTTAATCAAGGCCAAGGCTTGGACATAACGAAGGCAGAAGTTCAGTATGCTCTGTCAATTTCAAAAAATGGGAAAGCTAGTGGTCCTGATGACGTCTATATAGAAGTTCTAAAAATACTGCAAAACGAAGAATCACTGAACACGCTGGTAAAGCTATTCAATCTTATTTACCGAAACGGCAGTATACCTTCTGATTGGTTAAAATCTACTTTTGTCCCGCTCCCCAAAAACGCGAAGGCCAAGAACTGCGGTGATTATCGTCTTATTAGCCTGATGAGCCATGTGCTTAAACTCTTCTTGAAAATAATACATAAAAGAATATATGCGAAGTGCGAGACAATGATGAGGGACTCTCAGTTTGGTTTTCGCAATGGCTTTGGAACAAGGGAGGCACTATTTAGCATACAGGTTCTTATCCAAAGGTGCCGGGACATGTCGGTGACCGTTTACGCATGTTTCATCGATTACGAAAAAGCCTTTGATAAAGTAAAGCACGAAAAACTGATCAACATTCTTAAAGAAATAGGACTGGAACAACGAGACCTTAGAATAATAGCCAACATTTACTGGAACCAAAGTGCTCAAATAAGAATCGATAACACCGCGTCCGACGAGATCAAAATCCTGAGAGGCGTTCGTCAAGGATGCATTTTATCACCACTGTTATTTAATTTGTATTCCGACAGGATATTTCAAGAGGCGTTGGATGAATGTGACGAGGGGATATCTGTCAATGGAATTAATATCAACAATCTGAGGTATGCGGATGACACGGTTCTTGTTGCCGACTCACTGGAAGGACTGCAGGAGCTGGTAAGCCGCGTGACGGCTGCAAGCTCAGAGGCCGGACTTAGCCTGAACGTGAGAAAGACAAAGTGGCTAGCAGTTAGCAAATCAAACAACGTGGACGGACACCTGACAATTAACGGTCAACGAATTGAGCAAGTAGAAACTTTTAAATATCTTGGGTGTCAACTAAATGAGAAGTGGGACAGCATGCAGGAGATTCGTGCCAGAATAGAACAAGCTCGTGCTTCGTTCCTGAAAATGCGTAAAGTACTTTGCAGCAGAAATTTAAGCTTGCCTCTGCGCGTCCGAGTGCTTCGCTGTTACGTGTTTAGCATACTGTTTTATGGAATGGAAGCTTGGACTTTGACAGATGCGATGTGCAAAAAATTGTAGGCCTTTGAAATGTGGACGTACAGAAGGCTATTAAGAATCTCCTGGGTAGAAAGAGTGCGTAACACCGAGGTACTTCAACGCCTCGACAAGCAGCTGGAAGTTCTGTTTACACTAAAAAAGCGCAAACTGGAGTATTTTGGTCACATCTTAAGAAATGACAAGTATCGACGTTTAAAGCTTATTATAGAAGGGAAGATCGAAGGACGAAGAGGCCCGGGTAGAAGAAAGATATCCTTGCTAAAAAACTTAAGACAATGGTATGGAGTGAGCACTACCACATTGTTCCGCCGAGCTGTAGACAAGGTTCAGATAGCGCTGATGATTGCCAACGTCCGAGGAGGACAGGGCACCTAAAGAAGAAGAAGAATAATTACAATAGGATTTAATGCTAAATGCTGAGATGAGATCAAATAAGTCATCAAAGTTTGGTTGCCCTAATATAGAAAGCCGTTTTCTGCCTATGGCGGGGCAGTGGCAGAGAAGATGTACCATTGTTTTCTCCTCTTCCTCATCGGGACAGCTTCTATAGAAGTCATGTCGTAGCTCTGCGATTCCCATGCGCCGTGCATGGGAATCACCTGCCCAGTGTCTCGTTATGGCCGCGATTGCATTTTCAATGGACCCCTGAATAGTGATAAAACTTCATTAGTTTGACGTAGTCCAAGTTTAGGCCAAATCTGCTTCGATAATGTGCATGTGGGTTTATTTTTGCCACATTAATTTGGCTTTTTAAACTACTTTGCTATGCAGGAGCAGCCGGCAGTTTGCAATCGGTACTCTTTGCCAAGATCAGAAGATACAGCTGGGAGTGTGGTGTCCTCTCTTGCTAGCTGGTTTGCCATACAGTTACCTGGTATGTCCCTGTGTCCGGGTACCCAGACATTGTGAACTCAAGCTTAGTTGCTAGCTTATTTAGGGCAGCTTGGCATTGCACCGCTGCCCTAAAAGTCAAGTAGACTGAGTTCAGTGATTTAATAGCAAGTTGTCGCAAAGAATAGATATCTTGCTTTTGTTCGTTACAAAGTGTCCAGACAGTTGCCTCGGTAATGGCTGTCATTTTGGCTTGATACACACTACAGTAATCAGGCAAACGAAACGACACCGCAACCTACTCTCCCCTCTAGTTTAGAGCCGACCGTATAAAATACTGCGCCCTGAGGTCCATAGCCATACCAACGAAAGCATTTCTCCAATGATGGTTTTCGTTAATTTCCTTGCTGAAACTAAATCTACAATTTTTTTAGTAAATTTTTTGGTTTCTTGCAAAAATGACAAAAGAATTACTTGTGCTATTATTTTTAAAACACTAAATTTAAGTATAAACTATTCGTTTACAGATTTCACATTTCTTGAACCCAACTTGTTTTGACGTAAATACACAAGGTTATTCTGAAGTTTATTTTGATCTTTCATTCTTCATGTTCTTTTCCTTGATTATAGGTCTTGCAATTAAAACTTTTACCCTTTGGGTTGATAAACGAACGGGCCCTAAGCAGCAATAAAATGCTTGCATTTAAATGGTATTGACATGAGTACTTTTGTCATCAACATGATATGGTTTCACCGGCATGTTTCAACTAATTAACTAGTTCTTCTAATTTTAAGACATAATCGGACACTCCGTTACCTTCATATTTGTAATAAAAAAAATGTGCCGTAGAACGTGCAGGCTCATTTCTTATTTTTATTTATATACCGACATTAGCTTGTTCCACATGTTATGGGAGGTTTTGCAGATCAACAAATGGTTTCGAAATTTTTTCCTATTCCGGTACCAATAGTTTTTTTTGCCTTATTGTCTTTCTGGATGCAATACTTTATTTCCTTTTCATATGCAGCCTTCTCATTTTCTAGCCTGTTTTTTGGTTTCGATTTACTATCTATGTATCCTTTAAAAACAAGAACTATTTTAATTTAAAACTTTTGAATGTTTCAGTTTATATAATAACATACTGGAAGAAATCAAGACTAGAATCATTAGTGGAAATAGATGCATGTACGCGCTAAACAAAGCCTTTCAAAGGAAGAATCTGTCACGAAAATCTAAGGTTCTCCTGTACAGAACGGTAATTAGACCTATCATCATGTTCGAAAGTTTTTTTTTTACTAAAAATAGTCGCAAAAATGTTAGACCTATCGTGTGGGCTGCGGACGGCGCGCACTGCGACTATTAGAATGGGAGGGATTATAGAAGATGATTGGAGATGATGTTTAAAAGTTGCAGGTCATAGTTCTCTAAAAAAACTAATTTTGGAAACTTGTTCCATTCCGTAACAGCACTGTATAAGAAGGATTCTTGATGGGGATTGGTCTTTGTAGTGTAAATCTTAAGAGTTAATGGGTGAGCCTGATCAGCTTGCCGAGCTCTTCGGCTGAATGTGGCCAGTGGTGGTATAAGAGTTTTTATTTCTCTGGAGCATCTGCCATGAAAAGATCTGTAGAGTAATGTGAAACATGAACACTGACAAAAGCGAGTGAGTATAATTTACTGTGTTTCGAACGGAAGATTTTGAGAAGAATCTTTGGACCACTATTCAACCCGGAGACGCATATATATCGCATAAGAACTAATCGCGAACTAAATTAACTCTACCAAGACCCAGATATTGTACGTGAAATAAAATCCCGAAGGTTACGTTGGGCTGGACATGTACAAAGACAGCCAGATGAACGTTTAGTAAAACTAGTGTGGCAAAGCAACTCGCAAACAAGAGGGCCCCTCGGAAGACCACGGTTAAGATGGCGCGACAACATCAAAAGCGACCTTGAAGCCATGGGGTATGAAATGGATACCCAACTAATGACGAACCGAGAGAAAAAAAGAGAAAGAGGAGAAAGAGAGGCAAATTGTCCGGTCAGCCAAAACCCACCAAGGGTTGTAGTGCTACGGAGTAGTAGTAGGATGTTTCAGTTTGACTTTTGCTTCAATTTTATTGCACTGACCTACTCCATTATTTTCTTACGGCACTTTAATCTAATGGGTCTAATGGGCTTGAGAGTCTACTTAGCCTTCACGACCCCTCCTACAATCTACGGCACTTTACTAATCGCAGTTTATTACAACCTATTGATCCAACTCTGAGCCCATAACCCATTGGAAATGGTATATTGCAATGACACTGACTTGACTGTAATATATATTTTAACAACCTGAGTGTTTACTTGCAATCATTTTAAATCAACAATATCCTTCCTTAATATTCCCAACCCCTATTAAATGCAATAAAAACGATGTCCGACAAACATACAAAACCATACTATAATTAATAATTCAATCGGTTTATGTAGTACAAAGAGAAATATTTGTGAAGGTTTTATTAGTTGTTCTAAGAGTTATTTCCAAAATGCCTGTGGCTGGTTTTTCTCCAACCCAATTGGGATGCTGTATTTACTGGGTCCAGAGGATTAACGTAAACATAAATACGAATTAAATATACTGTTATTTTGGGTAATACAATCCAATATTTTACTTGGTTTGCCTGCGTAAAGCTTTAGAGAATATTTATTTTATTTTTGTGGATGCGGTTTGACATTTTTTATGATATGTAACAATTTAATAATAATTTTTTTATTTACTCTAGACATAACATAATCTAATATTAATTTTTATTTTTTGTTTTATTGCATTATTTTTGTTATTCATTAATTTTTTATTACTCACTTCTGTATGTTTTTCGGTGCCACTATTTTTATTGCAATTTTTTTGTTTAAATATGATTTAAAATAAATGGTAATTTAAAAAGTTTATTTGGATATTATCATTATATGGACTTGAATCTCAAGAGCAAGACAAGAAGGAAAGAGTCATTGGCTACTTCTGTAAAAAGTTGGGCAGATGAGCAAAATTATTGCATCATAAAAAGACACTCTATGCGATTGTAAAATCACTGAAATAAATCTACACGTGGTCGAAGTAAATAATAATATAAACAATATGCGATATGCTGATGACACCGTCTTGTTAACGAGCAATCAACGAGACATACAATATCTTCTAGAGAAATTAAATGATCGATATAACGAATACTATTTAAAGATAAATCTTAAGAAAACCAAGTTAATGATAGTTACAAAGTTCCCCAAAATCACAACCATATAAAAGTGTCAGTAGCAGACATCTTAATAGAGAATGTGCAGTCATACAAATACCTTGAAGCCTAAATAAAACAATCGAGTGACGAAACAAGAGAAATAAGAACAAGAATAAAAATAGCCAGGTCAACATTTACGAAAATGAAAAAGTTGTTTACCAGTCGAAATATTTTGTATGGAGTAAAGGCATGGACTCTCAAGAAGAATCACACGGACAAACTAAAAGCCTTCGAGATGTGGTGCTTTCGTAGAATGTTGCATATCCCCTGGATAGAAAAGATCTCTAATGGGGAAGTCCTAAATCGGATAAATAAGGAATGTAAAGTTATGAACACCATAAAAAGAGAAAGCTTTAATATCTAGGTCATATACTGAAATGACCCAAATACGCACTTCTTCAGCTGATAGTTTGGGGAAAGATTGGAGGAAGAAGAAATATTGGAAGATGCCGTGTGTCTTGGCTTAAAAACCTAAGGGACTGGTTTAATTGTAGCAATGTTGAACTCTTCCGAGCTCCAGTCAATGCGGCTTGGATAGCTGTGATGATAGAAAACCTTTCATAGGAGATGCACTATGAGAAGAAGATGGTCGAAGTTTCATCGTGAGGACTGACTGATCATAGTGTTCTTTATTGGTTTATAAATTTTAACAAAACAGAAGGTCAGGTTGCTACATGGCTTAAAAGGATCCAACATTATAACTATAAAAGAGCCAAAAAGAGAATAACGATTAAAAGTTTGGAGTTAAATCTGAATTACAGCAAATCCCTAAATTGGGTATAGTTGCTAAAGGCTAATGGGCTTAGTAGGATTCCCTGTATCTTTGTTATGGTCTTGTAAATCGTAAGTGGAATAGTCTGGATGGCGCAACTGTTGTATACACGTAAAAGATGTGCTAGAACCACTCCATAGTAGCCAAGCAGAAGGACATTTTGGCACCAAGAGGAATCTGAGTAGGATGCGAAAAAGATGCTTATTGGTCAAAAGTCGTTGAGACGTTGAAAAATGGTGAAACGCTGTGACATGTGTGCCCCGAAGTAGGGCCTCAGAACAAATAGTCGTGGAAATATGACCCAATACCTTGCTAGTGCACCGTTCGAAAGATTTTTACAAATTAGGTCCATTTCCTTTTAAAAAAACGAAAACAAACATTTAATGGTGATAATGAACTACTATTTAAAATGGCTGAAAGTAGTTTCTACTCCGAATCAGGAAACACGGTCGTAGAAAATGTTGGATTTGACAGAAAAAGCATGAAAATAAGATTAATGATGCGGATGTGAGTAGTCTGAGAAGTATAGGCGGAATGACTCTGATGGATAAAGTAAAGAATAGTGAGATAAGGAAACGCTGTGGTGTAACAATACATCAAGAAAGGAGTGAAAGAAGTGAATGGGCAAGTCGGTAGAGGACGACCTTATTGAACCTCGATCACATCGACATTGTTTGGAAGAGTACCAACGACCGACGAGCATTTATGAAAGCACTGATAAAAGTGGAAGAAGCAAAGAAAAAATGACACAAACTATTTAAAATCCCTTACGTATTGATAAAAACGAGTGGTGGTTGAAGAAATTGACCGCTACTCATGGGGTATTGTTTTATAAATAATTGACACTTACCCAACGACTCTGTTTCGTGATATACAAATTACCAGTGGACGGAACTTGTTTTTCCAATATTTAACCTTGCAAAAAGTAAACAATTGTAACAATTATATTATTAAAAATATTATTTTTAAATTTAATTTGTAATTATTTATTAATACATTTGTAAGTTATTTTAGATTAAGACTCGGTATCATGCTTAAACTAGTAACAAATATAAACATTAAATATCAGTGGTCTGGGTACGACTCGAGAGGTCCACACGACTAACTTCCAAGTGGAAAGAATAAAAAAATAATTATGTTATAATTATTATTATTATTAATAAAAATGAACGAGATACTTATACCCTCGCAGTCAGCCCTATTATATGCCATAGGATAATTTGCAGATTTATCTTGACTTGGTTTACGTAAGCTTGGGATAATAATTTTTGCAGTGCTGATTTATTTACTGTAAAAGACGTGGCAACGTGGTGTAAGCATTTGAACAATGTAATTTATTTTATAATTATTAAAATATGATAAGAATAATAACCTTTAAAAAATATGTTACAAAATAACAAGGGAATAAATGCTTGATAAAAATAAATAAAAAAATTGGACCAAAAATAAAACTAAATATCAGTGGTCTGGGTGCGACCCGAGAGGTCCACACGACTAACTTCTCAGTGGAGAGAATGAAAAAATACCATATGTTTTTTTGTTATAATTATTATTATTGAAATTATTATTAAAAACGATTTTAAATTGTTTATAACAAATTATAATTGTAATTATCAAAATTCTGTTTATGTCAACCGTATTCATTCAAAATTTTTCTGGTCATATCATCAGCGGGAGCTATTTTAAATTATTTATAACAATTGAACAAAAATTTTAAATTTTTTTTTTAATAATCATTTGTTAGTAACAATATTCAATTGTTATAAACAGTGCTTGATTATTACTAACAATAACTTTTCACTGTTATAGCGTCTTCAATGCTATTCTCTCAATACTAAAACAAGTTTAAAATTCCAATTCCTATTTTAGTTTTTTATGAAATATTGTCATCATATTTTTTATACAAATATTCCTAACCTGCAATAATTATATTATTCAGAAGATCTGTTTTAAAAATAGTATAATTTATAAATTTGAAAATTCAGGAAGTTTACCATTTTTTTCAGTTTTTAGATTCTTCATAAAAAATACTTTTACCGGTTTTGCTAGAAATCTTATCAGTTCTAATTGGTCCCACGTCAATATCATTCTTTGTTCTCGAGATAATCGAGACGAAAAATAATTCCGAACGCTCATACGAACATACGCACATACGTACATAAACCACACAGACGTCCGCTTAAAAACTATTGTATTCGACGATGTCTTTTAGTTTTTTCATTCTCCATAAAAAACAGCTTGACCGATTTTGCTGAAAATCTAATCACTTCTAATTTGGGTAAATATGCGTCGAATGCACATGATCCTACGTGGATATCTTTTTTTGATTTCGAGATAATCGAGACGAAAATTAATTTTAAACGCACATACGTACCCACATACATACATACACATACAGACATCCCCACTTAGAAACTATTGTATTTGACTTTAGGGACTCTACTATAACTTCCCACTGGGAAGTTAAAAAATAAAACGATGGCTAACCTATTCCCTACTTTCCAAATGAATAACTTTGTCCGGTTTTTTTTGTATCCCTCTTCCTATCTGCACCTTACCCTTCCTCATTACCATTTTATTTTTATTTAACAATATAAAAGGATTTTAAAATCTACTGATAAAACAAAATGAAGGTTTGGTATGTAGCAAAATCCTTTAAATATAAATCAACGGCGTAGTAGTGAGATCATATTATAAGGACGAAAGCCACAATAAACCTATTAAGGGTCGCAGTGGAGGGGCGACTTACGCCCCACTTACATAACCATTAGGACGAAAGTTCTAAACTAAATATTCAACTAAATCTGTCGAAAAAGATAAACCGAAGCTTTTTAAAATACATCGGCCACATTGAAAAGGAAAGGTAGAGGGAAAGCGCCCGCACGGAAGGTCACCCAAGAGATGGGTGGACCAAACTAAAGTTCTAATCGGCCAAGGCCTACATGAAACTGTAAATATGGCCCAGAATAGAGAGGAGTGGCACAATACTATAAGTGCTGCTAAGGAAGCATCATAGTCACTAATCCTTTCTCAGGGAAATGGACTAGTGAGAGAGAGGGAGGAAAACGATTTACGAGCAATGAAGAAGTCGAGGTGTACGCGCGTAATTGGCTTACAACTCGCCCTCAAACTTTTTATGAACAGAGAATACTGAAACTTCCAAATCGGTATCTAAAGTATGTAGGTCACGCAGGAGATTATATAGAAAAATGATAAAACAATAATAAGTGCATAAGGTTAAATAATAAAGGTACAAAAAATAAATTACCGTTTATACAGGATTTTACATAAAAATGTGAACCCGTCTCTAGGATAGGTAGAAAACTAAAAAATAATTAGGGTTTGCTTTGTAAAAAATTTTTGTAACGCCATTCGGGCGTTAAAGAAAAAAAATTTAAACACATTTATTACGATTTTGCCGAAATTTCTGGAAACATTTTAATAAAATTTTACAAGAATATGTTTTAGAAGCTGATACATCCCAAAAATTTGTTTTTATATCTAACTCTCATAGAGGGCGCTAGTTACACGGTTCGCACCAAGTAGTATTAAACATAACTTTTTTAAGGTTAGATTTATTAATTAAAATTTTAAGTAAACTTAAACATCATTCAAATTTACACCAAAAAGGTACTTTGGGTAAAACTTGATACTGTGTACCGTTTTCGGAATATTTTGATTTGAAAATTATAAAGCAATAACCATATTGTTTTTCTTCAACGCCCTTTATTTTGAAAACGTATGGTGTAACGAAAATTTTTTACCAAGCAAACCCCAATTATTTTTCAGTTTTCTACCTATCCTAAAGACAGGGTCACCTTTTTTAAAACACCCTGTATTTGATTTACGTTGTATGTTTCAACAAAAAAAGTTAGGTCAGTCCCCTAAATAGCAAATTTGGTTTTGTTATTCTTATAAATCTAATTTAAAAAGATACAAATTAAATAAATTAGATTAAGTAACCCTAAATTAGAAGCATGTCTAGTACATAAACGGATCTTAAAACCAGAGAGTTCACAGCTCAGAGGTGTTTTAAATGTGTGAAATACAAATGGGGACCAACACAATCAAACACAATCAAGTGAGGGCCTTCATCCAAGCTTTTGCTCTAGTTCTACAAAAAACCAAACAAGTTGTCCATGGACTAAGATTTAATGGTAACATGGATATCAGTATCAAGTTTGTATCCAGAAATAAATTGCTAAATTCGGAACCATCAAAGGTAAAAATCCCTGTTAATACTGCTTAAAAGTTTTGTAAATAATCAAAAATGTTTGTAAGATATATTTGGATCCACCCTATATTTAAGGTCCATCGGTTGAGTCATAAACGCTAGGTACCCATAGAAAAGGACGAGAATGGGCGCGGATACGGGATAGTCTTTGAGAAGAGACAAAAGTGTACAGACGCATTTTTTGTAATGGATAATTTTAAATACGCTTTACGATAAATATAGTGGAATTGTAAACATTTTACTATTTTTTTTATTTATTATTTTGAAAGAAAAAAAAAGAGAATCGATAAAAATGGGAAAACGGAAAAGTCGTAATCGTGGACGTGAGGAAAGACGTCGCCGCTGACAAAGTAGTAGTTCAAGTACTACCTTAAGTTCTTCGAGTTCAGATAGTAGTAGATCATTATCGATGAACTTAAAACGCGAGGTGAAACGCTTTAAAAAAGAACTAATTAACATTAAAAACAAAACTGTTTGTAAAGTGCGCGCTGGTGATGAATGTTTGGTGCCAGTTTTTGACCCTGCGCGTGATGACATTACGGTCGAAGAGTGGGTCCAGAAAGTTAAAACTTTGGCTAGACGATATAAATGGGTCGATCACTCTGTTGTTCGACTGATTTTAAGTCGTCTTTGGGGAAATGCAAGAGAATGGTTTGACGATTGCATTCAGGTGAAAACCAGTTGGACAGACATCAGGAATAATGTTTCGTAAGTGTGTTCCATTTGCTAATTTATTAAAAGACGCAGCGAATTACGAAACAAGGTTACATCAGGAATTAGGTGATTACTGGTTTCAAAAACTTTTAAAATTAAGTGCCATAAAGGTACATATACCGGACGAATTCTTGATCGACGCTGTCATTGGTGGAATTACAGATGTACATATCGCTCGTACTGTACGTTCAGCTCAGCAAACTAGCGCTAATGCATTATATTTATACATGAATACACTGGGTTATATGCCTAAAAAAGAGAACCGTAACTATTTTACTCCGAAGTGTTGTGAAAAACCTGGTACCAGCGGCACCAATAATAGTGCACCAAATAAATTCGGCGGTAAAGTGAGGAGCCATTATTGCTATAGGCGCTGCAAGCAACTTGCTACAATTGAGGCCTCCAGGGTCACTTTGCAAGAAAATGCAAAAATGCCCCAAATTGAATGAAAAAATTGTCATATGGACAGATATTGTTAAATCATTTTAGTATTACGGGATTTTATTTTTTTGTTGTAATTGTAAATAAAGTGGGACAGATATTGTTAAATCATTTTAGTATTACGGTATTTTATTTTTTTGTTGTAGTTGTAAATAAAGTGGGACAGATATTGTTAAAACATTTTAGTATATATTGTCACAATGGAGTTGTTACGCTCATATTCAATTTTTTACGGACAGATATTGTCACGAGAAAATTGTTACGCTCACATTCGATTTTTATGGACATATATTGTCACAATGGAGTGTTACATCATCATCATCATCACCCAGCCCTTTTCAGGTCCACTGTTGGATATAGGCCTTCCCTAGTTCTCTCCATTCGTCTCTGCTCCTGGCTGATTGTAACCAGTTTGTGACAACTTTTTTTATACCGTCCGTCCAGCGCGTTGGTGGTCAGCCTTTGCTGCACTTGTCTAGTCTGGGTCTCCATTCTAGGATTTTGCAAGTCCATCTAGAATTGCGTAGTCGAGTGGTATGACCCGCTCACACTTAATATATTAAGGATAGATATTGTCATGTGTAAATTATTTTTAGATATAATATATTCCTTTAGGAACAGATAAGTCTATTTTCTGCAGCAATAGGTCTGAGGACAGACCTCTAATGCAGGATGGCCGAGTGTACGATATATTTGGATCCACCCTGTGTACAAGATCCATCGATTGAGTCATAAACTCTAGGTACCCATAGAAAAGGACGAGAATGGGCGCGGATACGGCAGGTAGTGAGGCAGTCTTTGAGAAGAGACAAAAGTGTACAGACGCATTTTTTGGATAATTTTGAATACGCTCTAAAATAAATATAGTTTTTGAGTAGAATACGCTTTTATTATTTCTTACATGTTTATAATTTTTAAAGAACGTAAATCTCTTAACTTAAAACTATCCAAATATACAGTATACAAGGATCAATCTTCATCAAGAATCCTTCTTTTACAGGGCTGCTACGGAATGGAATAAGCTTCCAAAATCATATTTTCCAGATAACTATGACCTGCAACTTTTTAAAAAGCGTGTCCATAATCATTTCCTGTCTATAATCCCTTCCCCTTCTAATAATCGCAGTGCGGGCCGACCGCGGCCCACACGATAGGTCTACCCTTTTTGCGACTATTTTCATAAAAAAAAATACAGTACATTTACTTGTTTTTTTCTCTAAGTTATTTTGTTCTTACAAATTCTTATTGTGATTTGTTGATAAATCTGTCATCCCCGTCACTGAAATAGCTTCTAACTTGTTCAACCGTAAGATATTAAACAGATCCCGTTTTTTTTTAGATCGGCGGCAAAAAGGTTGAACGTTAAAAATTGCACTCAAATCTGATAAAAAGACCCTTTTAAAGGACCAGATCGACGTTTTAACGGTACGGATTAAATTTTCGCGCAAAGGTCGAAAAGCCGGTGTTTAGGATTGAAAATCTGTTTGATATGAGTGTAAATAAAAATGGTTATAAAATATGGAATGGGATGAGCAGGGACGACACATCCGAACGAGGGTAAATCTTCTATAAAATATAAGTTGAAGTCAATATGGAATTTGTATCCCTCATTTATTTATTAGCATTTTGGTCCGTATATTTCACACAAAAGCATACTATTACTTGGATTAAGTTTTGAAAATAGTTTAAACGCATGCTATTATATCTTTTATTATTACATACATACGTACATATAGTCACGTGTAAGAAATAATAAAAACGTATTCTACTCAAAAGCTATATTTATCGTAAAACGTATTCAAACTTTTATTCATCACAAAAAAATGCGTCTGTACACTTCTGTCTCTTCTCAAAGACTATCTCAATACCTGCCGTATCCGCGCCCATTCTCGTTCTTTTCTGTGGGTACCTAGCGTTTATGACTCAACCGATGGATCTTGTACACAGGGTGGATCCAAATATATCTTACACTCGGCCATCCTGCATTAAAAGTCTGTTCTCAGACCTATCGCTGCAGAAAATAGAATTATCTGTTCCTAAAGAAATAAATTATACCTAGAAATAATTTACACATGACAATATCTGTCCTTTAAACATTAAATGTAAGCGTAACAACTCCATTATGACAATACCTTTCCGTAAAAATCAAATATGAGCGTAACAACTTCTTTGTGACAATATCTGTCTGTAAAAAATTAAATATGAGCGTAACAACTTCTATGTGACAATATCTGTCCATAAGAAATTAAACGTGAGCGTAACAGTTCCAAAAAGAAAAATATAATAACGTAATAATAAAATGTTTTGACAATATTCTCTCACTTTATTTACAACTACAACAAAGAAAATAAAATACCGTAGTACTAAAATGTTTTGACAATATCCGTCCTTAAAAAAATCGAATGTAAGCGTCACAACTCCTTCGTGACAATATCTGTAAAAAGTCAAGTGTGGGTGCAACAACTCCATTCTAATTTATGACTTACCCTTGTTTCGTAATTAGGTGCCTTTTTTAATAAATTAGCAAATGGAACACACTTACGAAACTGGTCCACCACGCTATTCCTGATTTCTGTCCAACTGGTTTTCACCTGAATGCAAACGTCATGCATTTCCCCAAGACAGTTTAAAATTAGTCGAACAACTGAGTGATCATCCCATTTGTATCGACTAGCTATAGTTTTAACCTTCCGGATTCACTCTTCGGCCGTAATATCATCACGCGAAGGGTCAAAAATTGGCACCAAACTCTCATCACCAACGCGCACTTCACAAACAGTTTTGTTTTTAATGTCACTTAGTTCTTTTTTTTTCTAAACGTTCACCTCACGTTTTAAGTTTATCGACGATGATACACTACTGTCCGAATTTGAAAGAACTTGAGGTAGTACTTGAACTCAAACTACTACTTCTTTGTCGGCAGCGACGTTTTTCCTCACGTCCAGAATTACGACTTCTATCCATTACAAAAAAATGCGCCTGTACACTTTTGTTTTTTCTCAAAGACTGCCTCACTACCTGCCGTATCCGCGCTCCTTCTCGTCCTTTTCTATTGGTACCTAGCGTTTATGACTTAACCGATGGATCTTGTATACAGGGTGGATCCAAATATATCTTACACACGCCTTTTTCCCGTAAGGGTAGGCAGAGACCACTTTTTTCCACTTGCTACGTTTCTTACACACGTCTTCCTCTACTTTTATCAGTGCTTTTATACATGCTCGTCGGTTATTGGTATTTTTGACTTGGCATTTCTTCGAAACAATTTTGATCTGATCGAGATATGTTCGCTGAAGTCGACCACCACCGACTTGTTCATACACACTCGGCTTATGAATTTGTTTCGCCAATCTTTCTTTATCCATTCTTTCTACGTGTCCAAACCAGCTAAGCATTCCTTTATCTATCTTTGAAACTACATCTTCTTTAACACCACAGTGTTCTCTTATCTCACTATTCTTTATTTTATCCAACCGAGTCACTTTGGCTACACTCCCAATCCAAAGTGTCGTGCGACTCGTGCTGATGGATGCATGGGTGCGGGGGAGCACCGTAGCTAACGGAGCTTACAGGAAACCGGGCAAAGTCCTGTAGTAGACAGCCTTAGTCCTGTGCAGGGGGCACCTTAGGGCTGGACCACCTTTTCCCCCATACTCGTTGACTGCAAAGAAGAACTGAGAACGCTGGTAGACCGTTATCACGTCAAACTGATATGGTTTCCAGGTCGCCAGGAAGTTGCAGGTGATGAGGAAGTAGACGAACTTGCAAGAAGAGGTTCGGAAAATCACAGAATCTACTGGAAAAGCATACCAGTAAACAAACACGGGAAATAATACATCAAAGGACCGTGCCACAAAAGGACGGCAAAACTGTTATCGATAAACAGAAATTAGCTAAGAATCACTAAAGGATTGTATAATGCAGGCCTGGCCTGCGGGCTGTGTGAAGGAGATCCAGGAGCGCGTACTGCGGGGCGCTTTATTATACAATGATACAAACACACAAAATTATGCTGCAATATTCCATATTCCAGAGAGAAGATGAGCTGTGGCGTTTCAGATGAGTGATGGTTTTTTGAAATTTAGAAAATGTAACTACTTATATGAATAATAATAAAATAAATAGTGATACAGCAATAATAAATATTTAAATTAACACGCAACCTTATACAGCAACCGCCGCTGCCTTACGATTAAGTGACATTCTGATCTAATCAAGAGCCGGTAGTTAATCAATTAGAAACTGGGGTTCCAAATTCAGCCTTCTTTTTTTGTTTTTGTTTGTAACACCCATTTTTTACAGGTAAATGTGTGTTTTTATTTACTTTATTTGGGTTTGTAATTATATGTTATTTTCTCACCATTTTAATAATCTGAGTTTTTATTTTTTAATAGCGAAGAATCATAATATGTCTAAAGGCTATCAGAATACTGGAATTTAAAGGAGAAATAAAAAGTATTAAAAACCCAATTGTAGTAACAGGCACTAGTAAAAAACACGTTCTCTCCTAAAAATTGGGTGTCACACACTTACAGACGTCAAACAAAGACCAAAAAGGGAGGCTAATTGGTTAATTGCCGGCTTTTGAGTGGTTCAAAATATTACTAATCCGTAACGTAATGGTAAAGTAATTGGAAAGATAAGTCATTAGTATATGTACATGCATATGGTAACGCCTTTTTCCCGTAGGGGTAGGCAGAGACCATTTCCTTCCACTTGCTACGGTTCCTACACACATTTTTTGCTTTCTCTACTTTTATCAGTGCTCTAATACATCCTTTTATTTTATCCAACCGAGTCTATAGGCTATAATTCCCAGACTACTCATCTTCGCAGCATTAATCCTATTTTCATGCTTCTTTTGCCAAACCCAACTTTCACTATCATATATAAGTGTAGGAACCAACACATCTCTATGCACAGCCAGACGTTCCTTTTTTGACACTTTCTGGCTGTTTATAAAGCTATGCAGTGCCCCATTTATTTGTTTTTCAACCAACACCCTTTTCTCAAAGTCACTGTCATACTTTCCATGTCTCGTAAACTTTGAACCCAAGTACACAAATTCATTTACTCGTTCCACCCTTTCTTCCTTAATCAGAACTTTTTCTTTTTTTCTTTTATTTTAAAAACCATTACTTTTGTTTTGCTCTTATTTATTTTTATCATAACATTTACCATCGCCTGCAACTCCTCTTCAGATGTCGCTAATATATATTTATTTACACTGCTCTTTGGGCTTTTGGCCTAACTACAGAGCAGGGGGAATACAGATTTAATAATTTTAATAATACATAGTTACAATAAAAATTAAAAATACATTTAAGGAATTTATAGAAAAAAATACGACTTAATGACTGTCAGCGTAAGGAAAAAAGGGTCTATATCACAATTAATGTTATTAAATATGCTGCATGTGGTATGAAGAGAAGAATTCTTTAGAATTTTAGTTTGATATGCATTTAAATAAAAGGTGTCCAAGTTTCTGAATTTAATCCGTGGAATACGAAAACAGAGCTTTTCTAGTAGTGTTGGGCAGTCAATTAAATTATGCACTAGCTTGTACGCGAAGATTACGTAGTAATAATTGCGTCTCTTTTTCAAACTAAAAAATTGTGCCGCTGTAACAAATCAACTTGTGACGTACAAAATGGAGAATAGACAGCATCAGCTTAGAAACTTAGCAATTTTAAAAATCGTCTTTGAATTGCTTCAATGCGATCAACATGACACTGATAAAACAGACTCCACACCACAGAAGCATATTTCAGCTTAGATCTCATAAAAGCATAATATAATGTCTTTGTTGTGGAGAGACTTCTTAAGTCACGAGAGGTTCTAACATATGACTTGATCATTGGCGTAAAGTAGGCGTAAATTAGCCGATAAAATCATTTATTTTTAATCCATACGCACTTTCTTTTAAATATTTTAAAAATGTAATTACAGAATTAAAAAGTATAAAATATATGAGAATCCTTAATGACGGTTTTCTTACGCAAAATTTTAAAATAGCATAAATCACTGGCTTTATTTTTAAAACGGCCTTGTGTTGATTTTCATTTTTTTCCCATCCATAAAGTTTAATAACCCCCGAAAAAACCATCCTAAAAAGTTTTCGCAAAGATTAATTTGAAAGCATAAAAGCCGGCCTATCGCTTAAAGGTATTCCACAAAAGATATTTTTGTGTTCGTCGTCGAAATCCTTAATAAAAGTTTTGGAGCTTTAACAGCTTGTTGAATGAAACTTTTTCTTAGCTGTCTTCGATTCCATCTGCTTCCCCCCTTATCCACTTTTTTTTAACTATACGATACATTCGAAGTTTCTTACACCAGAACTGACGATATTACAAAAGAAACTACTCGCGAACTGCAAACTAAACAACACAGGAACTGCCGTTAAAGTGTCTTTAGTTATTAGAAGGGCGATGCCGCTCTCTAGCGATGACTACGACGACCTCTCTGGGACAGCCACCTCAAATGATCATCAATCTTTCGCTCTCTGGAGCTCTTGTTAAGTTATGGGTTTTGAGTTAGATAAAGGACCTCCATAGGGAGGTGTACGGGAAGTGAAAAAATAACTGGGCGTTAGAGATTTAATACTTTAACATAACATTTGACAAACATTTTAAAGCAGGTTTTAATTTATTAATGGATTTTATTTTTGTACAGTTTTATGTAATAATTTTAAATGGTTAATCTTGTAAGTCTAATTCTCAATCCACTTCTTGTTAATGATTTACACAGCTCTCCAATAAAAAATATTGTTGCCCCGGATATCTCTGCGAATTTCTGTTTTTAAGTAAACAGTTTATGAATATACAGGGTGGCCAACCAAAAACGAAACAGAGCCATTTGCAGGAACCTCGTCAACATTTTAGAAAAACGCTTAGACCTGTCGATTTTTCAATCAAGGGGGATACTCTTTTCCTATATTTTTGACTCCACTACTTTTGACCCCAAGCGGGGGTAAGAATTACCCTAAAATTTTAAAAAAATATTGTGGGTCGAATAAGATGTCTTTTAAAAGCTCTTACAATTCTCCATACAATATTTTTTAAATTTTGAAATTCCGCCCATTACTTATTGAGAAAGAAGATTTTAAATGTAAAACTTATCTTTGAAAATATGACGACGATTATTTTTATTTTTAACACGACGGTGCTCATCTGCATTATGCGGCGATTGTTCGTCAGTATTTGGACTAACGTTTTCCACGACATTGGATTGGGAGAAGAGGCAGCATTGAATGGCCCCTACGATCGCCAGATTTATCGCCACTCGATTTCTTTTTGTGGGGACATCTAAAAAATAAAATCTATAAAACACAACCAGCGGCGATAAAAGATTTGCGTTAAAGAATCGTTGACGAGTGCCGTCGAATTATTCTGGAAATTCTTCGAAATGTGCGTAAAGGTTTTGAACAAAATCTTTATTATTGAATGAAAGCGGGTCAATTTAAGCATTAAATTAATTAAGTAGTAAGTTAGCAACTAAAATTATTGTAATTTAAACAGGTAATCTCGATCAGATCAACATTGTTTTGAAGAAAGGCCAGGTCAAGAGTACCAACAACCGAAGAGCATGTATGAGAGCACTGATGAAAGTAGAGGAAGCAAAAGATGTGTGTACGAACCGTAGCAAGTGGAAAGAAGTGGTCTCTGCCTACCCCTATGGGAAAAAGGCATGACTTTATGTATGTATGTAATTTTTTTCAAAGTATTGGCAGGAAATGTTAAGACTATTGTAAAGAGAATTGTCAGAGCTTTCAAAAGACTTTTATTCGATCCCCAATAACATTTAAGAATGTTGGGGTAATTCTTACCCTCGCTTGGGGTTAAATGTAGTAAAGTCAAAAATACTGGAAAAGAGTGTCTCCCTTTATTCGAAAATCGATAGGTCTAAGCGTTTTTACTAAAATTTTGACGAGGTTCCTGCAAATGGTTTTGTTTTATTTTTCGGTTGGTCACACTGTAATTATAAAAGTTATAAATGGCTCTAGTTTTTAGGATTTTTGCTTAGCTTATATTTTAAACAGTAAACAGCCTGTTAATAATAAAGTTCATGGTTACAGTTATGATTCCATTTCTGTGCAATATTATTGCTCATACAAACATCACGTGATCCACACTCTCGCATTCCTCACTCCGCAGAACGACCTTGAGTTATTTGACAAAATTAAAGTACGCTTAACGTGCCATCTGATTACGTTGCCAAGTATTAATACTTTGTTTTGTTTGCTGAATGATGCTTCTAATATAATTTTCTTGTCTTTCAAAACATCATTTCGTCGCGAAATAGATCCTTAATGGATCTTTACAAGATATTAGAAATAGTAATTGTCAAATGGGAGGAGTTACTGTATTGTTAGGCGATTTCCGGCAGACCTTACCAGTAGTGCCCAGAGGAACGCGAGCTGATGAAATTAAAGCGTGCGTGAAGCGGTCTCATTTGTGGCCTTTAGTGACAAAACTGAGCCTTACCAAAAATATAAAAGTTCATCTTGGGGGAGATGTTACTGCCGGACAGTTCTCAGACTTGTTGCTTAAAATAGAAATTGGTGATTTTCCGGAACAGGATAATAATATAATTCTCGCTACAGAGTTAGGTACAATTGTTTTTACTGTAAAGGAGCTTATAGCTAAAATTTACCCGAACATTAATAATATTCACGATAAACCTACAGAATGGTTATGCGAGCGTGTCATCCTAACACCAAAAAACGAACAAGCCTCGGTAATAAATAAAATTTATTAAGATCATTCGAAAGGGTTGAATATCAATAAAAATACGTCAACTCAGTGATAAACACCGATGATGCCTTTTATTATCCGGTCGAGTTCCTGAATACACTAAAGCTTCCTGGTCTCCCAACTCACATATTAAAATTGAGAGTTGGCGTGCCAATTATGTTGCTGCGCAATATAAATTCAGCAAAATTGTGCAATGGCACCAGATTTCAAGTAAAAACATTGCTCCGCAATGTTATCGAGGCAACTACACTGACAGGTTGTTTTCGAAAAGAGTCTGTATTTATTCCTATGATTCCCTTAACACCATCAAATTACCCCTTCGAATTCAAGAGGGTGCAGTTTTCCATCAAAGTCCGCTTTGCCATAACCATAAGCAAAGCTTAAGGTTAAACTTTTAAGGTAGCGGGAGTAGACATGAGAGAAAGCTGCTTCTCCCACGGCCAGTTGTATGTGGCATGCTCCAGAGTAATCGCACGGAGTAGCCTGGTGAATCTAGAAATCGAAAGAAAAACAAAAAATATTGTTTGCAAAGAAATACTGTGGTAGGTGTAGTATTTCGATTTCATTGTAAAAAGATAATACCCCCGTGTCACTTTCATCAGATCAAAGGCCAAGCTTCGTGTTCATAAAATATAACAAAATTTTTTTATTTTATTTTCATGTTTATTTAACCTTTAAATCCCTACACTATTAAAACGATTGTTATATTTTATGAGTATTCAAATATTTTAACAGAATAATTTATGTGTTATAACTAAATTAATAACGTAAAAAACCAATTAAAAATCCTATTAGAACCATTTTTGACTTCTACGCGGACGAAGTCGAAAGTAAAAGCTAGTACCTATAACATAAAAACTGACTTTGTCAAGGAGGCTTAATTTAAAAAAAAACTAGTAAACTAGATAGGTTGAGTAAGGTTGAAACAGCGGTTCGCAGAAAACCCACTCACGCCGTTTGGTCCATTGTGATACCGTGATGGACAGCGGTGCCTTCTTTCTCTACCGTGAGAACCAGTTGGAACCTTTAATAAAAAGTGTGAGGTCTTTGATGCTAACTAAGCTGAGATCAGATAAGTCATCAAAGTTTGGTTTCCCTAGTATAAAAAGTCGTTTTCTGCCTATGAAAAAGCATTGACAAAAAAGATGTACCATTGTTTCTTCTCTTCCTCATCGTGTCGTGTCATAGCTCTGCGATTTTCATGCGCTGTGCATGGAATCCACCTGCCCAGTGTCCTGTTATGGCCGCGTTCTTATTTTCAAGCGACTCCCTGGATAGAGTTAAAACATCATTAGTTCGACGTAGATTTTTTTTTTTACTAAAAATGATCGCAAAAAGGTAGACCTATCGTGTGGGCCGCGGACGGCCCGCACTGCGTTTATTAGAAGGGGAAGGGATAATAGAAAGGAGATTATTGTGAACTCGCTTTTTAAATAATTGCAGGTCATAGTTCTTTGAAAAACTGAATTTAAAAGCTTATTCCATTTTGTAGCAGCCCTATAAAAGAACGATTATTGATGGAGATTGGTCCTTGTAGTGTCAATCTTAAAAGTAAATGGGTGAGACTGATCTGCGTGCCGAGTTCTTCGGCCAAATGTGGCCAGTGGTGGTACAAGAGTTTTTATTTTTCTGAAGCATCTGCCATAAAAATATCTGTAGAGTAATGCCTGGTCTTCAACTCTTCTATGTTCTAGTGGGTGAAGGGTATTTGTGAGAGTTGAGCTGTTTATTAACCGAATGGCCCTTTTCCGAATAAAATCTGGAAGATGAAGAGAATGCCTTGGTGCTGAACGCTAAATGTGCGAGCAATACTCATGTAGAGGTTGGATTTGAGCTTGTACGTCGTCAACAAGTGATCAGGAGTAAAAATTTTTCTAGCTTTCCACAGAAAACCCAGCCTCTGGCTGTTAGCGATGTTAGCAATATGGTCATGACAAAACATATTATTAGACACCTTGACTCCCAAAATCGAGATGGTGGGACTTGATTTAAGGATATTTCCGGACATTGTAATGGAATGATTTGAGAAATTCACTTTCTTGGAAAACGTGGCTCTATGTGTTTTTTGGGCGTTGAACTAAACAAGATTGTTGGTTCCCCACTCGACGATTGCTTCTAGATCTCTATTGATGGAATCAACCTGTTCCTGCCTGAGTCTATTTGTATCATTCACCGAAAGTGATCTATGGGATGTGTTTGATCTACTTTGCTATGCAGGAGGAGCAGGCAGTTTTCAATCGGTACTCCTTTCTGAGATGTGCCAAATACGGCTGGGAGGGTGGTGCCCCTCTCTTGCTAGCTCGTCCGCCTAACAGTTGTCTGTTATGTCCCTGTGTCCGGATAACCATACAATAACTCTAAACTTAGCTGCTAGCTTATTTAGGGCGGCTCGGCATTGAAATGCTGTCCTAGAGTTTAAGTAGACTGAGTTCAGTGATTTGATAGCAGCCTGGCTGTCGCAAAAAATGGCAAACGAAACGACAGACAAGTGAGGGATCTTCTAAAAAAAACCGCAACCTACTCTCCCCTTTAGTTTAGTAGTAAATTAGATAAGACAATGGTTCTTCATAAGGTTTTTAAATCCTGTGTTAAGTCTTCACGGCTGTTGACAAAAGCATAACGTTCCGGATTAGATTTCGGTATTTCCATGATCTGGGTGAAGACTAAGAATTATTTTGACAATTGCTAATTTTGTGTAGTAGACGCTATAGGTTTTAATCACAGTGGAGATTTTTAGATTTACTTTATACAAAGTGGCCTGTTTTACACAATAAAAATAGCCTTCGGCTCATTTATGTTTTAAAAGTAATTTCTATGCCCTCAGAAACAATAAGTTGCCAAATTCACAGAAATCGGTTTAATCTAGTAGTGGAAGTGAATATAAAGGTAAAATATCCGTACCAAAGTTGTTGTCCCAAATTGAGCTCAGTGATTTAACATACGAACTAAATTTATCAAAACAAAGATTAAAACTGTTAGCTTTAAAACTGAAAGAAATTGTAAAAATAAAGAACTTATCTGCTGTAATAATATCGCAAAGCTACTTCTAGACATGGGATTAAAAGAATACAAATCTACTGATTGGCGACTTTTCATTAATACCTGCAAAAAAAGTTTAAAATACTGCACAAAAGAAATCAATTTGCATCAATACCAATGACACATTCAACCAAACTCAAAGAAAAATACTCAAATCTTAAATTAGTTTAGAAAAAAATTAATTACTCGATCAATGGCCGACTTGTGTGGATTTAAAAATTAATTTTTTACTTGGTCAACAAAGTGGATACACAAAATACCCTTGCTTCATAGAACATGGCAACTTTATTAGAAACAAGATGAGTGGAATTTAAGAAAGTCATTAACTTACAATAAAGCCAACGTAATAAAAAAAGCATTCATTAAACAAAGACACAATCATACTTCCACCATAACAAATTTAGTTAGTTATAATAAAACAATTCGTAAAAACGTTGGACTAGTAAGGAGATTTTTTAAAATACATTTGTATAAAATTTCCTAAGCTCGGTAAGTTAAAAAGTGGAATATTTGATGGTCGTTAAATTTGGCAATTGATAAATAATGCAAATTTTATGAAAGTTATGACGTTTCCAGAAACAAAAGCTTCAAATAAAACTCAAGAAAAATGCAAATCAGCCATATAAACACAATTTGTTCTATCGATTTATTTTGTTGATAACAACAAATTTTATGAAATAACATGAAACCATAAAAAAACCTAAGCCACTGTTAGATAGGTATATGTCTAATTTGGGATCAAATAACTTACTTCTGGATACATGTCACCTCTTTTAACATTTATTGTCATTTTATTTCTTTGTTTTACAAATATTAATAGTATATTAAGTTGGGTGAAGGAAGATTGACGAAACAAATTTATAAGGCGAGTGTGAAGGGGCAAATCGGTAGAGGTCGACTTCGGAGAACATATCTCGATCAGATCGACATTGTTTTGAAGAAAGGCCAGGTCAAGAGTACCAACAACCGAAGAGCATGTATGAGAGCACTGATGAAAGTAGAGGAAGCAAAAGATGTGTGTAAGAACCGTAGCAAGTGGAAGGAAGTGGTCTCTGCCTACCCCTATGGGAAAAAGGCGTGACTTTATGTATGTTTGTATGTATGTATTAAGTTATTTACTGGTAACGTTAAATTAGCCAATATTTGTAGCTGAAGCTTTTTAAAAACTATTTTAAAATGGCGTTTTATCTGCATTAAAGAACTAAAGCTTTAAATAAAAATTCAAGAAAAATGCAAATTAGCCATATAAACAACAATTTATTCCATTGATTTATTTTGCTGATAACAAAAATTTTGTGAAATAACAAAGGACTATAACAAAATTACCTACATCACTGATCAATAGGTGGTTGTCTAATCGGGGATCAATTAATTTACTTCCTTTTTTAACATATTTTGTCATTTTGTTTCTTTGTTTCAAAAATATTAATAGTGTATTGAGTTAGTTATTCGTGACGTTAAATTAGCAACTATTTGTAGCTGTAGCTTTTTGTGTTATTTTAAAATGGTGTATTCTTTGCAAGCATGAATAGAAATAATATTTATTTACGGTTATCAAAACAAGTTCGCTCGAGGAACAGCTCGAGTTTTTAAAGAAAGGCATACTGATAGAAATATAGGCCACCAGACCATCATAGTGTTGGTACGGAAATTTGAAGAAATATATCTGTTGGTTATAAAAAAAATAATAATTCCAGAGTTTTAAAAGAACCTGCACAAATTGAAGTATGGGTCATATTGCAATGAATAATACCTATTTTATTCCAAAGGTATTAAAACTTACAAATATTTCTTTTGGTTCCATACAGTGTTCAAATTGCATAAGCTTTTTCCTTACAAAACACAAATTTATCATTAGCTTAGTGAAGACGACCATGACCGCAGAATTGAATTTTGTCAAACAATGTCCCAAAAAAAAACAAGAAGACGCTAATTTGATTAAAAATATTTGTTTTAGTCATAAAATAATCAACGTTTTATTTAAATGGCTTTTTTTAAAAACATAATTGTAGGTACTGAGTTGAGGAAAATACTAACGGGTTTCCACAGGATAATACTCGGTTTTCAGCGAAGATCAAGGTGTGAGCTGGTATTCCAGGAAATGAAATAGATAATTGTACCACTTTTTATTGACCAAAACCCAACGGAAGAATTGTAACTACAATTATTAGAAAATGAAATTGATCCACTTATTACTTGAACACTAAAAAAAAAAGTTAATGATTAGGAAAATATAGTGCTAACTAGTTAAACAGAATATACAGGGTGTTAGTAAATAAGTGCAACAAACTTTAGGGAGTGATTCTGCATAAAAAAATAATGACAGTTTGCTATATAAAAGTATGTCCGCAAATGCTTCGTTTTCGAAGATGCGGGTTCTGGTTTAATGTTATTGTATTAGATATTTCTTGATAATGTTTTAAAAAAATTAACAATATGTGTCTAAATGTTTTATTTTTTTGCATAAAAACAACGCCCTATACGAAAAAAAGGCAAAAAAATTTTTGTCACAAATTTACCGAGAAATTTAAACATAATTTTTAATTTAATATATTTCAGTGCTGTACCATTTTTTTTTTAAATTGGGATCATTACCCGTATGCGTGCCAATGATAAACATAAAATTCCCAATTACATGTCAAAAAATGCGCAATAACTACCTCTTAATACCCACCAAATTTTATTTGCATATCTCGACCAGTTTCGGAGCAATAAATAAATCGTCAGTTTTTAGGAAAAACTTTAACACCCCGTATCCCTGAAACGAAGTATTTGCGGATATACGTTTATGTAGCAAACTGTAAATATTTTTTTATGTGATATTACCCTCAAAAGTTTGTCGCACTTATTCACTAACACCCTGTATACCTTTAACAGGACGGAGCTACACCACATTATGCACTAGCTGTAAAACAATGGCTAGACGAACTATTTTCCAAGACATTGGATTGGCACAAGGGGTCTCTGCCGGAATCTCCAGATCTTACACCACTCGAATTTTTTCTGTGGAGCTATCTTAAAACATTTAATTACAAAACTCCTCTCGAATATTTTAAAAAACTAAACTAAGAATAACTGAAGAATGTAGATGAATTACTGGCGAAACTTTGTAAAGAGTTCAAGAAAAATTTGAAAATGAGTTATGAAATAACGAATCACACTTTAACAGTTACTGTAAATAGGTACATTTAAGGAGCTGTTTGTAATTAACTTAATTTTAGTTTTTGTTGTAATTTCGCGATGTTTAATGTTTCTGCAAAATAAACCAGTATAATAAATTGTTATTTATATGGCTGATTTGTATTTTTCTTGGGTTTTTATTTGATGTTTCACAAGGTAGGGGTTGCTATTTGACATTTAAAAAAAAAGGGGAGGTTAAAGGAGTGCCACTTGGAAACAGCAGAATACCAATTTTAAACCTTTTCGCTGATTTAAAATTTGACGTTATTTTTGTTTTTTTTACATTTACGTAAAATGAAAAGTTATTTGAACTGTTTTACAATGAAACCACTGTATGGAAAATGTTGAGTTTAATTTGTTTAAAGATTTTTTGCAACTTTATTTACTGATATTTAATAATTTTGGAACTTTTGAACGTTTTGAGTGTTCGGCATCATAAATGACCGTACGATCGATTTAAATTTAGCAAATCGACGACAAATAGTTGTATTAAACTTAACAAATTTCTTTTATTTATTGCACGCCGTTATTAAGCTTAAAAGGTTATTTTCTTTTTATAAAAAAAATATTTAATAAACACAGGAAAAACAAATTTTCTGTTGTCGTAAAAATAAAATAGTAGCTTCACTATCTTCTAAGTGGATTTTTTAATACCTATCAGTTTAAATTTCAAAAAATTTTGCCGCCCATTTTTTATGGTTTTAAATTTATACCTCTTTTGGATTTTTTAAAAGATTACAATTCAACAAGTTAAATTTTATATGTATAGAACCCGATCCTCCAGCATACTTATTTTTTTCGTATCTAAGCTTAAAACATGGATATTGAGACGCAGTTTTTACTTTTTTTTTATATTTTATACTCATTTAAAAAAATGATTTAAAAATATCGCATCGCATTTGAAGATTCCCAAAAAATGTTAAAAATAAAACAATTGTTAAATCAAAGCCACCTAGCAATCGTTTAAATTACCGGAATAATATATTATAAGGCAATAATTTTTCTTTCAAATGATACTATAGCATATTTCACAAATATACGGTACATTTAAGAAGTACGAAAGTAAATACCCCTAATATTTTAAAAAAATTTCATAGGTAAAAAATTTTATTTTATAAGAAACTTTTTGTTTGAAAATTAAGGATCAATGTTTTTATTAAATGTATTTGATGTATCACAAGGTAGGGGTTGCTATTTGACATTTTAAAAAAGGGTTAGGGCATGTTAAAAGGGTGCCACTTGGAAACAGCAGAATATCATTCTAAACCTCCTTCTTGATTTAAAATTCGACGTATTTTTGTTTTTCTTACATTTACGCAAAATCAAAAGTTATTTGGACTAGCTGAATTTGAAATAAAAGCATGCATAA
The DNA here is from genome assembly GCA_950111635.1 of Agelastica alni. Taxonomy (NCBI): domain Eukaryota; kingdom Metazoa; phylum Arthropoda; class Insecta; order Coleoptera; family Chrysomelidae; genus Agelastica; species Agelastica alni. The sequence goes on from OX467717.1 coordinate 3,207,058, forward strand.
ATACATACATACATAAAGTCACGCCTTTTTTTTATAGGGGTAGGCAGAGACCACTTCCTTCCACTTGCTACGGTTCTTACACACATCTCTTGCCTTCTCCACTTTCATCAGTGCTCTCATACATGCTCGTCGGTTGTTGGTACTCTTGACCTGGCCTCTCTTAAAAACAATGTTGATCTGATAAAGATATGTTCTCCGACGTCGACCTCTACCGACTTGTCCTTTCACACTCGCCTTTTAAATTTGTTTCGTCAATCTTCCTTTATTCATCCTTCCTACGTGTCAAAACCATCTAAGCATTCCTTTGTCTATCTTTGTAACCACATCTTCTTTTACACCACAGCGTTCTCTTATCTCACTATTTTTTACTTTATCCAACCGAGTCACTCCGGCTTTACTTCTTAGACTATTCATCTTCGTAGCATTAATTCTATTTTTATGCTTCTTTTTCCAAACCTAACATTTACTACCATACATAAGTGTAGAAACCAACACACATCTATGCACAGCCAGACGTTTTTTTTTTGTCACTTTCTGGCTATTCATAAAGCTATTTAGTGCCCCATTCATTTGTTTTTTTGCCAACACCCTTTGCTCAATGTCACTGTCATACTTTCCAGCTCCCGTAAACTTTGAACCCAAGTACACAAATATATTTACTTATTTCACTCTTTCTCCCTCAATCGAAACTACACAGTTTGTCATGCTTTCTTCTCTTTCAAAAGCCATTACTTTCGTTTTGCTTTCATTTATTTTAATCCCTTTGATTTTCGGGGCATCATTCATAGCATTTACCATCACCTGCAACTCCTCTTCAGATGACGCTAATATGACTTGATCATCGGCGTAAAGAAGGCATTTGAAATAAAATGAAAGCACCGTTTATATTTTTTTAAACAATGTGAAGCAAAAAAATCTCTAAAATAAAAACTTGCTTATTGGTGTTATTTTTTATTTGGTATCAATAAAGCAGATCTAATTTTGCAACTCACCGGTAACCCAACACATTTTATAAAAGTCCTATTACCAACAACAAAACCGTTGAGAATTTTGTTCAAAGATTATTTAATCCAGAAATTTACGACTTAATGTAGAGGATTTCCTTAAAATCCTTGCGTCATAATTTCAAAACGGACCTTAATCCTTTCTGTAATGTTACAACCCACTTTTATTCTCACAAATACAATAAAACGGCATTAAAAGTAACCTTAATCATTTAGTATATTTATGGTCTAAAAGCAGATTTTATCTACCGTAAGGTAAATGTTGTTTTATTACCTTACTACATTAGTGTTGGGAGAACACAAAGTTGTTGCATATAATTGATACTTTCACAAACGCGATAATAAACTAGAGCTAAATTAATCGAGACTGTAAAATGGCCATAAACAACAAAACTTCAGTTTAAATGTAACATTTAATTGACATTTCGCTTTTAAATACAAGAAGAAAAACCTTTAAGAAAAAAATACAATAATGGGATTTACATACCAACATACATGCATTGCAAGTAAAATAAAAGGTTTTAATAAAAAAAATGTAGGCAAAGGTATATGGTTGGATTTTCCTAAAAGCAATACTTTTGCGAGAGCAACCAAAAACATTTTAAGCTGTCCAAGTTCTTACTAAATTCTTCAACAAGAACAATCTTTGTTTTACAGACTGCAATTCGTAGTTTTAAAAAAACTGATATTTTCTATCACATTTTTTTTTTTTTTCAGTAAATTTTAAACCAATTTAATCAATAAAACCGTATTTCTTATTAAAAAACGACTATATATTTTTTTAGTTCTTGAAATCTTGTATTTGCTTATGCCAATATAACGCTGAGCGAATGTCTCATTTTTGCAATCTAATCTTGCCACCTACCTCAAAAAAAAAATTTGTATTATGTCTTTCTCATAAGATCTTTATTACCTAACATTAAAAAATTAAGCATATTTGCACACGATTGAAACATAAATTAATAGTATATTGTGCAACTAGTGCAATAAGTTGGCGATTGCTCACGAGAGCGAAGTTAAACGCACGAGCGAAGCGAGAGCACTCATTCGCTCGAGTGAGCAATCGACAACAACGCACGGGTTGCACATACTATTTGTTATTGCGAATGCGGAATAAACGCGAGCATAAAACAGGGGTCCAGACCAAAAATATTAACTGAAATAAAAATATAAACTTTGTAAAGTCAACTTGACAGTTGCGCGTTCGGCTGATAACCGAAAGGATGGTTGTTCGAATTTGCGTGCGACAAGGATAGTTTGCGTATGCTAAGTATAATTTGCGTGCGCCAAGTAACACACAAATGACGTAAGCGTGCGCCAAGTAAACTTGTCGCACTCAAATAGGCAAACAGCTATTTTTCAACCGCAACAGCGTGCTCTATTTAGTGCCCAATTTAGTAATATATGTCAGTTCATTATTATTCCAGCTCTCTCATATATTTACAATTGTTACACAATTAGACTGTGACACTTCTTGAATATCAAACCAGATATGTTACCATGCAAATATTTGATTGGTATTATTACAGCAGCTCCTGATCACGATCAATCTATGCAAAACAGAACTTGACGTAGCTTCCAAAATGGAAAATTTATTAGTGTTTCAAACAAGCTATCACTTATTCATTTAAATACAAAGAGTTTTAAATAGAGACATTAGCATTTAAAAAAATTTATGTTGTATGTATTTTGTTGAATCTGAATACCTATACTTTGCTACGAATATTTATAATATACTGCCTAATAAAAAAACATACAAAAATTATTTAATACCCTACAGTGTATCTACTTAACTTGGAAGCATATGAAAAACTTTTATTGTTGGCTTTGTGAAACAATTTATTTTTAATAAAAAGTCCTGCATGGTCCAAAACTTTAAATGCAACCATCACATATCAATTTTTTAAAACCGTGTTCAAGGTTTTTAAAAAAATTTAAATTTTATTTAAAAGTAAAGTACCTTTGTTGTTTACAGTACAGAAGAATGTTATAATAGTCGATTTTAACCGTGTAACGATATTTTCCATACGACCAAAGAATTTAAATAAAAAATACTTTAACAAACTCTTCAGTTATTAATATTTTTCATACTCCCGTTTTGAGGAAGTAGGTTTCATGCAAAGCAGTCGGTTTTGACGGCATTGCTGCTGAATTATGGAAACATCTGAATGAACACTGCCTACCACCGTTACAAAATCTCTGTCTAATGATATGGGAAACAGGTCAATGGCACTGAGACTGGTCCATTTTTCCCATGCCAGTAAAATCATGCTTCATATTATCCATTCAAGATTGCAACGCAGTCAGGTTTTGTGAAGGGAAGGGGTACAATGGAGCAGATTCTTAATGTACGGATTTTGATCGAGAAAGCTAGAGAACAGTATAGCCCCCTTTACCTCTGCTTTGTAGACTTTGCAAAAGCATTTGATAATGTGATATGGACAGAGATGTGAGATATTCTTTTGAACATGGGTGTGCCATCTTATCTCATAATGCTTTTCTTACACACATCCTTCGTTTCTTCTACTTTCATCACTGAAGTCATCCATATCGATGCTTGGTATTACTATCAGCAATAACCTTTCCTGAGAAAATCACGTGAGGTCCATTGCCAAAAGTGCATCCCAAAAACTTGGTTTTTTGTTTCGTGCCAAGAGCTATTTCACCTCGAGTCAGCTGCTTATGATCTATAAGGCACAGATCCGACCTGTACTGGAGTACTGTTCCCATATTTGGAGTGCAGCACCTAAACATATCCTGAAGCTACTGGATTCTGTCCAAAAAAGGGCAATTCGTCTCGTCGGTGATGCCTTGCTTACAAACTCGCTCACTTGTCTGGAACACCGTAGAAAAGTTGGCGATTTGTCTCTATTTTATAGATATTTTCATGGGCGATGCTCTTCTGAAATACCAACAATCGTTCCTCCTTTGGCAGTCTCTTCATGATTAACCCGTCAAGTTCAGTCTTCACACCCCTTCGTGGTCACTTTGGAGACCTTCAGAACATCACTTTCCAAAGACTCATTCATCCAACGAATTGCGAGGCTTTGGAACTCATTGCCTAGGGAGGTGTTCCCCGAGGCATACAACCTCCAGAAATTTAAGAAGAACACCAACTCCTACCTTCTTTCCCTTGGTTCCCACGATGTTCTCTGAACATTACAGGATAACCCTTTTCGTGGGAACCAGAACATAAAAAAAAAAAAAAAAAATCAGAGCTCGTAGACATGCTTATCGGTTGTTAGTAATCTTGAATTGGCCTTTCAAAACAATGTCGATCTTATCGGGATATGTTCGCCGAGGTCGACCTCTACTGACTTGCCCATTTACAGTCGCTTTATAAATCTTTTTTGTCAATCTCCCTTTATCCATCCTCTCTACGTGTCAAACCATCGAATCATTCTTTTATCTATATTTGTAGCTACATTTTCTCCTATATAACTGCGTTTTATCTTACTTTTCTTTACTTAACCGAGTCACTCCGGCTATACTTCTCAGACTACTCATCTTCACAGCATTAATCTTATTTTTATGCTTCTTCTGCCAAACTTAACATTTACTACATAAATAAGTTTAGGGACCGGCACATCTTTATGCACAGACCTACGTGCCTTTTTTGACACGTTCTGGCTACTTATAAAGTTAGACAGGGCCCCATTCATTTGTTTTCATTTCAAAACCATTTGCTAAATGTCATAGTCATAATTTCCAACCCTTGTAAACTTTAAATCCAAGCTTACAAACTAATTTACTTGTTACATTTTTTTTTCTTTAATTAGCACCTCGTGCAGAGTGTTTCGCTTTTTTCTTCTTTTTTTTTATTTTTTTTATTTTAGGACATTGTCTTGTTATTTTTCAAAGTTGTAGCCTAAGTTTTAACTCCGATGTCCAGCTTTCAAACTATTGTTTGGGGGTTTTCCTGGAGGTCTACGATTGGTTGGTTTCATCTCTTCTGCAATTTTGGGTAGTCGATTACCAGCCATTCTGTCGACGTGGTCTCTTTATGCTCATCTTCTTATTCTGGACCACCTTTTAATGTCTGGAATGTCACATTGGGCTCTGATATTGCTGCTTCTTACTCTGTTTTTAATCGTTTTGCCCGTAATTGATCTAAGCGTCCCCATTTCGGTTGTTTTAAGCAGTTTAGGTAGCACTTTAGGTAGTAGATGGTTCACCCTCCATCGCCCGGTGAAACACCACCGCTCTGATTATAGGTGCCGTGAAATGACTAGTCATGTTTTGGCACTTGGTCAGAGTTTCCGGTCGTTAGGGTGAAATGTGTTCTGGTTTATATTCGAATGGAAGCATCCAGGCATCAGTCAGGCCTCTCTGGGGCTGAGGGTACAGCATTGAAACAGTTCCGCAGGCTGGCCGCCAAGTAGTACAGTGGCCCCCAACCCATTGGTAACGCTCTGGGAGGCTGCCACATCAATTGGTGTATAATCCCGATACTCCTGTTCTGCCAGTTCGTGACTGGAGGGGATCCGAGCTCGTGTATTCGGGGGGCATTGCCGAGGCCACAGTCCATCGAGGTCAACTGACCGTCCTGGATGCAGAAATTTCTGTAGAAGCTAGTCCACATATCTGCTCCCCTTATTGGTTTTTTTTTCTCTCTTCTTTCTTTTAATTTTGCCTTTTTTTTATATATTTTTTTTAAATCAAATCATGAAAAGTTCAACAAAAATACATGTTCCAACTGCGGCTGCTAATAATTCCCCAAAAAGCAACTTTAGAATTGATATCTGCAATATTCGAGGCCTGAACTCTTACATTAATTCAGTTCACCACCACCTGAAAACTAACAGGCCTCATCTACTGGCTCTGACAGAGACACAAATTAAACCCTCCTGCAACAATACGCATTTTTTGTGTCCCGGGTTCGAACTCGAAACAAGATTCAAATTTAAGACCGGCCTTTGTGTTTACACTCGCAGTGATATTTCCTGTTGTAGACAGGAGAACTTAGAACCAAAGGACGGCCTAGAGGTCATGTGGTTCAAGTTAACCTTACAAAAATCAACAAAATTTCTCTGCTGCCTGTATCTTTCTCCTACGAACCCTCCTTACGTCAACCTCTTTCAACATCTTTCCGACACGATGGAGCTGTTGCAAACTAACGACCCCAACACAAAGGTTATATTTTTGGGTGATTTCAATGTTCACAACGCGAACTGGCTGAGATCCAACCGCACCGACAACGCCGGTCTAGAAGCTGAGAACTTTGCGATAAGCCACAACGTGACCCAGCTAGTTGAAGAATCTACCCGCATACCCGATAACCCCAATCACCAAACCAACATTCTCGATCTCTTCTTCACGACACATCCCGACCAGTACCGAGTCTCTATAACCGCTCCGCTTGGTAAATCTGATCATAAACTCATCTTAGCCACGTCCAAACAAACAACCCCACCCAAAATCACGCCTGGTACCTCTATTGTCTGGCATTATAGATCATCCAAATGGAATGAACTGAGGGACTTTTACCTATCATTTCCATGAAAAGATGTCTGCTTTCGCTCACAAGACCCATCAACATGTGCAGAATCTGTAACCGAAATCATAAGGCTAGGTATGGACTCATACATTCCCCATGGTACAAGACGGATCTTTAACCCCAAACCCTGGTTCAACCAAGAATGCAACCGTGCGGTGCGTGATAAAAATCAAGCACATCGACTCTGGTGCGAAGTCCCGACAATTGCCAACCGAGAAGCCTTTGTCCACGCGAGGAACGCCTGCAAAAGAACGATCGATCTTGCCAAAGAATCCTATGACAGGAGAATATGCAACAAGCTTGTCAATGCCCCTCCTGGATCAAAGACCTTCTGGTCTTTGGCTAAAGCCATAAATAAGAAATTCACAACTTCTTCTTTACCACCACTCGAGAGATACGACGGCACGACAGCTGTATCTTCCAAAGAAAAAGCGAATCTGCTGGCCGAAATGTTCAGCTCTAACTTAACCCTCGATACCAATGAAAAACAACCCTTAACGATACCTAGAATAAACGCATCAATGCCTGAGGTCACTATCCGCCATCGCACTATCAGGAAAATCCTACGAAATCTTGACTCCAATAAGGCAGTACGACCAGATGGAATTCCGACAATCGTCCTGAAGACCTGTGCTCAAGAGCTCACCCCAGTTCTCTGTAGACTCTTCAAATTACAGCAAGGGAGTATTTCCGTCCATGTGGAAAAACGCTAAAGTCCAACCGATTCCGAAAAAAGGAAAGAAGACTATTCCTGCAAATTATCGCCCTATTGCATTGCTCTCAGTCATATCCAAAGTTATGGAAAAAGTGATTAACACAGAACTTATCAAATATCTAGAGAAATTTGAGATAATCCATAAAAGACAATATGGATTTCGACAACTTCGGTCTACTGGAGATTTGCTGGCTTATGTCACTCAGCTCTGGACAAACACTATTGAAAAGTTTGGTGAATCCCGTGCAATAGCCTTGGATATATCTAAAGCCTTTGACCGCGTTTGGCAACAGTCATTGTTAAGTAAATTATCTGCCTACGGTCTCCCAACCAAACTGCGCGAATGGCTCTTGAGCTTCATGCAAGGTCGCTCCTTACATGTGGCAGTTGACGGTATTTCTTCTGATGCGTTAAAAACCAATGCCGGGGTCCCACAGGGTTCCATCCTGTCCCCCACCTTATTTCTTTTACACATTAACGACCTCTTGAAAACCACCACGAACCCCACTTACAGTTTCGCAGACGATAGCACACTTGTCTCAACTTTCACATCCTATCGATCACTTTCGGTGAATGATACAAATAGACTCAGACAGGAACAGGTTGACTCCATTAATAGAGATCTTAAATAATCGTCGAGTGGGGAACCAACAATCTTGTTCAGTTCAACGCCCAAAAATCACAAAGTGCCACGTTTTCCAAGAAAGTGAATTCCTCAAATCATCCCATCACAATGTCCGGAAATACCCATGAACCAAGTCCCTCCATCTCGATTTTGGGAGTCACGGTGTCCAATAATATGTCTTGGCATGACCATGTTGCTAACATGGCAAAGTCGGCAAGCCAGAGGCTAGGTTTTCTGTGGAAAGCCAGAAATTTTTTACTGTTGACGACGTAAAAAGCTCAAATCCGACCTCTACTGGAGTATTGCTAGCATATTTGGGGTTCAGCACCAAGGCATTCTCTTCTTCTTCTAGATTCCATTCAGAAAAGAGCCATTCGCTTGATAAACAGCTCAACTCTCACAGATACCCTTCACCCTCTAGAACATAGAAGAAGAGTTGCAGACCAGTCATTGCTCTACAGATATTTCCATGGCAGATGCTCCAGAGAAATAAAAACTCTTGTACCACCATTAACCATATTCGGCCGAAGAACTCGGCACGCTGATCAGTCTCACACATTTACTCTTAAGCTTGACACTACAAGGACCAATCTTCATCAAGAATCCTTTTTTTAAAGGGCTGCTACGGAATGGAATAAGCTTCTAAAATCAGTTTTTTCAGAGAACTATGAACTGCAACTTTTTTAAAAGCGTGTATCACAATCATTTCCTTTCTATAATCCCTTTCCCTTCTAATAGTCGCAATGCCCACACGATAGGTCTACCTTTTTTGCGACTATTTTCATAAAAAAAAAAAACAAAAAAAAAATTAATAATATTGACATCGTAGTTTTCATACAAATATTTCTAGCATGCAATAATTATATTATCAGTCAAAAAAAAAACATTTTATTCAAAAGATCTTAAAATTCTTTATTAATAATAGTATAATTTATAAATTGCAAAACTTAGGTAGTTTAGCATTTTTTTCAATTTTTCAATTCTCCATAAAAACAGTTTGACCAATTTTTGTAAAAATATAATCAGTTCTAAGTTGCGTAATTATGCGTCGTTATGCACGTTAATGTCATTTTTTTCCCAAGATAATCGAGACGAAAAATAATTCCAAAAGTTTACAATTTTTTTCACTTTTTTTATTCTCAATAAAAAACAGCTTAACTAATTTTGCTGAAAATTTAAACAGTTCTAAGTTGCGTAATGATGCGTCGAATGCACATCAATATCATTTTTAGTTCTCGAGATAAAGAAGACAAAAAATAATTCCGAAAGTTTACCATTTTTTTCAGTTTTTTAATTCTCCATAAAAAACAGCTTGACCAATTCTGCTAAAAATCTAATCAGTTCAAGTTGGGTAATTATGCGTCGAATGCAATTGGTCCCACGTCGATACCATTTTTTGATCTCGATATAATCAAAAAATAATTTCGAACGCACAAACGAACATACGCACAAACGTACATACACACATAGACGTCCACTTTAAAAAAAAATTTATTCGACTCTGGAGACTTTGAAATATGGAGATATGTCAAAATTCGGGATTCGCAAAATCGGACGCATTACTTTTAACTTCCACCTGAAAGTTAATTAGTTTTGGTACCTTAATTGACTATTAAATTTTTAAATGGTGTAACCAGTAAAAAACTTAATGTTACTGTTATGGTAATAGTTTACAGTTCAACTTAATTTCCATAAAAAAATGTCACAATAATTTTAATAAAAAATTAATCATTTCTTGATTATTTTAAAACGTCACCAAAACCCAAATTACTGAAGTGAAGGAAAGTTTACGCAAAAGTTTTAATCTTGTCCCTCAAGAAAATTGACTAAGGTCCTAAGTGAATTAGGCAAAGACCGGGGAGCAATATGGAAAATTAAATTTGTGAAGGAGTTAAGGCGAGAATCGGCAATGATATGCAGCGGCTTTTATAGATTGAATTTTGGTCCGTAAAATAAGCAGCAAAATTTAAAATAAAATTATAATTTCTGTAATAAGAAATGTGTCTAAGACCCAATAAAGTTTGAAATGATGTATTAATAGTGATTTTATTAAAAATATTACTGTGTCGCAATTTTAATAGTTACAGCAAATCTGATACGTATACATTTCCAATCGTAATAAAAAAATTAATTCATTTTTATATCTATTTTTTTTAGTACCTTTTAAGTATAATAAAACAAATACAAATTTTAATACAAAACCTGATAAAAATTTCTAAACATATTCATTTTTTAAATTAAACAAATTATCTCAAAAAAAGTGCGGACATTTTGATTTAAAGGACTCTTTCTCTCTCTCTCTCTTTTGCTGGCACCACAACTCCGCGTAAGTCTTGGCCGCATCCACTATTGCCCTCCAGCTCTGTCTATCTTGTGTTTCCATTTTCTATTGTGTTATACCCATTTTTCTTAGATCCTCCGTAACTGCGTCCTTCCATTTCCTCCAATGCCGGCCAACAGATCTTCTTCCCTCTGGCCTTTCATGTATATAATGTTTAAAAGCCTTTGGTTATCGCTTCTCAGAACATGTTCCGCCCATAAGTCAACTTAACAGGTCAGCTGTAACAGGTCGTATTCAGATCTTATACATCCTTCCTTAGTTCCTCTTGTAAGTAGTTTGGATCTAAAGAATGTAGATAGTGCATAAAAGGCTCTGTTTGCCGATGCAATACGAGCAGCTACGTATTTTTCATTTCTGTTGCAGTCTGTTATTGTTGCTCCCAAATATTTAAATTTTTTTACGACTTCAAAATTGTAGTCATTAATGTAAGTCATTAGATTTTGTCTTATTCTCTGCGTCTGTTTCTTAGAGGTTACCATGTATGTAGTATTAGCCTTGTTGATCTTTATTTTATTTTTTGTGTTTGAGTTTCAAAAGAAAAAAACAAGAGAAGAGAGTAAGTTAAAGAGTAAAAGAAAGAGTTAGAGAAAGTAAGCTTATCGCAAAGTACTGTTGTTCGACGTATAGATATGATGGGTAATGATATAAAAAAAACATTGACTGATAGATTGGCTGATTTTTAAGCATTTTTGATTGCCTTGGATGAGAGTACAGATTTATCTGACACAGTGTAGTTAGCTATTTTTATACGAGGTGTTAATATAGAATTTGAAGTGACAGAGGAATTACTGGCTTTACGGTTGCTAAAATGGACCACTACTGAAAAGATATTTTTGCCGAGGTGCAAAGTACCTTTAAACAATATGGTTTACAGTGGTGTAAATTAGTTGGAGTGTGCACAGATGGCGCGCCTTCAATGGTCGGTTCACGTAGAGGTGAGAGAATGTGATTTAATTATTTTGCATTGCATTATTCGTTAACAAAACTTGTGCTCTAAGTCCATTTAACTAAAGAATGTTATGGATGTGGTAGTAAATACCATTAATTTCATTAGATCCCGCGGTCTTAACCATCGCCAGTTTTAAGCATTTTTGGATAAACTCTGCCACGTCTTTTTAGTTCTCTAAAGAGTACTCTGCCAGTGGTCTCTCTACTGGCAAATTATGCCCGAGCTCAGCCGTAGAGGGTAGAAGAAAAAAATATAAAAGTGAGCCGCGCCACCGACTTAGACGGTACAAGCCAGAAACCGCTAGGTCTAGTAGGCACTAGCAGAGCCACACGATAAACAACAAACAATTATGGTGAACTAGATAAATAAAACTATATTTACAATTCCTGCAATATATTAATTAAGTAAAAATGATGTTCTGATTTTTTACAACAAATTCTGTATTTTTGTAAAGTGAATGAAACGAATTTAATACACTTTTCTTAAAATAATATTTAAATAATTATAACAATCTTTCAGACAATAATAAAAAAACCTAATGATGTACAAAAGAGAATTAAAAACAAGAAAAAAAAAATGTTCACAATATTTAAAATTTTAAAAATAATTGGTTTTATATAGAATTCCTGATAGCAAAAGATTAACACAAAAAAAAATACAAAGTAAATGGACTTGCAACAAAAATAATAATTTGAAACCCTCACAATAACCACATAAATTATATTCTTCTTCTTCTTGTTGTGCCATACCCCCTGGGGGGCGTCGGCGACCTCTCTGCAACTATTCATGTGCACGCTCAATCAGTGTTGCATGAATAGAAGGGACCTACAGTTTAATGCCGGTTCCGAACGGCTAGTTTAGAGAGGCCTTACTAGGCAGAATACATTCGGTGGTTTGCCATTGCCTTCCGAACGGCAGCGGTCGCTTATAATTCGTTGGTTTGACCTGGGAATCGAACCCGGGTCTCTTGTGCAGAGGCTGGCGCGCTAGCAACTACACCACGGCCACTAAATTATATTCAGTAATGTATAAATTCAGATTCACCTTGGAGCAGGTACAAATTTAATGAAAAATAATTTGTTACTTTTAAACTATTGAAAACACTTAGATCAAGCACATAATAACTGATAAGTTAATAAAATTAAACTCAATACTATGTAACCAATTGAAAACTTCATTAAGACGCCACTGTTACATCGATGATCCAAGAACAGAAACACCAAGTAGTATTTTTAAAGATTTACACTGTTAAAACACTCGAGCTTATTTCAAAAAATAATTCTTTTTACGATAGCTGTCCTTCAAAATAGCAATATTGTAGGATATTTACAAATAAGTATGAATAAACGTTTTTTAGTTGGACACAAAGAACTATTGAGAATATTATTTTAATCAAAGTTCAGACTCGGCATATTATCCAATGCAATAAATAGTTTTCAACAGTGTACCATATTAATAAATTAAAACAAAACTTAATCGTGGTGTCAAAAATAAGTCACGTCGTTTAAATATACTAAAATAAATCACTTGTAACCTTTGGATATACGAATTTACGAATCCTGTGGCCTACTCCTGGCCGGTTTGAATTATGGAACAGTACCTGCTACTTAACAATGGCTTCACTCCATCAAATCCCGCACGCGGTTATTTTAACTATACCCCAATAACCAAAATATCCACCACAGAGGCACGACAGAATGGTCAAGTTAAAAATTAAATGGTTTTTCTTCAAAATCCAATTAAGATGGCCCAAATACAGCCAGATATGAAAGAAAAAATCGTAGAAGTTCTGCTCACGTGTTAATATCAAATCGTTCCAAAAACTCGACTTCACCCGACTTCCACGACTGACACCAAGCGACTCTTGTCCACTCCTTACTCCCAGGCCGGATATCAGAAAAATGACACTGGACCCACGTCAGCCAACCTTTGCAAATCTATGTTCCCAGCTCATAATCTCGCTCGTCCGTGTTGATAGCCAGCCCATCCACACAGAGAAGCAAACCAAACAATAATATAGCTGACAACACACGACAATCGAGGCCAAAAATCAAGGCGAAATCTAATACAAAGACTCCCACTCCAATTAACAAACACGTCACAGCCATTAATAATTAAATCCTATCCCTACTAGATATGCAACACTATTTACAACGAACAAAATACGGTATGCAAAACTATTTACGAACACCAGACTATCAGAGACACAATTAATAATGAAACGGTAGATGGGAAAAAATAGGCACGTGACAACTATTATCAGAACACGATGATGTGACATATTATTGCAAAGTAAGGTGGTAAGGTAAAATGCTAAAAAGGTTTTATGACCTTAAAAAATAAATAGCTGATTTTATGGAAATAAAAGAGAAACCAATGCCGCAAATTTGTGTTCCAACTTGGCTTTGTGACTTGGCATTCCCAGTAGACATCACCGGACACTTAAACGACCTAAATATAAAGCTTCAAAAACAAGGGCAATTGGTATATCAGCTGTACAGTCATCTTAAAGATTTTCAAAAAAAAATTTGCTTGTGGAATAAACAAATAAGAAGTAAAAACTGTTGTTATTTTTAACATTATCCAGCCACGAAAACATTGAATACGGTCGCTATGCTAAAGAACTAAAACCACTGTTAGAGCAATTTACTGATCAAATATCCGATTTTAAGAATATGGATAGCACTTTTAAGATTTTTGCAAATCCTTGTAAATGTCACGTGAAAGATGCTCCGCTTCACCCACAAATGGAGTTGATCAAGCTTTAAGAAGACTCACATTTAAAGTTTAAATTTGATGATGTAAAACTAAGCAAATTTTACAGAACATACCTTTTCGAAAAAAAGTATTTACAGCAAAGAGCTTTCCCACGAAAAATAATTGGCACATTTGGAAACACCTATAAATGTCAGCAGCTTTTTTCAAACATGAAAATTAATAAAAATGAGCATCGTACTCGACTTACAGATGTCAATTTATAAAACCCTTTGCGACTATGTACGAGTGCTATTGACCTCAATATTAATCATCTTGTTTCTTAGCTTTAAACTTAAGTCTTTCACTAATTTTTATTTTATTTTTCTATCTTTTTTTATTAACTTCCCAGTGGAAAGCTATAGGAATGGGTTCGATTTTGTGAATCCCTAATTTTAACATATCTCCACATTTCAAGGTCCCCAGAGTGGAATACAATAGTTTTTAAGTGGACGTCTGTATGTGCGTGTGGAATTATTTTTCGTCTCGATTATCTCTAGAACAAAAAATGATATCGACGTGGGACCAACTGCATTCAACGCATAATTACGCAACTAAAAACTGATTTTTAGCAAAATCGGTTTAACTATTTTTAATGGAGAATCAAAAAACTAAAAAAAATGGTAAACTACCTGAATTTTGCAATTTATAAATTATAGTATTTCTAATACAGAATTTAAAGACTTTTGAATAATATGAATATTGCATGTTAGGAATATGTATAAAAAATATGATAAAAAGAGAGAGTTTTAAAAAACAAAAATAGGAATTGGAGAATTTTAAACTTATGTCAGAATTAAGTGAATAGTATTGAAGACGCTATAACAGTGAAAAATAATTGTAAGTAATAATCAAACATTGTTAATAACAATTAAATATTGTTACTAACAAATGATTATTGATCATAATAATTAAAAAAAAATTCAATTGTTGTAAACAATCGAAAATAGCTCCCGTTTATGAAATGATAGGAAAACGTTTGAATGAATACGGTTGACATAAACAGAATATTGTTAATGACAATTATAATTTGTTATAAACCGTCAAATAAACGTCAAATACGCTTGTCGTGTTAAAGTCGCTCCGGAGAGAGTTATATTTCCGATAATACACACAATTTAATTGTCCCAAAAAGTAGAAGAGCTACTAGAACCAAACCCAACAAAAAATATAAAAACAACATCCAAATAAAAAAAAAAGGAAGAGAAAGTAAGAACCGCTAGGGCTTCGAAATTATTCCCAGTAGAAGTTAAGCTGGCAAATAAATAAAAGAAAAAATATCAGAAAACATTCGAATAAAACGACTTGGTTGCCAGAGTCCAAAAGAGCATCTGACAGATAAGTGACTTAAATTATTTTAATTGATAAGTTTCATTTATTCCCTTTTACCATTAAAAAAAAAACCACCAATCATTTATATATTGTACATTCGCGGAAAGTTCTCTATTACAACAAATAGAAGCATTAAATAGATCGGTTTTATCCCTAAGACCAATAATTTAATTGCCTATTCACCAAATTTCTATTGCCTGTCAATTTAAATTTTTTGACATTTAATTTAAATCTGGCTTGGTTAAATCTACCATACATTTACTTTTATTTTAAATTTGTTTGCTGGAGTGCGATTAATATATTTCCTAAAAGATTTAAAATTTTATTTGTTCTGTCAGATTAAGATTTACTTTGACATTTATTTGACTTTAATTTTAATTTGTTATGCATTTATTCTAGTATAATTTGAATTTATCTCATGGGAAGCTATGAGTAATAGTCGTATTGACTATAACCAACACGATAGCGATAGGCGTCGCCACCTGTCATGTCATGCTTCTTGTGAGGGCGAAATGTGGACTGCGGACAGTCACTTTGCTACTTTGAATGTGAGGGGAGGATTAAATGATAAAATTGATTAAATTTACACGATGATAGAAGAAAAACGGATTGATATTCTTTGTGTAAATGAAACCAAGCGGAAAGGATGTGAATCCACAACACATGGACCTTATACAGCCTACTGGTCAGAAGTTCCGGAAACCAGCAGAGGTTCTCGGGGCGTTGGTGTAATACTCTCTGCTAGAATAAATGAATGTGTGACTGACTTTGAATGTGTAAGCCCAAGACCCCTCTGGGTGAGGCTGAAGGTTGGTCTTACTCGTATCTTTTTGCTAGGGGTTTATGCCCCACAAGATGCGCAGTGGAACCAGTCTTTAAAAGCTCAAAAAGAGAGGCGGAAGTTTTGGGATAGTGTGACAGATATTTTAAATGTGTGTAACCAGAATGAAAGAATTGTAATGTTGGGTGATTTTAATAGTTGGGTAGGAGTAAAGCGTGATGGATATGACAGTGTTCTGGGAATTTACGGTGACGGCAGAGTAAATGAAAACGGACAAAATCTACTTGAAATATGTTTGGAGCGAAATCTTGTGGTAACAAACACAATGTTTAACCATAAAAGGATCCACTTGTACACAAGACAAGAAGGACACCAGAGAAGTATAATTGATTTTGTAATTGTGGATGAAAGATTAAAAAAGAAAGTAATGGACACTCGGACATACCGCGGTGCAGGTATTGACACAGACCACTTCTTAGTAATGAGCCGAATAAGAGGTCTCTTTAAGCGGTGGCGCCATCGTGTGCAGGAATCAAGTAGTGTACTAGAGCGTATAAAAGTTGAGAATTTGCAAGAAGAAGGTATAAAAGAGGAGTTCGTTAGTAAATTGACCAAGAAATTTGACAGTTTAGATAAAGCATGTGAGGTTGAAGAATTGTGGAAGCCATTCAAGAAAGGAATCGTGGATATTGCTATAGAAGTATGCGGTGTAAGTAAAAGAAGGAAAGGATGCAAGTTACAGAAAACGTGCGTAGAGGTTCAAAAAGCAGTGTCAGAAAAAAAGAAAGCCTGGCTGGATTGGCTAGCTACAAAAGCCAATCAAAGAACGCAAAAGGCAACGATTGAGGATGTAAACAAGGCAAAGAATGAGTATAAAAGGTTAAAAGGTGTGGCAAAAGAGGTTGTGGCAAAAAATAAGGAGAGTGATAAAGATGAATTTGATAGAAGGTTATCTGACGATTTCCAAAACAATATTAAACTCTTCTGGAAGTCCATAAGAACAGCCAGAGGTAAAAAAACTACCTCGCAATTGAAAAGAATCAGAAACCAAGATGGTAATGTGGTAAATGGAGAGGAATGCGTATTAAAGAGATGAAAGGAATAATTAGAAAGTTTATTTGAGAAAGAGGATACACAAGTACAGGCCCAATTCGAAGACATGAGTAAAAGTTGCAATGAAAGTGAAATTACTACGACAGAAATTGTGGAAGCGTTGAACAGTATGAAATTGGATAAAGCTGCTGGGTACGACAGGGTAACAGTTGAAATGCTGAAGGCTGGACAAAACGTGGTAGCTAGTCTACTGAACCGCCTTTTTAACCTTTGTTGGAGAAGTGGTAGTGTACCAGACGACTGGTGCAAGGCCGTTATCGTGCCGCTTTACAAGGGAAAAGGTTCGCAGCAGGACTGTAAGAACTACCGAGGTATTAGTTTACTCAGCATAGTCGGCAAACTGTATGCAAACATATTGATCAAAACAGTAACGAATGAAACTGAGAAGATGATATGGGATGTGCAAGCAGGATTTAGAAGAGGAAGGGGATGTATGGATCAGGTCTTTTTCTTACGAGGTATAGTCAAAAAATTCTTGGCTAGAAGTCAGAAGGTCTATTGTGCTTTTATAGACTTGGAAAAGGCCTATGACAGAGTAGTGAGGAGTGAATTGTGGTCTACATTGTCTATGTATGGGGTGAGTGGTAGTTTAATACGAGCACTAAAATCACTTTACAAGGATTCCACTGCTTGTGTCAGGATAAACGGAGCTTGCACGGACTGGTTTAACATCGAAAAAGGTGTGAGACAGGGATGTGTGGCTTCGCCATGGCTGTTTAACTTATACATAGACAATTGTTTAAAAGATCTGAAAGAGAGTGCGTATGGATTAAAAATGAATGATTTGATCGTCAAATGCCCTCTTTACGCCGATGATCAAGTCATATTAGCGTTATCTCAAGAGGAGTTGCAGGCGATGGTTAATGTTATGCATGATTACCTGAAAATCAAAGGGATGAAAATAAATGTGAGCAAAACGAAAGTAATGGTTTTTGAAAGAGAAGAAAGCATGACAAACTGTGGGGTTTCGATTGAGGGAGAAAGAGTGGAACAAGTTAATGAATTTGTGTACTTGGGTTCAAAATTTACTAGAGATGGAAAGTATGACAGTGACATTGAGCGAAGGGTGTTGGCAGGAAAACAAATGAATGGGGCACTGCATAGCTTTATAAATAGCCAGAAAGTGTCAAACAAGGCACGTCTGGCAGTGCATAGAGGTGTGTTGGTTCCTACACTTATGTATGGTAGTGAATGTTGGGTTTGGCAGAAGAAGCATGAAAATAGTATTAATGCTGCGGAGATGAGTAGTTTGAGAAGTATAGCCGGAGTGACTCGGTTCGATAAAGTTAAGAATAGTGAGATAAGAAAACGCTGTGGTGTAAAAGAAGATGTGGTCACAAAGATAGATAAAGGAATGCTTAGATGGTTTGGACACGTTGAAAGGATGAATGAAGGAAGATTGACGAAACAAATTTATAAGGCGAGTGTGAATGGGCAAATCGGTAGAGGTCGACCTCGGAGAACATGTCTCGATGAGATCAACATTGTTTTGAAGAAAGGCCAGGTCAAAAGTACCAACAACCGAAGAGCATGGGAAAAAGGCATAACTTTATGTATGTATGTATGTAAACAATTTAAAATTGTTTTGTATAATAATTTAAACAATAATAATAATAATTACAACAACAAGACATATGGTATTTTTTCATTCTTTTCACTGGAAAGTTAGTCGTGTGGATCTCTCGGGTCGCACCCAGACCACTGATATTTAATTTACTTTTTATATATTGGATTATGCTATTATAATAAGTAAAAAAAAAATGTGTGAATTTTTGTCGTTTTTTTATTTACTACTACCTACTTATTTCTTGCCTACGGCCCGCGACTTGATTAAGTCCCGAAATTACGCCCTCAGCTAAGCAAAGGTTGCTCATACCTGATTTAAACAATACCTGCTATACATTTAGTTACCCTTTAATTTTAACACGAATATCCCATTCTGCTTGTGCTGGAAATTTTAAGATAGCATTTTGGGCTGTTCGGTCGGTGTTCACTCGTAATACACACAGCCGCAAAATCTAAAGATATTGCTTTTTATTGTTAAATTTTCTCCAAATTAATTTTTTTATTGTAAGTAGCATGATATACAATTATTGACAAAAATTCAGTTTAGTAGTTACACTGTGTAATAATTACATTATACCAATTTTATTAACATAAAAGAGAAATAATAATACGAGGGCGGTTTGATAAGTCAGTGACTATTTGAATAAAACAAATTTTTTTCCGCAAATAAACATTTTATTTTTCTACATAATTACCTTTTAGCTCGATACATTTAGTCCAGCGTTTTTCTAATTTTTTTATTCCCTCCAAATAATAGGTTTTTTCAAAGCTCTCAAAATACGCGTTTGTTTCGGTAATGACTTCTTTATTCGACTCAAATCTCTTACCGCCCAGCCATTTCTTTAGGTTTGGAAACAGAAAATAATCGCAGGGGGCTAAATCTGGAGAATATGCTGGATGGGGTAGCAGTTCGTATCCCAATTCGTGGCTTTTGGCCATCGTGACTAGACAAGTGTGCGCACATGCATTGTCTTGATGAAACAGCACTTTCTTCTTCGCCAAATGCGGCCGTTTTTGCTTCAAATCAACGTCGAATCTGTTCAAAAGCTTTGAATAATATTCGCCGGTGATCGTTTTACCTTTCATGAGGTAATCGATGAGAATGACACCGCTTACATCCCAAAAAACTGTGGCCATGACCTTTTTGGCTGACAGACTCTGTTTCGCCTTCTTTGATCCACGTTCACCCCGAGCAACCCACTGTTTCGATTGTTCCTTGGTCTCTGGCGTGTTGTGAATGATCCATGTTTCATCGCTAAACACTCTTTTGAAGTGGTCACACGATTGCGCTTATGGTCGAGTGTGAGCAATCGCGGCACCCATCTCGCAAGAGAGTTTTTTCATGTCCAAATATTCGTGTAAAATGTGATGTACCCGTTCAGTTGAGATACCTTCAGCATGAGCCAACTCACGCACTTTCATTCTCCGATCATCCAATATCATTTCATGGATTTTATCGACGATTTCCGGCGTGATCACTTCTTTTGGGCGACCTGGACGTTCGGCGTCACTAGTGCTGTTACGACCACAACGGAACTCTGTAAACCACTTCTTAACCATTGAAATTGATGGTGACGAGTCCCCGTAGTATTTATCAAGTCTTTCCTTAGTTTCAGTGATGGATTTTTTACGTAAAAAGTAATGCTTAATCAGCACACGAAATTCACTTTTTTCCATTTTCGTAAAAATTCACGATGTTGTCTGCTTTCAACGGCTATCAAACACCAACTGCACAACGTAGCTTGCTCAAAATTAGAAAGTTGCCCACTGATAGATTATAGTTGACTGCAGCAATCTTGCATTTGGAGTAACTGCGCGGGAAATTCAAAAAGTCACTGACTTATCAAACTGCCTTCGTATTTTGTAAATAAAAAGAATAAAATTTTTGCGTTCAATTTGCAAACCAGCGCGACGCCATCGCCTATCAGGAGAATCCTACAAAATCTTAACTCTAATAAGGCAGTACGACCGGATGGAATTCCGACAATCGTCCTGAAGACCTGTGCTCAAGAGCTCACCCCAGTTCTCTGTAGACTCTTCAAATTACAGCAAGGGAGTATTTCCGTCCATGTGGAAAAACGCTAAAGTCCAACCGATTCCGAAAAAAGGAAAGAAGACTATTCCTGCAAATTATCGCCCTATTGCATTGCTCTCAGTCATATCCAAAGTTATGGAAAAAGCGATTAACACAGAACTTATCAAATATCTGGAGAAATTTGAGATAATCCATGACAGACAATATGGATTTCGACAACTTCGGTCTACTGGAGATTTGCTGGCTTATGTCACTCAGCTCTGGACAAACACTATTGAAAAGTTTTGTGAATTCCGTGCAATAGCCTTGGATATATCTAAAGCCTTTGACCGCGTTTGGCACCAGGCATTGTTGAGAAAATTATCTGCCTACGGTTTCCCAACCAAACTGCGCCAATGGCTCATGAGCTTTATGCAAGATCGCTCCTTACATGTGGCAGTTGACGCTATTTTTTTTAATGCGTTAAAAACCAATGCTGGGATCCCCCAGGGTTCCATCCTGTCCCCCATCATATTTCTTTTACACATCAACGACCTCTTAAAAAACCACTACGAACCCCATTTACAGTTTCGCAGACGACAGCACACTTGTCTTAACTTTCACATCCTATTGATCACCTTTGGTAAATAATACAAATAGACTCAGGCAGGAACAGGTTGACTTTATCAAAAGAGATCTTGAAGCAATCGTCGAGTGGGGAACCAACAATCTTGTTCAGTTTAACGCCCAGAAAACACAAAGCGCCACTATTTCCAAGAAATTAAATTCCTCAAATCATTCCATCACAATGTCCGGAAATACCCTTGAATCAATACCCTTCATATCGATTTTGAGAGTCACGGTGTCTAATAATATGTCTTGGTATGACTATGTTGCTAATATCGCAAAGTCAGCAAGCCAGAGGCCCCCGTCCACACGATTCGTTTACCCTTTTTGCGACTATTTTCAGTAAAAAAAATCGTCTGCATAACATACTTAAAATTAAGTTGTTTATGTCTGCTTGAAGAATAGCATTCTAGGCGTTTGTGAAATCTAAAAATAAAGTTAACGGATTAATCCCAGGTCTTTCCATATGTAGTAATTCTCGCTGGAGCATATCCCATACATGTTCTAATCTAAGAAATTGAGATCCGGTGACAGCGCCAGCCATTGAAAAACATCAATACCGTGCTCTTCTAAGAAGTCCATTGCGAGTCTGGAAGTATGCGGACGAGCCAGTACCTGCAGCTGCTGTATATGGAATGACGATTGGCTGTGTAACAATATTACAGTACTACAAACCTGTCAGGAAACCGTCCAGTAAAATAAGATCGGTTCTTCTGCCAACACTAATACCTTTTTAAACAACACTGTACTTGCCTTGGTAATAATAAACTTCCTGAGTCTGGATAAATTCCAAATCGAGAGTCATCACTGAATAGCACGTTAGTCCAATTAGCGATTTAACATAAAATGTGTTTTTGTGTCCATATTAAGCGAGATCCTCGATTTCCTAGCATTACTGGAGGAACTTTTAAAGGACGTCTGGCACGTAGGTTGCTCTCATGAAATTTACGATGCACTGTATCAGCCGACACTTCCACTCGGTAAACCTCTTGGAGTCTAAATTAAAGCACAGGAGCAGTTATATTTTAATTTTTTCTAGCAGTTAACTGCAAAAAACAGTCTTGTCTCGGAATAGTGATTCAACCACGATCACTATGTCTTTCAGTTGTATCACCCACTTCGCGATATCGGTGATGTAAACGTGAAATAACGCTTTGGGCTGTACAAATTTGTCTAGTAACGTCCACTTGGCGAATCACAGCTTCAAGCAGACTTATAGTCTGCATCATTTCATCGCGAGTTAAATGCCTTTATTCCATGATTGCTTACACTATACTATACATGGTGGCCAACCGAAAACGAAACAGAGCCATTTGCAGGAACCTCATCAACATTTTAAAAAAATGCTTATACCAATCGATTTTTGATTAAAGGGGGATAATCTTTTCCGGAATTTTTGACTCCATTACTTTCAACCCCAAGCGAGGGTGAAAATTACTCCAAATTTTTAAAATGGTATTGGGGCAGAAAAAAAGGTCTTTTAAAAGCTCTTGAAAATCTCTATACAATAGTATTTAAATTTTAAAATTCCGCCCAATACTAATTGAGAAATTAGATTTTAAATGTGAAACTTATCTGCAAACAATCACGAACGGTAAAAATCTTATTCATTCGTGTTAAGTACGCCAATGGTATAAATTTAGTACCTAGTAACGTTTTTTTCTGCACGGGTCGGTAAATCGCCACAATTGCCGCTATTGGTCCGATTTAAACCCAAGAGTTTTTCACCAAGTGCGTACACAGCAACCAGAAAAATTAAATGTATTGCTGGCATTTGCGGTGATCAAGTGCTGGGTCCTTTTTTATCAGGCAATTTGATTGGCGAAATTACTGGCTATTAACCCTGCCTTGACCGATATATATATATATATATATATATATATATATATATATATATATATATATATATATATATATATATATATATATATATATATATTTGAAAATAATCCACAGTATGACGAAGATCATTTTTAATTTTAACAGGACGGTGCTCCTTCGCATTATGCGGCGATTGTTCGTCAGTATTTAGACCAACGTTTTTCACGGCATTGGATTGAGAGAAGAGGCAACATTGAATGGCCTTCACGATCGCCCGATTTATCGCACCTCGATTTCTTTTTGTCGGGACATCTAAAAAGTTAAATCTATTAAACACCACCAGCGTCGTTGGAAGATTTGCGTCAAAGAATCGTTGACGAGTGCCGTCAAATTACTCCAGAAATGCTTTGGAATGTACGTGAACGTTTTGAACAAAATCTTTATTATTATATGAAAGCGGGTGGTCATTAGTTTAAACATTTAATCAATTAAGTAGTAAGCAAGAATTTAAAATAATTGGAATTATAACATGTAATTTTATTCAAAATATTGGGAGGAAATGTAAAATTTAAAAACTATTGTAAAGAAAATTGTCAGAGCTTTGGAAAAACATCTTATTCGACCCCCAATTTTATTTAAAAATTTGGGGTAATTCTTACCCCCACTTGGAGTTAAAAATAGTGGAGTCAAATATACCGGAAAAGAGTGTCCACATTTAATCAAAAATCGACGAGTCTAAACGTTTTTCTAAAATGTTGACGAGGTTCCTGCACATAGCTGTTTTATTTTTGGTTGGCTACCCTGTATGCGAGTTTCACGTACTGTAAATTCTACTGACAACAATTAATAACCAGAAATCCGTGTACAATACTAACAAAGCAACTGCTCATTAAACATCACATACAAAAATACCACCAAAAAATATAGTGATAATGTACCATAGCAAAAAAAAATTTAAAAACAATTTACAATTTAAAATTCTTTTAAATTTTCTCTGACTTTAGCTACAATATTTCTAGATTTTGCGATTGTGTGTACTTGTAACCATACTTTAAAGAATACCAAGGTAAAAAACGTAAGTGACATTTTATTGCTATTTTTTATTAGGTATCTGGACGCTCCAAATAGTGTGTAACTCCCACCCTATTCAAAGGTTGTACTTACTGAAAACCTTTCCTTTTGACAATGAAAACAGAGCGTAATTCCACATATCTGAATCCAAATATTGACAGTAAAAGATAAAATAGCTGCTGTTTAAATACCAAGATCGTAGGTTCTAAACGTGCGCAACGTTCCAAACAAAACTGCTATTTGCATTTTTTCTGCCAAAAAGCCAACATAGTTTAGGGCAGCATGATAACACAAAATAGTTGGGGAAATACACACAGCCGGAATTATACCCATTCCATAAATATTATACGCTGACGTGATTGTATTTTGAACTTTGTTTTTACAAGAATTTTATATTTTTTATGCATGTCGCCAAACTTAAGTATACTTTAATGTTTTTAGCATTTAACGTAAAAGAGACAGAATTAAAAGCTACTAAGATAATAAAGAAGGTACACTTATAGTTGATTACGTCTTAATGGATAATAGCAAGTTATCTTTGCAATCTCTTACTACTCTTTTAGCTCTCTTTTGTTTAAAAACATTATCCCAGATTGGAAGAGAAAAACTAGGGAGTAGTTAGTTAATTACTCTGCTAAAGATCTTATACAGCGTATGTTATATACGGTGCTTTCATTTCAAAACTAAACAGTCCAAATATTTTTTGATTTTGCGTAAATGTCAGGAAAATAAAAAATAAGTCTAATTTTAAATCAAGTGGGAGGCTCAAAAATGTTATTCTGCTGTTTCCTAGTGGCACCGCTTTAAAATCCTTTACTACTTCTTTAAAATATCAAATAGTAACCCTTATCTTGTGATACTTTAAATAAAAACCCAAAAAATACAAATCAGCCATTTAAATAACAATTTATTTTATTGAATAATTTTGCAGATAACATTAAACATAGCGAAATTACAACAGAAACTAAAATGATATTAATTATAAACAGCTCCTTAAATGTAACTATTAACAGTAACTGTTTTAAGTGTGCTCCGTTATTTTGTAGGCAATAATATAAACTATTTTAAATTCTTCTCGAACTTTTTGCAAAGTTTCGCTAGTAATTCGTCTACATTCTTTATTTATTTTAAACTTTACTTTATAAACTTATTCGGGAGAAGTTTTGTAAACTAATATTTTAAAATAGCTCCACAGAAAAAAGTTAAGTGGTGTTAGATCTGGAGATCTTGCCGGCCATTTTATAAAACCCCTTCTGTCAATCCAATGTCTTAAAAATCGTTCGTCTATCTATTACCTTACAGCTAGTGCGTAATGTGGTGTAGCTTCATCCTGTTGAAAGTATATTATTTTGTTCATTAATCACCATATTTTCCTGTTTATCAACTTGTCTTTTTATTGACTAAGTAATAAGTGGATAATTTTTTTTTTATTTAAACTACTGCATTAACCACGCAGGGTTATTAGCATTACAAAATAGATTGATAAATACTTTATATATCCTTAAGAATATGGATATCTTTTAAAAAGTTTTTTATACTAATGTAATCACAATTATCTTGTAGTAAAGACTTTAAATTATCTTTTAATAAATGATTCTGTCTTTCTAAAGTAAATAAAGAACAGTCAATTAAAATATGTTCCACAGTTAAACTAGTTTGACACATAAAACAAATAGGTTCGAAGTCACCTGCTAATAAATATTAATGTGTAGCTAATGTATGATGACCTATTCTCAATCTGGATACTATTACCCGATTTTGTCGATCTGGAATCACAGTTTTTCATGGTAGCACTGAACTTTTTACTCTCGATAATTTGGAGGTCGAACGGTCCCATTCAGACTGCCACGCACTTTGCACAACTCTCATTAAGTATGGATTAAAGTCCAGATGAATTGATTCCTGGATATCAACTGTATCGGCACTTGATACTGCTGATTTAGCTAAATTATCAGCTCTCTCGTTTCCTTTTATTCCTGTGTGAGATGGTACCCATCAATTTTATTTTATAATAATTGTAAGTACAATTTTCCCAATATGTTATAGGTCTTATAATTGTATGATAAATTGTTACTTTCGTACGGCGGGTTACATTTTTCGATTTCATTATTTTTGTAGTGCAAAACAGCAGCGATTGGCAATGATTGGGCTGCAATAAAAAATTAAGCTATGGGTGGTTTTTACCCAAACAGTGCAAAGTTTTGCAATGTAACCCCTTTGGTTTGGCTTTAAAACCCCAGAAAGAATCAGCTGTTTTTGCTTTAGCACATTGATTACAAAGAATCTTTAATTATTATTACTTTGCAGTTTTATTCTGATCTCAGAAATTATCAAATTTAATTATTATTTAAAAAATTTCTTTACAAACATTATTTTATAGTATTTTTAAAAAAATTTACTTTGTCACGTGCCTATTTTCTCCCATCTACGGTTCATAATAATTGTGCCTTACTCGTAAGTAGTGTTGCATAACTTTCGATAGTTGCTTTGCAATTTCTGTGTGGATGGGACTGAATATTCACACGGACGAGGCACAGATTTGAGAAGATTGTCGGTTGACGTTTATTCCGCGCCATTTTTCTTGATTTCCGAGATAGGAGCGGGAGTCGTTTGGAGAGCTTCATCGAAGTCGGAGGTCTCGGTGAACGTTGTTGGGGACGGTGTTATTAGCACGTGTGCAGAACCTCTATGGGATTTCTTTCATATCTGGCTGTATTTGGGCCATCTTAATTGGATTTTGAAGAAAAACCATTTGATTTTTAACTTGACCATTTTGTCTTGCCATTGTTGTGGATATTGTTGGAGTTGGTGTCAAGTTAAAATAACCGTTATCGGGATCTATTTGAGGGAAGCCATCGTTAACCAGTGCCACCCCCATAATCTAACCGGCTTATACCGTCAAGCCGGTGGCGTAGCTCACTTTTATATTTTTTTCTTCTACCCTTTACAGCTGAGCTCGGGCATAATTTGCCAGTAGAGAAACCGCTAGCAGAGTACTCATTAGAGAACGAAAAAGACGTGGTAACTTTTTTTCACAAAATCGTATTTTTCACTTATAAAAAATGTCCTTTGGCGACTACAAATATAGAAATTTCTACTCATAGTCTCGCTCTAACTTGGTGTTATCTTAAACGATTTTCCAAACCATCAAATAACATATAAATGACATACTTAAAGTTTAATATGTCGAAAATGACTTACTACCAACGTATTCTTTGTCAGTCTTTAAAATCCCCATCATTTATTATTTTATTAAAAAGCTCTATTTAAGGAGGTTTATGGATCAAAAAAAATGCAGCCAAGTTTTTAAAAAACATATATAAGTCTTTATACTTGGTTATTACAGTTCTTTATATTAAATTTTTATTTTTTACCGATAAAAGTTATTAGAAAAATTATATAAATTTTTTTGCCTCTTTAACATGGGTTTTTATAAAAAATCATGAGTTCTTGGTATTAAAATAAACAAAAACATTGTAAAATATGCAAAATTTGATGAAAAAAAAAAACGTCTATGTAGGAAATTTAATAACGAAGAACTTGGGTGCTTAAAAAGTATTATCGACTGTCTAGTTTTTGCAATCTTAACCTCTGTGTTGTGCACTAACCAAGAAATAATGATTAGTAAGAGTGAAAAGTAAATATAGTGTATTATAAGTAATAATAATATAATGTTATAAATAAAGCTAATATTAGTGTAAAGATTTCTGTACTTTAAATAAACATTACATAGGTACATATTTACAATTTAATCATAACTAATGCCAGATTTGCATACCCAAGCTTAAAACATTTTTTATCAGTAAATAAATAGTATTTCAAATTCTTGATACTTTTGATTCTTAATAAAACATCCTGGAAAGTTTTTTTGTGGTTAATAATTTCTTCCACTTTAAGATAGGTTAATGACTGAGTTTTTTAACATTTCCACATAGTAAGAGGCATTGTGTGCACCATCATCTGTCATTGATAATAAATCACTTAAAACTTTCGTAGTGATTTGGGTATTTTAAGTTGACGTAGTTGTTTATCCATTTAATACGTTTATGGTTATGTTATCTGCTGTCAGCTGCTGCTAATAAAAGTAAACACACGCTAATTTAATTGCCAACCTCGTAACTATTTGCGCTGTTGCCACGTTTTTTTACAAGTACGAACATAAATTCGGACTCAATTTTCAAATATTCCATTCGTATCGATTTTTTTTTCTAATCGTTTAACAGACGATATTTTCTCCACTACCAAAGATTATAAAAAAATACTTTAAAAAACTTAAGTTATTTATTGCCTATTTCTAAGGAAAAAAGGCGTGACTATATTTATGTACGTATGTTTAAATTATTTGATCTCAACATAAAATTTGTTTTAATTAAAATATCAATAAATATTAACTATCATAGGTAAACGGGTAGCACGAATAAACGTATTTAATTTTTTTTTGATCTTTAATAAAACCTTACTCAAAGTTAGCAAATTTTACAAGCTTATTAATCAGTTATATGAGCGGTATGATTACTTTTTTTTTTATGAAAATAGTCGCAAAAAGAGTAGACCTATCGTGTGGGCCGCGGACGGCCCGCACTTCGACTATTAGAAGGGGAAGGGATTATAGAAAGGAAATGATTGTGGACACGCTTTTTAAAAAGTTGCAGGTCATAGTTCTCTGAAAAAACTGATTTTGGAAGCTTATTCCATTCCGTAGCAACCCTGTAAAAGAAGGATTCTTGATGAAGATTGGTCCTTGTAGTGTCAAGCTTGAGAGTAAATGTGTGAGACTGATCAGCGTGCCGAGTTCTTAGGCCGAATGTGGCCAATGGTGGTACAAGAGTTTTTATTTCTCTGGAGCATCTGCCATGAAAATATCTGTAGAGCAATGACTGGTCTGCAACTCTTCTTCTATGTTCTAGAGGGTGAAGGGTATTTGTGAGAGTTGAGCTGTTTATCAAGCGAATGGCTCTTTTCTGAATGGAATCTAGAAGACGAAGAGAATGCCTTGATGCTGAACCCCAAATGTGCGAGCAATACTACAGTAGAGGTCGGATTTAAGACTTGTACGTCGTCAACAGTTGATCAGGAGTAAAAAACTTTCTGGCTTTTCACAGAAAACCTAGCATCTGGCTTGCCGACTTTGCGATGTTAGCAACATGGTCATGCCAAGACATATTATTGGACACCGTGACTCCCAAAATCGAGATGGAGGGACTTGGTTCAAGGGTATTTCCGGACATTGTGATGGGATGATTTGTGGAATTCACTTTCTTGGAAAACGTGGCGCTTTGTGTTTTTTGGGCGTTGAACTAAACAAGATTGTTGGTTC
Source organism: Agelastica alni (assembly GCA_950111635.1). Lineage (NCBI taxonomy): Eukaryota > Metazoa > Arthropoda > Insecta > Coleoptera > Chrysomelidae > Agelastica > Agelastica alni. The sequence continues at coordinate 3,236,585 of OX467717.1, forward strand.
CCCACTCGATGATTGCTTTAAGATCTCTATTGATGGAATCAACCTGTTCCTGCCTGAGTCTATTTGTATCATTCACCGAAAGTGATCGATAGGATGTGAAAGTTGAGACAAGTATGCTATCGTCTGCGAAACTGTAAATGGGGTTCGTGGTGATTTTGAAGAGGTCGTTGATGTGTAAAAGAAATAAGGTGGGGGACAGGATGGAACCCTGGGGGACCCCGGCATTGGTTTTAAACGCATCAGAAGAAATACCGTCAACTGCCACATGTAAGGAGCGATCTTGCATGAAGCTCAAGAGCCATTGGCGCAGTTTGGTTGGGAGACCGTAGGCAAATAATTTACTTACTTACTTTTTCAGGTTCATCCACTTTCGTTAATAATTGTATCAATATAAACTCTTACTTTATTTAGAGAATTCATTAACAATTAATGTTTATTTTAATCCCATATATGGACTGAGGCAAACATGTTCTCGACATTTCGATTAGCGAAAAAGGCGTTTGCAATCCAATCAGCTAACAGAAAAGAACAACCATAAAAAGTGTAACCAAATCTCAGAAACAACTGCTAGCCCAATGATTTATTATCCTATTAGGGAAAGGTTATCCTGTCTCAAAATCGTAGTAGCCCGATGCTGCCGGTATTTCCCCGACATGCCGTAAGAATCATCATTACGTATGGACGTTAACAGAATCGGACTAGGGTTATATGTTACAATTTGGTATTAGGATGTATTCACATTCTAAAACAAAAAATATACTTTAATAATAGGTAAAGAGGCAAACTAAAGTAAAGATTTTTTTATAAAATTAAAAATACTTTTAACCTTAATGCTTTATATAAAACAATCTTAAATATTTATTTAATAATTTATTAGCAGTTTCTGCCAAAAGGGTAAAGAACATCAGTAAAAGTATCATACTATAATTTAGATCTTACAAGGATTAAAAAATGAAAAATTCTTAAATATATGTAGGACCCAAAATCAAACCTGTGTAGTCTTATAGTAGGACCGAAATAGACAAGGAACTCCAAAACAACATCAGAGCATTTACAATGTATCGTGGTAAAAAAGGTTTTAGCTCATAAGAGCCATCATTCTAAATCTAAACAAGGCTTTGTACCTTATGTGTTCCATAAAGATATGTGCCCAGGAGTGCATCGAAAGGATCACCCGAAGGGCAGATATCTATATTTTATCAGATAGCCAAGCAGCACTAAAAGCCCTGAAGTTATACACTTCTGAGTCCAAGCTGACTTGGGACTGTTAACAATCCCTAAGGCAACTGGCAGCAAAAAATCAGGTCACTCTGATTTGGGTTTTATGTTATAAGGGAGTTAAAAGTAATAAAAAAGCAGACTGCCTTGCCAAAGAAGGGTCAAATATACAATTTTCCGGCACAGAACCCTTCTGTGCCCACTTGAAAAAAGAGGTTTGACGCTAGGAAACAAATGAAATATAATCTCACTGTCATAAAGTGCCAGGAAAAATACAAGCGAAAAGAATAGTAAGCCTTTCGCAAAGGAAAGCTAAACAGCTTCTCGAGTTGAAGAAGAAAGACTTTAAACTCGAGACAGGACTCCTCACTGGACACTGCCCCCTAAGGTGTATCACCAAAAAAAGATGGGCAAAACAAAGAGTAAGAGTTGCCGCTACTGCAAGAACTTCGCTGAAAATGCAGAAAATTTGCTACGCGAATGCCCAGCGCTTTTCTGCAAGAGGGTCAAGTTTCTGGAAGTGGCCTTCTTAATGCCCATTAATGTCAAGAAACTAATAAACTTTGTACGAAGTCTCGGAATCCTGGGCCTTGAATAGATTAAGGGTTATGCACAAAATATCTCATAGGTCGAAATGCTCGAGGGGTAGCATAGCCTTCACGGCCCCCCCTTCAATCTACAATCTACCTTATGTGTTCTCGGATATCACAATACCTAGTATTTTTTTAAAAAAATAATGAAAACAAATAATTCACATCTTAACTTTTGCCACAAATTATATAATTAATGAAATTTAAGCCGTCTCTGAGCTCAAAGGTTTTTCTCGAATCTGAACGATGCGATTACCATAAAAAGCACACCACAGGGATACGTATCAGAAAACAATAATAAATCATGGGTTATTTTATGAAAATCGAATAGCAGGACCCTCTATGTTTCTGGCAATAATTAATAATCCTTGTAAACAAATGATCTTCCGCACGTCTGGTAAAATGATTTAAAAAAAATGTATTTTATATTTATTAGCAATCAACAAGAGGAGATAAATTGTAAAATTATTTTTAATTTATTTAATATTTATAATGTTCGCCCACCGGGGCTGTACTTTAAACTAAGAATCCAAATCCCTTCTAAAATATAATGAGCATCTGCCTTCATTCCTTTAAAGCTAAATTAGGGTTTTTTAAAAAAGCAGAATATGTTTTAAAATACTGTTTTTTTGATACCACTCTGCAATACCGCGTATCTACAAAAGTTGCAAAATTGAGATTTGACGCCAGTGGGTTCAGAGTGTTTATTAGCTCCTAGTAGAACTTACGCGATTGAAATTAGCCACTAAGGAACGTCCATTTAGCCGTTAAAACAATTCCGCGTATCAGCAGTTGGCGTTACGGTTGGCGAGTGTTTGGCAGCAAAGCCGCGTATTTACCGAATGCTAGAAAAAGTCTTGACACGAGTGGCGCGTTTTTCTGATTTATTAGTATTTATTTGTGAATATTTCTGAAAATCTAATAAAGATATTGGTAAATTTAAGTCACATTCGTATAAAATAATAGTCATAAAAATCACAAAAACGTTTAATTAAAACAATGTTACGCGGTTTTGCAGTCTCACCGACGATATACTGAACTTATTAGCCATGGATGGAGATGTAAAACTTACGTGAAATAGAAAACCGGCATTTTAGTTGGCCAAAGCATCGTTCAATCCAATAACTCTTTAAAATCATCAGCGAGTTTGGGTTAACGGGACTTGTAATGTGTAGCATTCCTAACATGCACATTGCATCTGCCATCGCGCTGATAATCGGATAATACAACCTTTTACTACCGAGATGAGTCTGCTACTGACCTAACTCAGTTCCGTTGAAAGATATGCTTTTTTTTAAGGTAATAGGTCAAGTAAATATATATTTATTTATCTAAGCAGTATCACTAAGCTTTCAGTCCGTAAATGGCCTACCAAGGATCCACTGTATATTCCCTTTTTATACACGCGTTATTTTTAAAGCCTAACTCAGCCTCCAATACTTGGATAGGTTAAATGGAGTCCAATACATAAATTACATATTTTTTTAGATGTTTATGTTAATAGGCCTTCTCTAAAGAGAACAAGCGTATTTACTGGGCCTCCAAATGGAGTTGCCACTTTTTGTTAATTTATGGAACAAAAATAAAAGTACCTTTGTGGACATTGTTTTAACCAAATACTTATAGTTACAAAAACAATTTTACAAGCGATTTATTTAAGTAAAACCTTAATAATTTTTTTTTATTATTCAATGATCTCTGCTGCGAATCTCCTCTCTTAAGAACCGTAGAAAACAGAGAGATCTTACATTACTTTTTAAAATTATAAATGGTTCATGTAACTGTCCTCAACTCTTAAGTAAAATTAGTCTCTTTGTTCCAAGGAGGACTACAAGGCAGAGCCGAACATTTTACAAACCAATGCATAGATTTAGTGCATTCCACACATTTCTTCCTAGATCTATGAGACTCGCAAATTTACTGGAGAACCTTTCACTTTTTGATATTTCTGTTAGTAAATATAAAAAAAATATTTGTGATTTAAATGTTCAGTAATTTATATTTTACCACTTCATGATTTTTGTATATCTGTTTTATAAACTAGGTAAATCCATTTTAGTGTTTATGTCGGAATTTGTGTATATTGTATGTTTTTCTTCCTGTTGTTTTTATTATATGTAATTTTTTTAATATATGTAATTTAAAAGGGCTTTCCAGTAAATAAATAAATAGATAAATAAATTATTGGATTTACAACCCTTTAGAATTAGATAACAACCCATTTCTACCCGATTCGCTTACAATCTGTAAAAAATAAAAGGTACCGTCAATTAATTAATAAAGTTAGATTTTAAAAACCGCTACTTTTCCTTTTACTATGTCTAATATATTACTTTATATCCAAGAATAGTAATCGATAGTCTGCTTCATAGGAAAGTTCAGTACGTTTCGAACGGATATTGCTCGAAGATTATAAGCGTCCCGATATCATAGCTAGTAATCATTGCTATACACAAATTATGGACGAAGCGAATACTACAGGATTATACAAAGATTAACCGGCAAATTCTGGTTGGGAACAAGCATCTAAAGGACCTTTTGTACCTCTACTTTCGTCAGTGGCGTTACCAAAACGTACTGATCGGGGGTTGCTATTCCTTTTTACTCTTGCGAACACCGAAGGGTAGAAAGGAAAGTATTGGTTTACCACTAAAAATCAAAATCGCCAAAAACATGTGCGATTCACATTTCAAGGCTCGACGCGTCGAATGGCGCCATTTTCAGCGTAACGTGTGTGTGTGTGTGTGTGTGTGTGTGTGTGTGTGTGTGTGTGTGTGTGTGTGTGTGTGTGTGTGTGTGTGTGTGTGTGTGTGTGTGTGTGTGTGTGTGTGTGTGTGTGTGTGTGTGTGTGTGTGTGTGTGTGTGTGTGTGTGTGTGTGTGTGTGTGTGTGTGTGTGTGTGTGTGTGTGTGTGTGTGTGTGTGTGTGTGTGTGTGTGTGTGTGTGTGTGTGTGTGTGTGTGTGTGTGTGTGTGTGTGTGTGTGTGTGTGTGTGTGTGTGTGTGTGTGTGTGTGTGTGTGTGTGTGTGTGTGTGTGTGTGTGTGTGTGTGTGTGTGTGTGTGTGTGTGTGTGTGTGTGTGTGTGTGTGTGTGTGTGTGTGTGTGTGTGTGTGTGTGTGTGTGTGTGTGTGTGTGTGTGTGTGTGTGTGTGTGTGTGTGTGCGTGTGTGTGCGTGTGTGTGCGTGTGTGTGCGTGTGTGTGCGTAAATGATAAACATAATATTTTTATTGCATTTTAAAAAATGAGCAGTAACTTTTTTTTAAAACCTACCAAATTTTATTTGCATATCTCGACCGGTTTTAAAGCAATAAATAGATCGTCAGTTTTTAAAAAAAACTTTTAACACCCTGTATCTCTAAAACGAAGTATTTGCGGACATTTGTTTATATAGCAAACTGTCATTATTCTTTTATGCAGAATCACTTCCTAAAGTTTGTCGGACTTATTTTCTAACACCATGTTTATGTCATTTTAAAACGTCGTTGTCCGACGCTTAATTTCCATCCCCTTCGGTTTTCGCAATTCTCAGATGTTAGGTTTCTTTCGCTCATTGACTCTTGAATACTGGTTTGCCATTCGAATCGAAGTCTTTCCCTTTTCCTCATTTCACTAGGTTGCCATTGTAAGACTTGTTTGGGCAATCTTGTATCGGGCATTCGTTGGACGTGGCCGTACCAGGTGAGCTGTTTTTGCTCGATATTATCCTTCAATTCCTATTGGTTCTTTTATAGTGTAATTTCTTTTTCTGTTCGTTCGGGATATCCATTTCAACAGCTTTAACTTTTTATCCTGGTTTTTTTTTGCAGAGTTGGAAAGAATCCGTTACGGAAAAGTTATGAGTCTGTAAGCTTAAGGTCTACTGTAAGACTGATGTCAGGTCTTCTTATTTAAAACTCCACCCCTATTTAGGTCCGTCTGGCTATTGCCTTCGGTGACACTTAGGCCCAAAGTATTTTGCCTAAATTTTATATTATTGTACCCAATCCAGTACTTTCCTACCTTCTACAAGTTTAACAAGTTATACTGGGTGGGATCAATATAGTTCTGGGTCACCGGATGGCTGCCTATAATTTCCTATCTTTTGCGATCCAATGCCCTGCAGTAGCACAGTATGTGCTTTATTATTTCCGGATCTTTCCCGCACAATTTGCAGATCAGGTCTTTATTATACAGTCCCATTTTGTTGGAGTGCTTCTTTACTGGTGCGAGACCGGTTAAGAGCCCCGTAGTAATTCTCAGCTGATTCATGTTCATTGCTAACAGTTCTGCCGTCTTTTTGTGACACGGTCCTTTGATGTATTTTTTCTCGTGTTTGTTTTCTGGTCTACCTTCCCATTAATTAATAAATCCCTTAAAGATTATTAATATGCAATATTTGTTACAGGTACGTAAAAAAAGCTGATTCCTATTAACGAGTTTCCTGCTAGTCGGTGAGTTTATTTTTATTTCCTAAATTTTTGTTTTTTAATGAAGTAATTATTTAGCAACGAAAAATAAAATATTATAGGAATAAAACCATTACAAATAATAATACTAGTAGTCCAAACCCAGAGGCTGACAAAAAAATATTGGTTACTATATTGTTACTTTTTTAAGAGAAGCGAAAAATATTTATAATAAACCTGAAAAATAATAAATGTTTTTTTTTTCTAACTCCTGGTTTTCTGTTTCTTCTACTAAATCTTTAAAATGGGAAAAAACTAAACGTACGAAACCAAATTTTTTTAAATATTGTATCGGGCACTTCGTTGGACGTGGCCGTACCAGGTGAGTTGTTTTTGCTTGATATCACTAGTAATGGTGCCTTCAATTTCTATTTGTTGTTTTATAGTGTCATTTCTTATTCTGTCCCTTCGGGAGATGCGCAATGACCTTCCGAAAACACCCATCTCAACAGCTTCAACTTTTTATCATGGTTTCAAAGATGTTAATTTTTCTTTTCTTTGTTATTTCTTCGCTCCATATCATCCCAATGAGGCATCCAATATTTCTTTTTGCTTATTTAATCCGTTTTTGATTTCCATTGCATTGGTGGTCAAAGGTGACACCTAAGTACACATATTTCCAGCAGGTCGAAATCTTTTGATCATCTTCAAATTCTAGATGGGTGGGTTGATTTCCTATGCATAGATATTTTGTTTTATTTTGTATTTACTGTTAAACCTTATTTTCTGTACTCCTTAATAGGTTTTCGCATCATATACTCCATGTCGTCCTTGTCGTTAGCTATAATAACCTGATCGTCGTCAAATTGAAGGGTGTATATAGAGTTATTATTCATTTTGATGCCAATTCCATGAACTTTTCTTTCCCAGTTTTTAAGTGCTGTTGCAATATAAATTTTAAAAAGAGTAGTTGAGACACAGCATCCTTGTCTCAGGACCTTGTTCACTCCTTCTGTAAGGAGGTAACCAATTTTTATTCTGGATCCTTATGGGCTGCAATATATGTATGATTGATATTGGATTGCTCTTATACTTTTCATAGTCGTGTTACTGGAACGGTGTTATATGCTTTCTGAAGATCCGTAAACGTGACGTGCGTTTCTATGTTTCGGTCAATTCCTTTCTCTATAATTTGCTTAAGGCAAAATACTTTGTCTGAACATGACCTTTCTGCTTGGAACTCACTCTGTTCTTTTTCTTCATTTTCCTTAAAGTTAACTTCAATCAGGTCACGCAAGATTCTTCCATACAGTCTGCTTAATGTGCTTGTTACTGAAATACCTCGATAATTATTGCAATCTTGTTTGTTCCTTTTTTGTGAATCGAAGAGATGTGCGCCAGTTTCCACTCTTCTGGGACTGGGTGGCCGTTTAGATATTTGTTTATAACGAATGTTAATGTTTTGAAGAATCTTTGGGTCCCATATTTTAACATTTCTGCATATATTTCTCCTGGTTCACTAGCTTTGCTCGACTTGAGATTCATAACAGCCTTTTTCATCATATTCGTCGACACTGTAACTTCTGCGCCTTGAACATTAACCGTTCTAGGGGATTCAGTCAGGTATTCCGGTCTTGTTTCTTGAAGCAATTGTCTTGCCATTTATCATCATTTATAGATTCGATATGAGCTTTATTCTTTACTTGGCTTTGTATATTTGCTATAAATCTCCAAAATTCTATGTGTGTATGTTGATTTCTCGATATTTTATATCCCAAGTTTCGTTTTTTGCTCTGGTAATATCGTTTCTCAGATACAACTAATTGTAAATAATAGTACCTTAAAACAGTGCGCTGAGAGGGAAGAAGCCGGCTAGTAAAGTTAAAGATATTACTATTACTATTAAAGACTGAACTCTACTTATTGTTAAGTCACTGAAAGACTCAATAATTATTAGTGTAGCAAAAAAAATAAATTATTACTAAATACTAACACAATTAAATTCGTAACAATTATTATAAAACTGTGAAATGAGAATTTTTGTAGCGATGGCAAACTAGTGTAACATTTAAGATAAATTATTATTGTAATTACGAATAAATAAAAAAATCATTTTAAGAATTTGACTAGCATGGTGCAGAATTCATTAGCAAAATGAATGTCTTTGGTTTAAAAACGATCTTGCTTTACTCCTTTAAATGATTATCTTGTAATAGTATGTATTTAAGCACTACAACGTTAAATTAATCTTCTTCTTTTGTTGCCTATCCTTTACTGGATGTTGTCGATCACATTATAGTCACTACTAGGTGATAGCTACGATATTGGCGTATAAATTTTGACATCTTGCCGAACGGTCCCATTTACCAATAGTTCTTAATCCAGTCCGATCTCTTATATTTCTTAAGCATTATTTATTTCTGCTTTAATTATTGACTACAGTAATTCATATTTTGTACTATGTCTGACGTGGCCAAAATAAGCCATTTTACGGCGCTTGATTGTTAAAGGTAATTCTCCATTTTTCTGAGGTATTCTTAACACTTTGATGTTTGTGACTCTGTCTGTCCAAGGAATTTTTAACAGACGCCTGTAAAAAACCTTTTAAACGCTTTTAGCTCATTGATAGTTTTAACTTTTTACGTCTAAATCTCTACACCGTATAGTAGTACCGACCAAACGTAGCACTTTAAGAATCATAATTAGAGTTTGGTGTTAGTACCAGGGTTGCCCAGCACATTTTTTTATTTAAAAATTAGGATCTTGCCATTTTAATTCTGCATTTGACCTCTTTCTCGAAGTCCCAAAGTTTTGGTATGACTACTGTTTTTGTTATTGACATGAAGACCAAGTTACTTGCTATGTCTATTTACTTCATAAACTAGATATTGTAGAAAAAAAAAGGAAAGTAATAAAGATGAATTTGATAGAAGATTAGCTGACGATTTCCAGAACAATGTTAAACTCCATAAAAACAGCCAGAGGTAAGATACTACCTCGAAACTGAAAAAAATCAGACACCAAGATAGTACTATGGTAAAAGGAGAGGAATGCGTTTTTAAGAGATTAAAGAAATACTTTGAAGTTTATTTAAAAAAGAATATACACAAGCACAGGCCCCCTTTGAAGACATGAGTGAAAGTTGCAATGAAAGTGAAATTTCTACGACAGAAATTGTGGAAACTTTGAACAGTACAAAATTGGGTAAAGCTGATGGGTATGACAGAATAACAATTGAAATGCTGGAGGCTGGACAAATCGTAGTAACTAGTCTGCTGTACCGCCTTTTTAACCTTTTTTGGAGAAGTGGTAGCGTACCAGATGATTGGTGCAAGGCCGTTATCGTGTCGCTTTACAAGTAAAAGGGTTCGCAGCAGGACTGCAAGAACTACCGAGATATTAGTTTACTCAGCATAGTCGGCAAACTGTAGGAAAAAACATTGATTAAAAGAGTGACGAATGAAACTAAGATCATAATTATGGAATAAGCAAGTAGGATTTAGAAGAGAAAGGAGATGTACGGATCAGGTCTTTTTATTACAAGGTATAGTCGAAAAATTCTTGGCTTAAAGTCAGAAGGTCTACTGCGCTTTTATAGATTTGAAAAAGACCTATGACAATGTGATGGAGAGTGAATTTTGATCAAAATTCTTTGAGTATGGGGTAGTTTAATACGAGAACTAAAATCACTTTTGTGTCAGGATAAACGAAGCTTCTACGTACTGGTTTAACATCAAAAAAGGTGTGAGACAGGGATGTGTGACTTTGCCATAGCTGAGTTAAACAAGTAAATGAGTTTGTATACCTGGGTTTAAAGTTTATGAAACATGAAAAGTATGATAGTGACATTGAGCAAAGGGTGTTGGCAGTAAAACAAATAAATGTGGTACTGGATAGCTTTACGAACAGCCAAAAAGTGTCAAAAAAGGCACGTCTAGCTGTGCATAGAGAAGTGTTGGTTTCCACACTTATATACTGAATGTTGGGTTTGGCAGAAACTTAAACAGGGCCAAAACCTTCACACAGAATACAAAAAAATAAATGCTTTATTTCTTTTGTTTTGTTAAATAGAATTCTTGATAATTCATTTACCTTTTAAGTACTACTGATTCTTATAAAAAACTACAGCTTATTTCTAGTACAAAAATACATGGCAAAAATGATTTCCTTACTTTTTGTAATCCTTATTATATAGCATCTAAAAAGTTTGTCAAAGTTTTCATTTCTGCCTCCTTTATCACGTTTGCACTTATTGTAGATAAATAATCGTTGCTTTCAGATCTATTTTCTCTTACAAAGTTTTTAATTTTTTTGTTATGCCCTTTTTTAATGTTTAATGACTTATTTCCGGAAAGTAATAGTCAAATAATATGTGTTTTTTTGGCATTGGTATTAAAATATTATTGTTAACGAACATTTTTCATGTGTCTACGCTTCCAAGTTTTCCGTGATAATTAGTGTCGTCTAGCAAGTATCAAGGGGAAAACCCCAGTCCGGCAAGTAAAGTCTTTTTGACTGACTTACGTTGTGTTACGACAATCATAGACCCCAGGGTAAATTTTTTTTTCTGTAACTGCACATTCTTTACACAGAAGGTAGCGCTCGAGGCAAGCCTACAGGTGGCGCAAAAAATAGCGTAACAAAGAGAAAACAAAATGGATTAATATAATATCTAGTAAGAAGAAAAAAAAAATTTAAACACTAATAAAAATTAGGTGCATTTTTGCAATTTTTTTCAATTTAAAAAAATATTTATTTTTTTTCTTCTATAATTAAAATAGACTTAATTAATGGCTGCAGATAAAATTAATATAGAAACTTATACGAGGCTGATATTAGGAGATAACATTGTAGCATTTGAAATTGCTACTCGTTAATTTTGTTTTTTATATATAGTAAATTTTTCATTTATTGGGCATTGTAGCATTTGAAATTGCTACCAGCTAATTTTGTTTTTTTATATATAATAGTTTTTTTATTTATTGGGCATTGTACTTACAGAGAACATTCAGTTTTGATATCAAATTCCTGAATAAAACATTTATTTCACTATTTCAAAACAAACATATATATAGTTGAATACTAGTAAATTTCACAAGTTTCAACACTAGGTAATACTCTTGCTTCTGACATTCTAAGAGCTGTTGAAAGTAATATAATCAAGCTGCAGGAACCTTATGATTTCTGGCTGGATTCCTGGATTTCTGAAATTTAAGATAGTGAAGTCAATAAAAACATCCATTCACATGTGAGCAGGCGACATACCGTTGTGTTTCTCTAGTATGATGAATTCTAGGCTATTAAAGGTTGTCCCAGGATTTTGTTGATTCTGAATGAGATCTCTAGGTATTTACTGGGTTTTTTCTCTATTTTTCAAAATATAATCTTAAAGGTTATATTTATTTACTTTCTAGACGTCGAGTCATTGTGGGCGTGTCACTGTTCTCCTTTCATAGAACTTCTGTCATCGGTCTCAAGTCGGTTAGCCGTTAATGTTTCGTGTCCATAGTAGAAAAAAAAGAAGAAGAATAGTCTTTTAGATTACAATCGATGAAATTCATTCTGTCAATCAGTAGCATTTATGGTTCTGACCAATGAGAGGCTAGGAATTCAAAACTGGCGCTGATTTCATACAGGATGTGCAGTTTTTTCTGGCAACTGTTAGAAATAGGAGGATGGTTCTGTCCTCGTGGCGAGCATGGAGTCATTTTTCGGTTGGGGCCATGATGAGGTGCGCTTGTCTCGTGTTTGGGATTCTTTTTCGGTATTGAACCGAAATTAACCCTTAGGGGGGAATTTACGAAGTGCCGTTTGGGCCGAGATCAAGTCGCACCCATCGTTAGTGGTTTTTTTTGGAGCCTTATATGGGATTTGTGCCAAACACCGGTAAGCTGCCATGCGGTGGGAACACCGCCATTTTGTCCTGATGTCCTGTTAGTCCGTTTTAGTCCTGTTTGCTGTTATGAATATCTTCTAGTTTTACCTCCCTTCTCAGAAGGGTGTTAGGGTATAGCTTAGCCCTCATCATCAGACTTCTGGCAATCGTCAGACAACCACCGAATGAGATCTAGTAGTAGCCGGTAGAGGCTAGAGACCTGCTGAGTTGCATCATCGACCCCTGGCTGACCTGGAAGGTTAAGCCTTTCTTCATACCTTTTCTTCGTTTTGCTGTCTGTTTCCTGTCTTCGTTTTTGTGTCTTCAAATACATCAAGTGGACCTTGGATAGAGGCATATGTGGACCATTGGACTTTAATACCAGGTTTTTTTACACCTTCAGTGTTCTCTTACCTTTTTGAAATTTATTTATGACTATTTTATCATATTAGTGCTTATCATACCATCATTTTATATAATAACTAATTATTGATATCGTATATTATACCACCGTAATAATTTTATAACTATAATCTAAAGAACTTTTGTGAAGTTCTCACATAGTACTATGTGACAGCAGATTCAGTCACAGGTTTATTTCTTACCATTATACCCCATTCTGGTAACTTTGAGCGGTATAACACCAGGTATAAAAGTGTATGTATTTTGCTATAATACATTAGTTAATATTGTTATATATGTTATTTAATTTATGTAATTATTACTTTATGATACCCTGGTCTACAACGTATTTTGCCTTGTCCACTTTGGTGTTCTGATTATATTCTTATATGTGATATGTTTTTTTATTCTCCTATTTGTCCAACCCGAATATCTAAGAAAATTTAATACTATGTCATTTTAGGTATTTTGTTAAAGATAAATATTTGGTTTTCTCAATTATCCAAATATAGTATAGATATATCTAAATTGGGTGGCGCCCTTAATGAATTTGAATTTTCAATCTTAGAGCCGTAAATAATTCGAACTCACTTTATCTGTTCTCCGGCGAACAGCTGCCGTCAGCACATTGTGTTCTATTTTTTTATGTAATGAACATAATAAAGTAGGCCACAACATCATTAAATATATTGGTTGCTGGATAAATTCCAACAATTATTTGTGCATGGAAGTAAGAGTAAAAATTAAGATGGCAAGAAGCCTATTCACCACATGGAAAACTGTTCTAACTAGCAGACACTTGAAAATGGATACGCGTTTAAGGGTGATGAAGTGTAACGTGTGGTCGGTCTTGCTGTAGGACTGTGAAACATGGACCTTAAAAATTAACACCATGAATAGGTTAGAAACATTTGAATTAAAGTGCTACCGCAGAATGCTACGCGTGGCATGGACATCCGATACAACTAACTCGGAAGTGCTGAGAAAAATAGGCACAGATCGTGTTTTGCTGTCAAATTTTTAAAAAAGAAAACTATCATATTTTGGTCATGTGGTTCGTGGTACCAAGTATGAATTACTTAAATTAATAATCTAAGGAAAAGTAAAACAAAAACGCTGGATTGACCGAAAAAACTTTCATAACTACGCAATATTCGCCATCGAACGGGTCTACAAGTGAAGCAGCTTTTAAGAATAGCTGCGGACCGAGAGGCATACCGACAACTGATCGACATAATCGCCAACGCTTGAGTTACGAGCAAGGCACACGAAGGTGTCCAAAAAAAAAATTTTTAAATTAGGCTTTAAACAAACGACTTATTTTGAAATATTTTTTAATAACGAGACCAAATTTGATGCTTGTTTGTGATACTGTGATACCACTGCAGGGGACTGAAGAATAAGCTTTTTATAATGGTCATCTTTAAAAAAACTTTCAAATTTCCTGATGGTATTATTATTAGGAGTAGTGTTTTTTTTAGTGTTTGGTAAGAAGTGGTCAGTGTAAAAAAACCCATACTAAATATTTTGAGCTTATTGTGTGCCGGTGCCTAGTTGGCCATGCGATCACCGCTTTCAACTGTCAAGATAGGCAAAGTGCTTGCTTTGCTATCATAAGTGTCTTTTTGCACGTTTGCTAATACAGCTTGCAGCTGTGCATTCACACATTAGTCATAGTTTTTAAAAAATTCTTTTAGATAGATCACTCTGTCGGTATTTTCATGTTAATAACTATAAAAGTTCTTTGGGGCGACAGAAAGAAAATCCTAAAAACTATCAAATAAATCATGGTCGGTGTCATTTACGGATGAACCGGTCAGTGAAATGCTTTCATGAGATATTTATTAAAAATACGAGGGGCGTTTTAAAGGATTTGGGATTTAAATAAACGCCTTCATTTAAAAAGCATTTGCTTAAAAGCTTTATTTATATTTAGGTACAAATGCGAATAAGTTTAAAAAAAGATATAGTTAATAAATAAAAAATAAATTAATTAAAAAAAAATTATGTATTAAAAAATTATTAATAAAAATATAAACAATAATACGGTTATTTTAAAGATTTAAAAGGGAGTGCGAAAAGAATTAAAAATGAATGATTTGATCGTTAAAAGCCACCATTACGCCGACGATCAGGTCATATTAGCTTTATCTGAGAAGTTGCAAGCGATGGTTAATATCATGAATAATGTCTTAAAAATGAAAGGGATTAAAGTAAAAGCAAAAAAAAAGAAAGTCATGGTTTTAAAAAAAAATAAAGCATAATAAACTGCATGGTGCTAACTGAAAAAAAAAGAGTGGAACAAGTGTGTCGCGACGGGGCGAAACAAAGTGTGAGAATAAGTAGAGCGTGGCTTTAGGACATAGTGCCGTCGGCCTTTCTGAAGATCTCGCCGTTCGCCTCGATGGAGATGGTAATGTATTTCGATAGTCGATAGATCGCTGATTCATTTGTTCTGCCAACTGCAAGTTGCCGAGGATTGTGTGATGGTCGTCGCCGTGGTTATCATGAGTTATTACACGTGTATTCGTTTTCATTGAAACCTTTTTAGTTAGATAAACCGAAACGTTAAATGAATTTAGTTCTTCGTTTTTATTCTAAAGTTTTAGTTTTAACTGTCTATTGAAATAAAAGTACACCTTTATTGATCGTTGTTACGGTTCCTAATAAATTTTGATAGCAAATCGCGTTCATAATATTTCTATTAAAATCATAACAAAAGAAATTATTAATGTAAAAACAAGTGAGTTATTCAGATTTAAAGCAAAAAATCTGGTGCTACTTGTAAACTTTTTTAATTGACTTTAGAAAGTAGTAGATAATTTACTTGAGTAAATACCTGTTAGAATATCTGTTAAACGAGAGAGAAAGGAATAGGAATAGGAGTAGGAAGGTAGTACTTACGTATGCCTTGTGCAAAATTAATATTAGGGCTTCTACACACAACACAAGTGTTCATAGTGACCCTCATCTGCGCGCTCACATGCATTTAATATACGAATCCAAATCTTATGGATATCACAATTAATTAAATCATGGACATCACTGAAAATAACAAACCCACTAAAGTTTTTTTTTCCTCAAACATAAAATCTATTCATTAATGACACCGGCACAAAATATTTAAATAAATTTTTTTTTACCGAAAATAGTCGCAAAAAGGGTACCTAGACCTATCGTGTGGGCCGCGGACGGCTCGCACTGCGACTATTAAAGGGAGATGATTGTGAACCCGCTTTTTAAAAAGTTGCAGGTTATAGTTCTTTGGAAAAACTGATTTTGGAAGCTTGTTCCACTCTGTCACAGCCCTGTAAAAGAAGGATTCTTGATGAAGATTGTTGCAATAAATGTGCCAAATCATTAATGAAAGATTTTATTTAAAAATGAAATATAAAATAGAATTAAAGTCTTACCATTCAATTTTCCTTCTTTTAACTTTTAAACCATCAAAACCATCAAAGAAAAGAAATGAAATCTGATCTGCCTTTCGACTTAACTTTACTTAGTAGTATTTGCAAATTAATAAATAAATAAAAAGTCATAAGCAAGCTAGGCTTTAAATTTGAGGCAAACAATGTAGTTAAGAAAACAAGACTACATTTTGAAATATATATGATCATCTAGAATTAGTTCAAAAGATACCTATTATTTATTTTACATATTTATAAAGAAATGTTTTAAAAACATGCAGTTTTAAGAAAATAAAAAAATAAATATTTATTATCTCTAAGAAAATACATATATTTAATAATACTATGATTATAATACATTAATAAAAGTAATTACTATGTATAAACTTTCCTTGCTTTTGATGAAGCAAATTTAACAATAATATCATCAAAGTTAATCATTTTAAATTTTTCTCTTTTCACCCAAGTTGAGTCAGCCCTGCCAGTAGAGAAGACGTGCCATTTATCTTATAAATATATTTTTAAAGTTTGATTTAGACTATTAGTGTTCCTTTTTTTTTATTTACGAATTAATATTCATTATATTACGCTGGTACTTAATTTAAAATATATTTAAATATATTTTAATTACAGTGTCATGCCAAATTGTCATGGACACAATAAAATTCTGTTAAATTTCAAGTTAAAGTGAATTTAATTAAGTACTATGTAGGTTTTTGCTTTTGTATATATTTTTAATTCATAAGAGAGCTTTATTTAGAATAATATTTTATTTACATAAACAACTAAGAAAAATGTATCAAATTGGTAAAAATTAAAAAAAAAGTTAATATTTTGTAACACCGCCCTTCGCTGTGATGACGGTCTCCAGGCATCTATGCATGCTCTCTATGAAGATTTGAGCATTTTAACGGAGTTTAGGGTCATGGTTTCATACCCTAATAAGGGTTTTTATAAGTTGGCACTTGGTCGTTATCACTTCTTGAGCGATCTCTCGCTTTGTGAGCTCCTATTAATTTTCTATCGGGTTCATGTCCGGCAAATTTCCGGCCAAGGTAAAACTCTCTCGTCATTATCATCCAGGAATGCAGTAACACTTCTGGCTTTGTAGCATGTTGCTGAGTCATGCATTAAAACATACTCTTTGTGAAGACCAGCACACACTCCGTATGAAACATTGTATTGCCTAAGAACTGTGCTGAGTTAGTCTAGCTGATACGTTAAGAACGGCACGCAGTTCAGTTAACGACTAGGATTCGCGAAAGACTTTACACATATTGTACTCGATACTTGTTGATAATATAATAATAATTACAGAAATAAAAGTGTTATTTCGTGAACAGTGTTTCAGTGCAATACACACTCATCATCATTAGGAAACCTGAGACAGAAGGCGACGTTCCAGTATTCGCTTGTACTGATCTTGCCTCATAGTCCCTTCTACGATTAATTATCCAATAATACTTATATTTTAATAAGTTTCAATCGAAAACACTTGCAAAGACAGCTTAAAAAAAGTAAGAAATTAATTCAGTAAAATAAACGTTATTGACAACTTTACCTCAAATCTGACATAACATTACTTCTATAGCCGTATGACCGACTAGCAGTGTTGCCAATTTTTAAAAACCATTACAGATGATACCAACAATAAAATTACGAAATATAAATCACCATGACCGATTTATTTTCTTACAAAATAAATTTAATCCTAAATATTACAAGAACGCTATAGTGTCCCCAATAATTTGGCCACGCAGTGTATCGTAAAAATAAAAATTATCCAGCAATTTTTTGTTTTGCGGACCATTTGGCGCCCCTTTGTGAGTAGCGCCCCCTTGCCCCCCCCCCCACGTTACGCCGCTGTGTTAGTCGTTTAAAGTTTATTTTAAAAATATCGACAACTTTTATATTTATGATTTATTTAAACATTTACAATGCGTGTATTTAGAATAACAGCTTACAATACTTTTATAAAAATGCAAAAATGTGATGTTTTATTAAATACATGTTTTACCTTCATAAGGCAATTTAAATATACTTATTAATTACATTTCGATAGCAAAGCTGCATTATTAAGCTAATACCTTTAGGCCTAAACACGATATATTTTGCAAATAATTCAATACATCGTTAATTAAATCGATTTAACCCTGAAAAATTAATTACCTAATAATTAAAACCTCCCCTACGCCTTTAAATTGTGCACACATTAATTTGCTAAAACAAACATTGATGGTATATAGTTCTAATAAATTATAGTTTAAAAAAACCAACAAACACGCTTTTAGAGTTATTTAAACTAAAAAATAAAAAATAATCCTTAACATAAGATTAAAATTACTGACGAGAAAATTAATGTCACTGTTTTAAAAGCGTGGGGTGCTTTATATGACTTTTTTATACTAACTCTATGTTTCGGAATGAAACTAGTGAAAAATTAATACGATTGATATCGAGCAGGTAAGTATATAGTTGACTGAAATATTAATTCCGGTATGTGTTTTGGATAGCTTAAACGGTAAAGCTCTTAGCGCGTAACCAATAGATCTGGGTTCGGTTCCCAGTCTGAGCCGTCCGAATTATTTTTTCGTTTACCGAAAATTACTCACTGAGTAGGTTTCCCTTATTCTTTATTTCTTCATTTTCCTAATAATCTCAAATTTTTCACTAGTTTCATTCCGAAACGCAGAGTTAGTTTAAAAATGTCATACAAAGCACCCCACGCTTTTAGAACAGTGACATTAATTTTTTCGTCAGTAATTTTATTCTTATGTTAAGAATTATTTTTTACTTTTTAGTTTGATTAACTCTATAAGCGTGTTTTTAATTTTTTTTTATCGATAATTTATTTTTAGCTTTTTAGTTCGATTTTTTACTCACCCTCTTGCAATTCATCTCTTGGCATGTTTCTCACCAGTGTATTGGATTAAGTTAATTATAATATGGCATTGGAAGTGCACGTAATTATAGTTCATGCACCAGTTCTATCTCTCTTACTCTTATGCAAAGAAAACGTTAAGAAATTTATGAATCCTGGCGAAATAAATCAGGATAATTGGATATTTTGATCGAATTATTGCATTGTCGGCGGTCTTTGACAGGTGTCTTCTTCTTTTTTTGGTGCCATATCAGGTCCTCCTGATGTTGGCAATCATAATGGCGAGCTGTGCTCCGTCTTCGCCGATTTTAAAGAGTTGTTCGGCGCTTTGAATTCCGGTCCACTCTCTAAGATTCCTTAACTACGAGGCTTGTCTTCTACCGACTCCTTTACGGCCTTCTATCTTTCCCTTCATTATAAGTTAAACGATACGGTAACGATTACCCCTGAGTATTTGACCTAGATAGGACAGCTTTCGGCATTTAACTGGATACGTCTATGTAGCCACATTTCAAATGCTTTAAGACGATTATTGGTTGCTGCTTTTAAGGTCCAAATCTCTGCCTCATACAACAGTATAGACCATATGTAGCACTTGATTATTCTCTGGCGGAGCTTTAAATTCAGATTATTATTGCAGAAGAGCGATCTCATTTTCTTGAAAGGTTGCGTGAGCTGACTCGATCCTGCACTTGACTTCTTTATCCGGGTCGAGATGCTCTGTAATGTAACAACCAAGATATTAAAACATGGAACCCTGTCAATTATTGACCATTCATTTGCATTGCAGCATCATTATGCGGCTGACGGCTAAAAACCATAAACTTAGTTTTAGTGACATTTATGTTAAGACCCATTTCTTGTCCCATCACGTTAATCAAGTCTAAAAGACGTTAAAAGTTCTGAAAATTATCACATAAGATTGCAGTGACGTCGGCATAGCGAATGGTATTGATCAGTTCGCCGTTAATCTTAACTCCGCAATCCTGGTTATGCAACGCCTGTTTAAATATTTTATCAGAATATAGGTTGAACAACAGTGAAGACAGTATACATCCCTGTCTTTCCATGCCGAATCTGGCATTCGTTGCTTAGTTTTTCATTGACCCGAATCACTGTTTTTGTCACCAATACAGGTTTTTAATAATGCGTAATGCGATCGCTTAAAGTAGAGCAAAATCAAGGTCAAAGAGTCAGTTACAAACAAACATAAAATATCAGTATATCAGTTTTTAAAAAACATATATAAGTCTTTAAACTTAGTTATTATAGTTCTTTATATTAAATTACAATTTTTCACTAATAAAGGTTATTAGAAAAATTAAAAAAAAATTTCGCTTCTTTAACATGAGTTTTTATGAAAAATGAGTTCTTGAAATTAAAAAAAAAAAACATTGTAAAAAATGCAAAATTCGATGAAAAGAATACTTGTGTGTAGGAAATTTAATAATAAAAAGTTGGGGTGCTTAAAAAGTATTATCGACTGTCTAGTATATAAAATATTTTATTTCTAACGATGAACAAATTTGATTTACGGCGTTAGACGTGAGCTTTAAAGAAGCGACGTCAACGGCAAATTCGTGCAGACGACTTAAGTCTCAAGTAACTTACGTAAATACACATTACCTGTGTGTTGTGCACTAACCAAGAAATATTGATTAGTGAAAATAAAAAGTAAATAAATATAGTTATTATAAGTAATAATAATATGTTATATATTAAGTTAATATAAAATTTTCTGTATTTTAAATAAATAAAATAAGCTGTAATATTGTTGTTTCAATTTTTAAGTATAATTCTTAAACACTTTTGCTATCTATCACACAAAGATGATAAATGTTCTAAAACTTTTTCTATACTAGCATTTTTCTTTATTAATGTTGCCTTACCATCTAGATCATTTTATAATAATAAAATAATTTTCTCTATTCCTTCATTGACATACAAATTTACAATTTGATCATAACTGATGCCAGATTCGCATATTTTTTGCATACCCAAGCTTAAAAAATTTTTTTTCGGCAAATAAGAACTAAGCAAGTATTTCACATTCTAAATACTTTTAATTTTTAATAAAACATCCTGAATATTTTTTGTGGTTAATAATATTTTCTACTTTAAGATAAGTTAATGACAGATTTTGTAGCATTTCTACATCATAATAGGCATCGTTTGCACCATTATCTTTGTAACGACATCTTTTTTACACCACATCGTTCTCTTATCTCACTATCCTTTACTTTATCCAACCGAGTCACTTCGGCTATACTTCTCAGACTACTTATCACCAACACTCCTCTATGCACAGCCAGACGTGCTTTTTTTGGCACTTTCTAGGTGTTCATAAAGCTAAGCAGTGCCCCATTCAATTATTTTCCTGCCAAAACCCTTCGCTAAATGTCACTGTCATACTTTCTATCTCTTATAAACTTTGAATCCAGGTATACAAACTTATTTACTTGTTCCACTCTTTCTCCTCTAATCAGAACTTTACAGTTTTTCATGCTTTCTTCTCTTTCAAAAACCATTACTTTTGTTTTGCTTGCATTTATTTTCATCAACTCCTCTTTAGATAACGCTATTATGACTTGATTATCGGCGTAAAAAAGGCATTTGACGATCAAATCATTTATTTTCATTCCATACGGCGGTACAGCAGACTAGTTACCACGCTTTGTCCACCCTTTAGCATTTTTACTGTTAATCTGTCGTACCCAGCAGCTTTACCCAATTTCATACTGTTCAACACTTCCATAATTTCTGTCGTACTAATTTCACTTTTATTACAACTTTCACTCATGTCTTCAAATAGGGCCTGTACTTGTGTATCCTCTTTCTCAACACAGCAACTAGAGAAATTAAATGTATGGGCTGGCATTTGCGGTGACCGACTGGTCGGCCCTTTTTTTCTACCAGGCAAAATGTATTTGAAATTACTGAAAGACCCTATTGACCCTACCTTGACTGATATATTATTTGAAAATAATCCACAATATGACGAAGATCATTTTTATTTTTAACAGAAAGGTGCTCCTCCTAATTATGCGGCAATTGTTCGTCAGTATTTAGACCAACGTTTTCCACGGCATTAGATTGGAAGAAGTGGCAGCATTAAATAGACTCCACGATCACCAGATTCATCGCACTTTGATTTTTTTTTCTGAAAAGTAAAATCTATAAAACACAACCAGCGTCGTTGAAAGATTTGCCGTCAAAGAATTGTTTATGAGTGCCGTCAAATTACTCTGAAAATTCTTCGGAATGTGCGTAAACGTTTTAAACAAAATCTTTATTATTTTATGGAAGCGGGCGGTCATCAGTTTGAACATTTAATTAATTAAATAGTAAGTAAGCAACTAAAATAATTGGATTTTAACATGTAATTTTTTCAAAGTATTGAGAGAAAATATACAATTTAAAGACTATTGTAAAAAGAATTGTTTTAGCGCTTTTAAAAGACATCTTATTTGACCCCCAATGCTATTTAAAAATTTTGTGGTAATTCTTACCCTTGCTTGGGGTTGAAAGAAGTAAAGTCAAAAATATCGAAAAAGATTGTCCTCCGTTAATAAAAAATTGACGGGTCTGAGCGTTTTTCTAAAATGTTGACGGGCTTTCTGCAAATGGCTCTGTTGCGTTTTTGGTTGGTCACTTTGTATTTACAGTGTCAAGGTCTGTAAAATTATTTAGTACTCTGTAGAGAACAAATGATTAAATAGGTTTGACGACAATAGCTAATATTATAAATGTTTAAAATTTAAAAAAAAAAAATCTTCAAGCAAGTAGTGTATTGTAATTATTTCATAGGTTAATTTTTCATTAAAAAAAAATGCAATAAAAAATTGTTGATGAAAATGGTGCAAACCAAAAATTTTATTTAAAAAAAATATAAACTTTATTGTATAGTTCCATAAATATCCGTAACAACGAAACCTAACTCCATAAAACAGTTTTTTTCCAACAGTTTAAAGAGGTCGGTTTTGTCTCTGCGGTCATAAATTCTTTATCAGTGCCATCACAGACGACATAAGGAGTGAGGCAGTCGGACAATACATCATTTTTATTAAAGTCTGTCTTTTTTCTTTCGTCGCTGCTTCTTCTTCTTTCAAACGAATCGACCTACTAAGATGGAGCTCAGTGTTGATGTTTTATATTTGTAGGGTGTCATTCTAGTCATGATAAATGTTATAAATCGATGATATAGGTAGAATCGCATTATAAATTTTGATTGTGCCAGTTGCAACAAAAGATTCTTTTTTATAAAAAAATTACCCAATCAAATAAAAATCCCATTTCAAAGTTACGTTTTTAGTACTGCATTAATTATTTAAATATTCGTTAACTGTTTGCTTTAATATTGTAAAAGACACCCTCAGAATCGTACATTTTTTAATAGTTAGTCAAACGGAGAAATCCCTTAATAAATTCCCAACACATTTTATAAATTTTTGTAGATATTTTGCAAATCATATAATTTACAGTCCAGGGAGTAAATAGAGCTATAACTTATTAACAAGACTTTTATTAGTTTGTTCCGACGTCCCAAAATGAACAAAATTGATGCGAGAATCTAAGTTTAATGCCACAATATTTGCAGATTTTTTGCAGTTTAAAAATAAAATATTTATTTTAAAATTTAAGGTGTTATTAGTTTTGGTTTATCAATGTTATTTTGTTATTTAAAACACAAAACCTGTTTTTTAATCTCTAAATTTACCTTTTACTTGTTTTTTTTATTATTTAAATTTTATTATATATATATATATATATATATATATATATATATATATATATATATATATATATATATATATATATATATATATATGTATTCGGATAGGTTTCCGCGGTAATACTTAAAGTTCGGGTTGAACCGCGTCTAGAAATTTGTTTATTTCGACGTTTCGGCTTCGATTTTAAAGCCATTTTCAAGAAGTAGAAAGTAAATTGGAGATGGAAAGTGATTTTCACACTAAGGTCTCAATCTGCCTACTCCTCAGGTGTAGTCACGAAGAAAGAATGATTTCCACACTATTGCCTCAATCTACCTACTCCTCAGGTGTAGTCACTCGGGTAAGGTTAAGGGATTTGTTACTTGACGCCGGGGTCTCAATTTGCCCACTCCCTAGGTCTCGGCATTAGTTCTCTCTTAAATCTCAATCTGCCTACTCCTTCGAGGGAACTGAGGGTTCAAGGATGGGTGTGCAGTATAAGTAGTGGTAGGAGTGGGGTTGGGGGCGTGTTTTGGTTTGGAGAGAATGCGGAAAAGTATCGGTTTCCACGTATTGGGAAGCCTGCGTCTATCATCGCGTTTGTTGAGGCAGTTTGGGCGTTTCTCAATCTCAAGTGCCTCACGAATGACTCTAGCCTGTAAAATTTAACCAGTGGCAATGGTTTTTTTTTAATATTTATTATGTGGCCTGTCCCTTTGTGATGTTTGGAAAGTACTGATGAGGGGTCAAGTTTTCGCAGGGCGAGTTGATGTTGGTAGATTCTGTTGGTTATTCGTCCGTTCGTTTGTCCTATGTATGTTTTAGGACAATCAGAACATGGTATTTTATATATCTCTTGTGACTAGTTGGCTATGGTATCTTTAGAAGATCTAAGGAATTTGGAAATTTGGTTGTTGGCTTGAATAAAGTTCTCAATGCGTAGTCTTCGCTGGTCGGCTAAGGACTGAGAGTTTCTGTCGTCACATCAGGTAATATTAATAGGTTTGCGCCGAAGATTGTAACGTCGCTCATTGGTTGGCATTGCTCCACCTTCTCCAAAATTTCATTTGGTATTATATCGGTTGTGTTCAGATGTTGTGGTTTTGCTTGTTTTTTAATTATGGTTTTTCATGTAGATGGTAAGTGCAAAGCATCGTCTTTTTTGTTGAGGTGCCCCATCTTCTCTATTTTAATGGTCTCACGTATTGTTCTTGTTTTGTAGTTTTCGATATTAGCTAATTGTTTGCAGCTGTTGAAATTAATTTTGTGACCAGTTTCGTGTTGATGTTGGAAGAGGGCAGTTGTTATTTGTTTGTTTTTAATGGCCAACTTGTGTTCTTTTAATCTGGCTGAGATTCTTCGATTATCTCTTTTGTTTTGTGGCGATCATCAGCAAGACATAGGGTTTTGGAAATCAGTGAGTTTACTACTTCTTGGATTTTAGACGGATGGTGGTATGATCCGGCGTTTAGATATCTGTTAGTGTGAGTGGGTTTTCTGCATACTGTGTGTTCTAAGCGTCCGGTTTATATAACGGTCTTTATAACTATCACGTCTAGAAAAGGTAGTTGGTTGTTCTCTTCAAATTCTACTGTAAATTAAATTCTCGCATGGATAAAGTTGAGATGGTCCAAAAATTTAAAAAGATCTTCTTTGCCAAAAGACCATACGATAAATATGTCGTCCACATATCTAATCCATAGTTTTGGTTTTAGATTTGCCGATTCTATGGCTTTTTTCTTAAAATAATTCATAAATAGGTTTGCAACGGCTGGGGACAATAAAGAACCCATTGTTGATCCATCCACTTGTCGGTATATACGGCCACTATGCATAAAATATGCGTTTTTTAGGCAATGTTTTGAGAGATCTATTACGTAAACCGGTAGATTTTCATTTTCTGTAATTTGTTAGAGCTTCGTTCACAGGTATACTTGGGTATAGAGATTTGACGTCAAAACTTGCTATGATGTCATGTTGGTCTAAGACGATGGAATCTAGGATTTGCGTGGTGTATGGAGTTTTTAACATAGGAATCCGATTTTTGGACGAGTGGTTGGAGTGTATTGGCTAGGAATTTTTCCAGCTTGTGCAACGGAGAGTTAAAGGCGCTAACTAAAGGTCTTAAGGAGACCCTATTCTTGTGAATTTTTGGAAAGCCGTAGGATTTTGGGCATTGACTTGATTTGTTCCTAGAAATAAGTTTTTTTTTACTGCTTTCTTTTAGGGGTGATTTTAATAGTTATCTTTATTCTTGTAGTTTTTTCTAAGTATGTCGTGGGGTCTCTGGAAACAGGTTTGTAGCTTGAATCTTCGAGTAGTTGTCCAATTTTGTCATTATAGTTTTTGGAATTCATAACGACAGTGGCATTGCCTTTGTCAGCAGGAAGTATAAAAATGTCGTTATTTTTATTAAGATTTCTTAGTGCTTGTGTCTCTTGCTTGCATAAGTTAGTTGGCGGTGGTTTTAAAAATTTCAAAACTTTTGTGACTCTTGGCGTATTTCTTCTGCTGTTTGTTCGTTTAGATTTGTAATGGTAGTTTCGACATTTGAGATGATTTCTTCAGTAGGGATTGTTTTAGGCGTTATTGCATAATTAAAACCTTTAGTTAGAGCACTGATTTTTGCTTCGGAGAGGTGGTAACCAGATATATTGTGAACTGCATGACTGTTATATGTTGATTTTTCTTGTTAATTAAGCAGACTTTAATGAAAAACTGCACTCTTTTGACTTCGAAGAGGTAATTTGATGGTGTTAGGAGAATCCTATAAATAAATACGGACTCCCCTCAAGAACAACCTGTCAGTATAGTTTTCACATGCTATCTAGTGCCATTGCATAATTTTAGTGCATTTATATTGCGCAGCAACTTAATTGGCGCGCCAACTGTTAATTTTAATATGTAAGTTGGGAGACTAGTGTATTCAGGAACTCGACCGGATAATGAATGGCATTATCGCTGTTTATTACTAAGTCGACGAATATATATATATATATATATATATATATATATATATATATATATATATATATATATATATACGGAATCTTGTGGTAGCAAACACAATGTTTAACCATAAAAGGATCCACTTGTACACAAGACAAGGACACCAGAGAGGTATAATTGATTTTGTAATTGTGGATGAAAGATTGAAAAAGAAAGTAATGGACACTCGGGCATACCGCGGTGCAGGTATTGACACAGACCACTTCTTAGTAATAAGCCGAATAAGAGGTCTCTTTAAGCGGTGGCGCCATCGTGTGCAGGAATCAAGTAATGTACTAGAGCGTATAAAAGTTGAGAATTTGCAAAAAGAAGGTATAAAAGAGGAGTTCGTTAGTAAATTGACCAAAAAATTTGACAGTTTAGATGCAGCATGTGAGGTTAAAGAATTGTAGAAGCCATTCAAGGGAGAAATCGTGGATATTGCCATTGAAGTATGCGGTGTAAGTAAAAGAAGGAAATGATGCAGGTTACAGAAAATGTACGTAGAGGTTCAAAAAGCAATGTCAGAAAAGAAGAAAGCCTGGCTGGATTAGCTAGCTACAAAAGCCAATCAAAAAACGCAAAGGGCAACGATTGAGGATGTAAATAAGGCAAAGAATGAGTATAAAAGGTTAAAAGGTGTGACAAAAGAGGTTGCGGCAAAAAAGAAGGAAAATGATAAAAATGAATTTGATAGAAGGTTATCTGACGATTTCCAAAACGGACAGAGGTAAAAATACTACCTCGCAATTGAAAAGAATCAGAAACCAAGATGGTAGTATGGTAAAAGGAGAGGAATGCATATTAAAGAGATGGAAGGAATATTTGGAAAGTTTATTTGAGAAAGATGATACACAAGTACAGGCCCCATTCGGAGACATAAGTGAAAGTTGCAATGAAAGTGAAATTACTACGACAGAAACTGTGGAAGCGATGAACAGTATGAAATTGGAAAAAGCTGCTGGGTATGACAGGATAACAGTTGAAATGCTGAAGGCTGGACAAAACGTGGTAGCTAGTCTACTGGACCGCCTTTTTAACCTTTGTTGGAGAAGTGATAGCGTACCAGACGACTGGTGCAAGGCCGTTATCGCTTTACAAGGAAAAAGTTTCGCAGCAGGACTGTAAGAACTACCGAGGTATTAGTTTACTTACCATAGTCGGCAAACTGTATGCAAAGATATTGATTAATAGTGTAACGAATGAAACTGAGAAGATGATATGGGATGTGCAAGCAGGATTTAAAAGAGGGAGAAGATGTATCGATCAGGTCTTTTCATTACGAGGTATAGTCGAAAAATTCTTGGCTAAAAGTCAAAAGGTCTATTGCGCTTTTATAGACTTGGAAAAGGCCTATGAAAAAATGGTGAGGAGTAAATTGTGGTCTACATTGTCTATGTATGGCGTAATTGGTAGTTTAATACTGAAATCACTTTACGAAGATTCCAATGCTTGTGTCAGGATAAACGGATCTTGCACGGACTGGTTTAACATCGAAAAAGGTGTGAGACAGGGTTGTGTGGCTTCGCCATGGCTGTTTAACTTATACATAGACAATTGTTTAGAAGATTTGAAAGAGTGTGCGTATGGATTAAAAATGAATGATTTGATCGTCAAATGCCTTCTTTACGCCGATGATCAAGTCATATTAGCGGTATTTGAAGAGGAGTTGCAAGCGATGGTAAATGTTATGCATAATGCCATGAAAATAAAAGGGATAAAAATAAATGTGAGCAAAACGAAAGTAATGGTTTTTGAAAGAGAAGAAACCATAACAAGCTGTGGAGTTTCGATTGAGAAAGAAAGAGTGGAACAAGTAAATAAATTTGTGTACTTGGGTTCAAAATTAACTAAAGATGGAAAGTATGACAGTGACATTGAGCGAAGGGTGTTGCAGGAAAACAAATGAATGGGGCACTGCATAGCTTTATGAATAGCCGGAAAGTGTAAAAAAAGGCACGTCTGGCGGTGCATAGAGGTGTGTTGGTTTCAACACTTATGTAGGTAGTGAATGTTGGGTTTGGCAAAAGAAGCATGAAAATAGGATTAAAGCTGCGGAGATGGGTAGTCTGAGAAGTATAGCCGGAGTGACTCGGTTGGATAAAGTAAAAAATAGTGAGATAAGAGAACGCTGTGGTGTAAAAGAAGATGTGGTTACAAAGATAGATAAAGGAATGCTTAGATGGTTTGGACACGTAGAAAGGATGGATGAAGGAAGATTGACAAAACAAATTTATTTGGCAAGTGTGAATGGACAAGTCGAAGAGACTTATAAACCTTATTTCGATAAAATTTGGAAGACGCCCAGTTGAGCCGTTATTAAAGAGTGTTTAAAATTTTAATTCAAGGGTTCGCCGCTTATATGCGCTGTCCTCATATATTTTCTGTATATGACATATACTTTTGACTTTGACAACGTCGCAAAAAAATTATTAATAAATAGTATTAATATTTTTAGATTTGCCTTCTAATCTTCTTTGGTGCACGTTAATTTTAGTCTGGATTCCTCAATCCTGAAAGCTCCGTAATCGAGGCTTTAAATTTTTTTTGAAAATGAATAGTTTACACTTGACGAATAAGATAAGCTTGGTCGGCGTGGATTTAATTATCTGAAAATATATTTAAATAAATTATGTATTATGAAATAGCCATTATGTTTTATCGTCATCGAGCATTTTAAATAATCTTAGTTAATTGGATGTGGAATTATATAAACATTCAGAAAAGTTCTGGCCGACCAGATTTTTTAGCCGGAAAGGTCTGTAAAGGTGTGATAGGTGGTTAAATTTCTCTGTTATTACGGAAAACTTTTTTTTATTTTACGCCTTTTAAAGTCAAATTCAAAAATACGTAGGTGTGCAGGCTTGTAACTAATGGAAGTATCGTGGAAACCAGTTTTTATTGCATGGTCTTGATGTTTACTCTCACACATTGCACTTTGTTAAAAGCATTTATTTCGAAGTAGATGTATATTCTCAAACTACTGTTACTCTAAGACAAGACATAATCAAGGCGAAAAATAATTCCAAAAGTTTAACATTTTTTTTAGTATTTTAATTCTCCAAAAAAAAACAGTTTAACCGATTTTGCTGAAAATCTATTTAGTTGCGTAATTATGCGTCGATTGCAATTGGTTCCACGTTGATATCATTTTATGTTTTTGAGTTTATCAAGACGAAAAATAATTCCAAAAGTTAACAATTTGTTTTAGTTTATTCTCCATAGAAAACAGCCTAACCGATGTTGCTAAAAATCTTATCAGTTTTAAGTTGCGCAATTATGCGTCGAATGCATTTGGTCACACGTCAATATCATTTTTGTTCTTAAGATAATCGAGACGATAAATAATTCTGAAAGTTTACCATTTTTTCAATTTTTCTATTCATCATAAACAAAAGCTTAACCGATTTTATTAAAACACTAATCAGTTTTAAGTTGAGTAATTATGCGTCAAATGCAATTGGTACCACGTCAATATCATTTTTTGTTCTCGAGATAATCGAGACGAACAATAATTCCGAAAGTTTACCATTTTTTTAAATTTTTTTATTTTCCACGCACATACGAACATAAGAACAAACGAATATACAAACATAGGCGCACGCGCGCGCGCCCACACACACACAAACACACACACGTAAAAACTATTGTATTCGACTCTGGAGACTTTGAAATGTGGGAAAATTCGGGATTCGCAAAATCGGACCCATTACTATAACTTTCTACTGGAAAGTTAACAATTGAATACACAAGTTCTACGCCTTTTATGTGGGATCGAGAACAGCACAAAAGCCAATATGGGTAATCCCAACCATCATGCTGTTTTGTTCTGACCTCTTTACAATCGGCAACCCAAAGTACTTGTTTTACCCTTAATTAATAAATTATAATGAGAAAAAAACGGTGGAAATTATCTCAAGACTTAGATTAATAGTAATGTTGATAAACCGTTAACATCTATTAATACCAATTAAATAACAAGTGATTATTATTTCTTTGCACACCAATTGCTCCAAATTTTGATTTAAGATAATTATGAAAAATAAGGTAAATAATATAATTACTAGATTTCTTAACGTAATTGGACCCAATGCAAATATCTGCTATTGCACGAAACGTATATATATCTGCAAAATTTATAGTAACTATAATATTATAGTAGACTATAAACATTTTTTGACAGCGTCAATAGATAGAAAAAAGGTATGACTGATTTTTAAAAAATCAGCTAATTCCGCTTTATGTCACCTATATTATAGGTTCATATCGGCCGATTAGGTATCAAAAAACAACTGCTCCTCTGGCTATATGCCACGGCAGGTTTTGAATTACATCTGATACATAATCGTGTATAATACCCCATTTCGGGTAACAATATGCAGATGCTTGTTAAGTAAAAAAAGAAACTAGAAACAGATTTATCCATCCAAAGTAACCACCTATGGACCGGTTTCAGAGTGTGTTACCCCTCATTAGCATAGGGTAGGTCTACCCCGACTGAACACATCAACAGCTCCGACTCATACCAAGTATACATGAAGTGCTACGCAAAACTATAAAAGTATTATAAAGTCCGGCAGCGAAAATTGGCCGTGGGAATTATAACTGCTTTGGTAACTGATATATAACCTTGTATACTACACTTAGACTTTTATTAAGTACACATGAAGGACCACGCAAAAGCGTTGGTGACGACATTTGTACTTTTTAACAAGCACCACCCGGTAAGCAAGCATCTGTATATCTTGCTTTCTGTGATGGGGTAGTATACATGGTTATAAATTAGATGTAATTCAATGCCTGTCGTAGGCATAAAGTCAGATAAATATTTTGTTTTCTGATATAAAATCGACCCACCTATACCTATATATTAAAAATATTTAGGTATATACAGCAGTTATAATTCTCACACCTAATTTTCGCTCTCGGACTTCATTATACTTTTATAGTATATCAAGTAGTTATAATAATTTGATTTCTATTTAATTTGAACTTATAATGTTAAATACAAAAGTGTAAAATCTAACCTTATTAAAAAGATTTTGTAGTTTGAACCTAAATACCAAAAATTCAATGATTTAATTGGTTTTCATAATTTGAAGTCATAGCTTTCTGAGATTTTAAGATTCATATAAATATGTTAGCACCAAAGAGATCGGGGTCAGTCCTTGGCATTTCATGGCCCAAATAGTGTGAATCTTGTGTGTTTTTTTTACAAAGGGACGGCCATTGTTTGCTAAAAAAAATAGTTAATTTGTGAAGTACATCATTTTGAAGGTAACATAACTGTTATATACATGTTTGAATACAGTTATAAAGTATTTTTATTATATTTAAATAGTATAATTTTAAAAGGACTTTTTGGTGATAAACACATTTTTCCAGAAAGAAAGAAAACAACAGTGTTAGTGAGTTGACTTACCATTCAGTAGAGGATATCGATTAATTTGACTAAGGTAACACTTTTTAACTTATGTGAGAAAGAATTCCTTTTTCTCAAGATCCATCTAGTTATCTGTGAATAACACTTTACAGTTTACACATAAATCACGGATCATTAATATTGACATATTTGACACAAGACAAATATTCCAAGCGTTGCCATATCTTCTGAAGCACAAGGCAGACTTAAGCATTGCCACATTTTTTTAATTTCTTTAAAATTTTTGTTGTAACAACTTTAAGTAAAATTTATTTGTTTAAAAAATTATTAATTAAAAATAAATATATATATATATATTTATATGTATATTCAGAATATAAATGCACAAGAAAAGATATGATAAATTTTTCAAAAATAATTATTAAAGATAAATGGAAAATAGAATACTTTTAATCAAACAAGGGAAAATTTTATAAATATTTGCAATCAGGGATACCTTTTAAGTCAGGGTTTAAGAATATGACTATAAATAAACAAATGTTATCCACAATATGCAAATTAAGATATAACCACCATTTATGTCCTGCACATCTTTATAAAATTAATCTAAAAACGGATCCACATTGTGAGTGTGGAGAAACAGAACAACAGAACATGTCATTCTAGTATGTCAGTTAATAAATTTAAAAGTTAAATTATTTAATAATTTAATTTATCAAATTTTAGATATTACTAAGCCTTATAATTTAGTTGAACTTTTAGACAAAAAAGCTAAATATTTTAAATTGCTTTATAAACATATTGTATCATTAAAATTATAGATAAGTACAAAATATTTAAAAAACAAAAAAAAATAAAAAAGAAAATATATTTACATTTACATTTAAAGATAAAAAAAAGGAAAAAAAATTACAAACAAGGTTTATATATAATAATATTGGATAATGTAAATAGCTTAGTTCTACAATATGGGCGTATTATGCTTTAAAGAAAATATCATCTGTTAAAATAATGTACGATTTGTGGTTTGACTAGTGGCTCAGTTCCTGCAGTAAAAAAAAAAACGTGTTCATGGTATTAATCAGGTTATATAGGACTTTTCTGTCATAAAGAAGGTTTATAATATCTCTCAATTGGACGCGATCGAATGACTTTTCAAGATTTATAAAACATAGATTTGCAGGTTTGTTATATTCGATCGACTTTTCCATTATCTGTCTCATGACAAAGACTGCGTCGGTTCACGATATTCCTGTTCTAAATCCCTGTTCATCTAAAAGAGTAATCATGCTATTGATTATGTTCGTTATTATTTTTGTTGTTAGTTTAGGGTGGTGTTCAGTAGATTTATGCTTCTGTAATTTGATGGGATTTTCTTATCGCCTTTTTTGAACAGGAGGATTGTGATGCTCGATCGCCATTCATCCGGGATTTTATGAACCAAAAGAATCTTGCGAATAAGAATTACGAGTTGTTGGATAAGTCTCGGCCCCCAATACTTCAGTAGTTCATTTGTTATGTCGTTCACGCCCAGGCTTTTTTTGTTTTCTAGTTATTTAACGGCAGATTTCAC
Source organism: Agelastica alni (assembly GCA_950111635.1). Classification (NCBI taxonomy): domain Eukaryota; kingdom Metazoa; phylum Arthropoda; class Insecta; order Coleoptera; family Chrysomelidae; genus Agelastica; species Agelastica alni. The sequence continues at coordinate 3,270,000 of OX467717.1, forward strand.
GTGGAATTTCTCTATCTGCATTACTTTGTTTTTTAAAATTTTGATAAAGGGAGTACAAGTGGAATAAGTTAATAAATTTGTGTACTTGGGTTTAAAGTTTGCGAGAGATGGAAAGTATGACAGTGACATTAAGCAAAGGGTGTTGGCAGGGTGGGGCAATGCATAGCTTTATGAACAGCCAGAAAGTGTAAAAAAAAGCACGTCTGGCTGTGCATAAAGGTTTGTTTGTTCCTACACTTATGTATGGTACTAAATGTTGGGTTTGGCAAAAGAAGCATGAAAATAAGATTAATGCTGCGGAGATGAGTAGTCTGAGAAGTATAGCCGGAGTGACTCGGTTGGATAAAGTAAAGAATAGTGAGATAAGAGAACGCTGTGGTGTAAAAGAAGATGTGGTTACATAGATATATAAAGAAATGCTTAAATGGTTTAGACACGTAGAAAGGATGGATGAAAAAATATTGACGAAACAAATTTTTAAGGCGAGGCGGAATGGACAAGTCGGTAGAGGTCGACATCGGCGAACATATCTCTATCAGATCGACATTGTTTTGACGAAAGGCCAGGTCAAGAGTACCAACAACCGACGAGCATGTGCGAGAGCACTGATGAAAGTAGAGAAAGTAGAGAAAGCAAAAGATGTGTGTAAAAACCTTAGCAAGTGGAAGAAAGTGGTCTCTGCCTACCCCTACGGGAAAAAGGCGTGACTATATGTATGTATGTTATCTCTGGTGTGTTCAGTTTAATCATGTGTTTTTCCTTATTGTAAGGTAGGGTGGATGAAAATACGAAAATTTGAATTTGGAAACTGCTTGGTGTGTAATAGATGATCTGTGATAAGATGTTACGAGAAACAAAATCTGAAAATTTTATTTTAATATTTTGTACTGCCCCAGGGGTGGTAAAAGAAAGTTTATATATTTTTCACGAAAAAAATTAAAATTTTATTTTAAAGTAAATTATTATAAACAGAACATTTAAATATGAACCTACACTAAAATAAAATTTCCTAAAGGTACTACAATCGTATAATTGATAATAGTTAGCACTTAGTCAGCAGCTTGATTTTGTATTGAACGAAGGCTATATTCTCCTTGATTCAATCTTCGCTCTTATGGAACCGTCTTTATTTGATGAACCACATACAGCTATCGATGCTTCTGTTACAGTTTTCACATGTCTTTTTACGGCTTAAGTGTGACATGAAAAGCCATTTATAGAAAGCAGTAGATTCAGATAACAGTTTTTTGTTGTATGCAATTTAAAATTTCATGATCTGTTAAAGCTTTTGTCACTGGAGGTTTAGGGAGTACAATATTTTTTCAATCTACCAATGTTACCAACAATTGAAGTTTTTTCCTTTAAGAATTGTCGCTCATGTATTAAAATTTATTGGCTTCTTTCACAATTACAATCATCTTGACTCAAACACTTGCAAGTTGCAATGTCAAATTTTTTTTTACTGTTTTCTAAAAACTCCTATAACCTCTTTCAGTAACTTTCGACAGATTTTCGTTTTTTGTAAGTTTTTAATAAATTTCCATGTTTGCCGTGATATGATTTGATGCGTTTTACTATAACTCGATGTTCAATTGTTGGATTTGAAACTTTTTGTACTTTTAAGGCTACAGTTTCTGATGTTTTACCAACGCGATTTTTAAATTCCTTCTTCACCTGTTGATTTAATTTGCTAATCCACAAATATTGCTTCATAATGCTTTGATATGTAGGTAAAACATTAGTTGCCATTTCCTCGGCAGATCCAAAAACAGGACACAACAATTTGCTTCGTAACAACGCCATATTCAAAAATCTTAGGGCGTTCGAAGAAAACCAGTTTATTACGTAATTTCAGACACTTCACCACGGCAAGCCTAAGACAAACTGAACTAAATTACACGATTACGATTACACCAAAACAGAAATATTTTTATTATCGGCCAGCCTCCCACTCGACTGTTGATACAAAACTATTATACTGTCCGTTCTAAAGACATACGTATGTGGCACTTTGTTTTTGTTTAATCGAGTTGGGGCAGTACTCGCTGTTAATATTTTTTTCTCAAATTTTGCCAGAACATTCTTATTGTCACAGAGCACCGGCTTTGCAGCAAGCAAATATTTTTTTTTTAGTATACAACCAATCCACCCTATTGTACAGATCCGTGAAATATTGGGTCCACGTCTCCTTTTTTATTGGGTTTGATTTCTTTAGTTCTTTAATTTCATTTTGCTGGTTACTGGGGAACCGCCGCATTTGCTTCTGTACTAAGAGATCTGTATTTTGAGTAAGCCAACTTTTTTTCTTTGCATTTGTTTTTTACTTTTTGAGAGAACCATGGAGTTTTATTTACTCTTTTGGAATTGTATTTAATTCGGGCAAAATTTTGTGTCTGCTTTAAATGATATAGGGTACCCTACTTATTTTTAACACGTTCTTGGTATTTAACTTTAAATTGGTACATTTCAGCCTAAAGACAATCACTAATCTTTTTTTTTTAGTCCTTAAACAATTTAAATTTTTTTTTTTTTTATTACGTGTTTATCTTATTTGAACAATGTCTTTCTGGCAATGTATGTGTTTCTTTTTGGCCAGCACACGAGTAACATCACGTTCTTATGTCAATTTCAGTTAATCGTTGAAAATAACCTTCTGTTTTTGATCCTGAGGGACATAAGAGGAAATTGTACTAACACAAAAAGTCTTGTATCTTATTTAAAAAAAAATAATTTCAAAGGTTACTTTTATGTTTAGTGGATAACAAGGTATAGGGTAAAGTTTTTTTTAAGGTATTATTGAAAATCAATAAAATCAATAATATTATGGAGTTTAAAAATATACCACATTGGACATTAATTTCTGTTAAAAAATATTGCCTATTTAATTTTTGTGTCTTTAATTTGTTTAACTTTTATCGTCTCCCTTATTACTTCATGTAATATCACCTAAATGTTTTACGTACCTAAATTAAAGTTTGAATTAGTTATGTATTAAAAATTTACAGCACATAAGAGAATGACTAAAATATTTTAATGCAATAAAGAGAAATATTTAACAATTTTTTAGGCACAAATTAACTACGCACAGATGCGAAACCCGGTGGAAGTTCAAACGGTTTTTTGATGTATGTATGGACAATTAAATGGGTCTCATTGCATTATTGCCACTATCGTTGCTCTAATTATTTAATAACGTTTCTGTGTGACCAAGGCTTACGTCCGGTTTGAATGGTTTAAATGTTTATCTCTCTCGCCGAAGACTGTATCCCTAAACTTTCGAATCTATCCATAATCTGTGCTTTGAGACAACTTTTCAAACATTAAATATTAGGTTTTTTTCTTTTTCAGTTTTGGCTATACCACGTACGGCTTAATTATAAAATAAATTTAATATTTCGCAAGCAATGTCATGTTATGTCACTCGTTTTGACGTGGTGACGAAATCGGTAATTTTTTTAAATTGAAATAGATGACTTGTGATACTTCATATAAAAGGTCTTTAAATACTGCATTTAATAATAATAAATAAATTTATTTGTTTGTATAGGTTAAAGAAAAATTAATATTTTATTTCAGTAATAGAATAATTTTACATCCAATAAAATACAACATTAAAATAAGATGTTCAAAATGCCATCCATTACGAGAAAATCTAGGTGCGTAAGATCTGAAAATCTTGGGGGCCTTTCTATCGGTCTGCATCCACTTTTTTAACATAAATTTAATTTTTAAAGAATATTTGGGGCTACGGCAGTGCCATACATAAGTGTAGGAACCAACACACCTCTATGCACAGCCAGACGTGCTTTTTTTGACACTTTCTGAATGCTCATAAAGCTATGCAGTGCCCCATTTATGTTTTTTCCTATCAACACTCTTTGCTTAATGTCACTGTCATAATTTTCATACCTCGTAAACTTTAAACCCAAGTACACAAATTCATTTACTTGTTTTACTCTTTCTCTTTTAATCAGAACTTCATAGTTCGTCATGTTTTTTTTATCTTTCAAAAACCATTACTTTCGTTTTGTTTATTTTCATCTCTTTGATTTTCAGGGCATCATGCATAACATTAACTATCGCCTGCAACTCCTTCCCAGATGACGCTAATATGACTTTATCATCGGCGTAAAGAAGGCATTTGACGATCAAATCATTTATTTTTAATCCATACGCACTCTTTTTCAAATCTTTTAAACAATCGTCAATGTATAAGTTAAACAGCCATGGCGAAGTCACAAATCTCTGTCTCACACTCTTTTCGATGTTAAACCAGTCCGTGCAAGCTTTGTTTATCCTGACACAAGCAGATATAATCCTCGTAAAATGATTTTAGTGCTTTTATTAAACTACCGCTTACCCTATACACATACAATGTCGACCACATATTCACTCCTCACCACTCTGTCATAGGCCTTTTCCAAGTCCATAAAAGCGCAATAGACCTTTTGACTTCTAGCCAAGAATTTTTCGACTATACCTCTGGCAATATATCTCGATCAGATCAACATTGTTTTGAAAAAAGGCCAGGTCAAGAGTACCAACAACCGACGAGCATAAATGAGAGCACTAATGAAAGTAGACGAAGCAAAAGATGTGAGTAGGAACCAAGTGGAAGAAAGTGGTGTCTGTCTACCCCATCGGGAAAAAGGCGTGATATTATTTGCATGTATGTATGTACCTCGTAATGAAAACACCTAATCCATACACATTAATAGAAGCGTTTAAACGTTTTATGAATATTGCAAACGTTTTTTAAAAATTTAAATTTTCATAAAGAAGATGAGACACTGCTTGATATTATTTGCATAGATCTTAATTTAACTTACAAAAAGGGTATTAAACTAAGCAGATTTTAGTTCTATACCATTATATCTTTTCGTAATATTTCTTGTCTTTGCTGTTACCTTGGAAAAATGTCTTTAAAGATTTATTGAGAATAGTGAAACCAAAATTAAATTAGGGATTATTAGGAAAACTAGTACTTACGTTTGTTACATTTTATTATTAATTGAAATAGTAACGTAAAACTAAAAAATTATCAAAAATTACAATCAATTTTTTTAGGATTGGAAAAAATACCATCGTTTTTTATTTAACCACACTTTGGTTTATAGCCTGCAAAACTCGAGTGATAGTCAGTATGAAAAAGGAAGGAAAGAGAAAGCGAGGAAAAAGAGAATAATCGGGGGTGCCTAGCAAATTTGTTGGTGAAATGCTTGTGCTTGCACTGAAAGTTGTCAAATATTTGTCCTGCGGGGAATTTTATTAGAAATGTATCCTCACGTTTCCTGTCGCGTACCTACTTTCTCGTATGCCAGTTTCCATAACTCCGAATGACTGTTTGCAGGATAACGATTTCCATGTGAATAAATATAAGCGCAGATCTGTGTCCTCCCTTGTGTTTGTTCAAAAGGGAGGAATATGGGGGAAGTATTTGCAGATGTCGTATGTCAATAACTGTGTTTGTGACTTTTTGGTTACGACTGCGTTAAGTGAGCAATAACTTTACTGTCAAGTTTTTGATTAATTTATTTATTTGTATTTACTTAAAATTAAAAAAATAGTTTAATTTCAGTCAATTAAAATATTTGCAGTCAAAAACAACTATTTTGTTTAAATTATAATAGGTGAATACGAGTATAGTCGGCACGCATTTTGGTTAGATCGCGCAAAATAAGTGAATCATAAAATTTACCGATTGGAAGAAAGTATGGGCGAACAATTGAGACACCTTGAAATTATAATATTAATTTGGTTATTTCGAAAATATTACTTTTTTGGGATTTTATTTTATTTTGTTCCCCAAATAAAAAATTCAAATTTAAAAATGATAATTGGCAACAAATCTTTGTAGATATCTTCGTGTAATTACTACAAAATGATTTTTGCGGCTTACGGGTAGTGCGATTTAGTAAAAATCGTCACGTAACGACATACATCGGTGGTTCAGTGGTAGAATGCTCGCCTGCCTCGCGGGCGGCCCGAGTTCGATTCCCGGCAGATGCATTCTTTTTGTGCTTTTACCATTTAATACATAATTTTTTTAGTGAGTAAAACAAAGTGAACTAAAAACGAATTAAAGTTTAAAAAAACTAAAAATTACGCTTATAGATTTATTTAGTTTAAAAAGTAAAAATTAATTCTTAACATGGGAATAAAATTACTAACGAAAAAATTAATGACACTGTCAAAAAAAAATGAATGTCACTGCTTTGTATGACATTTTTAAACTAACTCTGCCTTTCGGAATGAAAGCCCACGCTTTTAGAACAGCGACATTAATTTTCTCGTCAGTAATTCTATTCCTATGTTAAGAATTATTTATAAATTTTTAGTTTGTTCTCTAAAAGCGTGTTTTTTAGTATTTTAAAACTATAATTTATTGTTTTAGATCATACGTGAATATTGTTTTATTATTGAAATTAAATTTTGAAAAATGGAATCTGCAGCAAATGTGTTTAATACAGATTTGAAAAAGTAACTTGATATAATTAAATAACTTGATACAAGTATTTACTTTTTACATTCGTATATTGTACATGTGATTTAAGTGTTTACTATTTATATAACTATTTAAATGATAGGGAGACAATAGTGCAATCATGTGTTCCAGAAGAGTATGGAAATTGCAAACGTCAAAGTGCAAATAAAATACCAAAAACCAATGCTTAATGCCAACAACAATTCCGGCAGAATTAAAATAAAACCAGCGAGTCTTATAGTAGTCGCATATGATGTGTAACATTTGACATCTTACCTTAGTTAAAAGCAATTTTAAAATTATATTCTGAAAAAAATGGGCCAGGTATTATTTAAAATAACTATTCATAAAAAAATAATTCTTTTTAATAAAAATTGTATTTCATTTAATTGACACTAGGAGTGACAGAAATCAACCTCAAAATTTAAAAAGGCTAAGAACTGAAATATTTTATTCGACTAATTATTTATTATTACTTACTTGAATATTTTATCAATGATCTGCATTTTATTGAGACCTATTATCAACAGTTAATATTTATTTATATAGTTTACGCATATAACAGCAAACTTTATACACAACACTGTAACTTAAGTGCACAGCTGATGGCTGACAGTACCGACCTCTCGTAAAATTGGTTGACGGCTATCTGAAAGACAACTCTACCACCTTGCACTCATTAGTACAATCAAATAGCGCTTGCTTCCGAGACTTTCTGTTACACAATTCCTGTTACATTTCACGAAATCACTCCGACAAATTGCTAAAAAGCAAGAGGAAAGATGTTACACATCTGTTATACACTTCCGTCCCATATCACGAAATTACTACTCCCACAAATTGCAATATCGAATGAAACTTTTTAATGTAATTCGTTTTTTTAGAATATTTGCCTTAAAAATATAATTTACAATAAAAATTAAGTTATACAGATTTTATTTCAAATTACATTCAAAGTTAAAGAAAAAACGTAAGTTCCTTACGGGGGTTCTCCGACCACACAAATTTTTTTCGTTCCATTTTCTTATAATTGCCTTATTTTTATACCTAAAACCTTGTCACTTAGTTATATTTGAACAATTATTGAGCGTAGTATACAGATTCATTTTGCTGCTGTTATTCCTGCAACATTTTGATAAAATGTTTTTTAAAAATGTGCGATAGTAAAAAACTCAAATCAAAAAGAAGCGAAGAGTTACATATTTCTCTGATGATGCCAAACGTATAGTGAGATGTGTTTATGAGGGGCTGTGATCTGAACTTTTTGTATCTAAGGCTATAACAGAAACGGTTTGTTTAACGAAAGTTTCGGAAGCAATCGTTTACATGATTCTACGACGAATATATACATCAAAAAAAAAAAAAAAGGATAGTGACAGGTTTCAAAAAATAATAAGTCATTTGATTAAACCCATAATCAAAGCAGTGAACGAAATGTATGCAGCAAACATTTTTTTAACCATTGAAAGTCTTCGACGTGGATTAATTCGGAAAGAAATTGCAACAATACTTTGAACGTTCCTTAAAGGCAATCATTTTAAATATAAAACCATAGAAAAGTAGTGAAATAATTTCTTTGAGAAACGAATATATAAGAAAAATAACGGAATATAAAAAAATTGTATATTTGGACGAAACATGGAACGATACTCATGACACACTAGAAAAAGGGCTGGACAAATAATGATAAAAATGTTTAAATACCGTACCTTGCTATAGAGGAAAAATAATTATAAAATTTACATTCCGGCGGAAAAGATGGATGGACCGACGATGCATCATTAATATCGGCTAAAAAAATTTAGATTTAGACTACCACGATGACATGGCAAGTCTTGGTTCAAAAAACTCTGCTCTCAGAATTATTAAAACACAGCTTAATCGTTTTGAACAACGCTTCTTATCACTCCAGGTTAATAGGACAAATTCCTAATTTTACTTAGCGCAAATCACAAATCCAAAAATTTTTTCTTAAAGGTTGTTTAGTTCAACGCCCACAAAACACAAAGCGGCACGTTTTCCAAGAAAGTGAATTCTTCAAATCTGTCCATCACTATGTCCGGAAATACCCTTGAATCAAATCCCTCTACCTCGATTTTGAGAGTCACGGTGTCTAATAATATGTCTTGGCATGACCATGTGGCTAACATCGCGAAGCCAGAGGCTGGGTTTTCTGTGGAAAGCTAAAAAATTTTTTACTCCTGATCAACTGTTGACGACGAACAAGGTTCAAATCCGACCTCTACTGGAGCATTGCTCGAAAATTTGGGGTTCAGCACCAAAGCATTCTCCTTATCTTCTAGATTTCATTTAGAAAGGGGCCATTCGGTTGATAAACAGCTCAACTCTTACAGATACCCTTCACCCACTAGAGTATAAAAGAAAAGTTGCAGACCAGACATTACTTTACAGATATTTCTATAGCAGATGCTCCAGAGAAATAAAAACTCTTATACCACCACTGGCCACATTCAGCCAAAGAACTTGGCACGCTGATCAGTCTAACCCATTTACTCTCAAAATTGACACTACAAGGACCAATCTATATCAAAAATTCTTTTTTTACAGTGCTGCTACGGAATGGAGCAAGCTTCCAAAATCAGTTTTTCCTGAGAACTGATCTAGTAGTGATGAGTACAAGGATCTAATCTGACCTTTACTGGAGTATTGCTCGCACATTTAGGGCTTAGAACCAAAGCATTCTCTTTGTCTTCTAGATTTCATTTAAAAAAGAGTTGCAGACCAGAAATAAAAACTCTTATACCACCACTGGCCACGTTCAAGAACAAGCTTCCAAAATATTTTTTTCCAAAGAACCACGCCCTGCAACTTTTCAAAAAGCGGGTCCACAACCATCTCCTTTTGATAATCTCTCCCCCTTCTAATAGTGCGGGCCATCCGCGGCCCACACGATAGGTCTGCGATTAGTTTCAGTAAAAAAAACCATAGCATTCCCTTACGTCCCGCTTCATCACACCGCTCTGACCTCTGAACCTTCTTAAGTAGCATTTTTCTGTTAATTATTTTAATTTTACCAACTTAAAAATGGGGCAGAAATATATTTATGTTGATATATCCCATTAACTAGTTTTTCTGGATTTCACTAAACCAATGCTAAGGAGTGGAAGATACCTGTTTAACTTACTGCGAGATAATGGACCTAAGAAGAAATTAGTGTTGCCACAAAAGAAACTAGGATAGCGTGATACAATGATGACGATGACTTTAGTTGGTTTTATTTTTTGGTCAGGCAAGATATCTCTTAGCAAAAAAAGATCACGGATGTAGACTAATAAAATTAAATTTAAAAAAAAGATTACTTCCTTTTAACTATATAACGTTAAAAAATAAAGGTTTTTATTGTTTGGATTTTCTTTTTCTTATGATTGTGTCAGTACGGTAAATTTATGACCAATATACTGTGTGTCTTTAATAAACTTGGTAATTGGTAAAAATAACAGGTAAATAAATTAAATTACATTATGATTATTATCATCATTACGTGTACCTCCTTTCTAAGACCTTTTTTTTATTATTTCTTTACCTGAGCTGTTTGATATCATCTGACAACATTGTTTTTCACGAACCTGTTTTCCTATGATGACTTTTTATTTTTAATTTATGTATAGGATTCACCAGTTAGTACTTTATTGATTAGATATCTGTCTTACCATCAAATGTCATCTTTGACCTACAATAGATTTGTGACGCGAAGAGACATCTCGACGACAGTGTTGCTAGTATAAAGTGGTTTTTAAACATTACTTAAATGTAGTTTTAACAAAGTTAATTAGCATCAAGTAATACCTTTAATTTGTGATAAAATGGGCCATTACAAAGACACATTTCGGATTCCTCCATTTTTTCAGTACTATAATTTGCAGCATCTCTTCTTATAGTTATTAGTTAAATGTAGGTAATTTTTTACATACATACATATAGTAACGCTTTTTTCTCGTAGGGGTAGGCAGAGACTACTTATTTCACTTGCTGCGGTTCTTACATACATCTTTCGTCTCTTTCTCATTAATCAGTGCTCTTATACATGCCCGTCTGTTGTTGGTAGGTACTCTTAACTTGGTTTTTTTTAAAACAATGTTGATCTGATAAAGATATGTTCGCCCAGGTCGACCTCTACTGTCTTCCCTATTTACACTCGCCTTATAAATTTGTTTCGTCAATCTTATTTTATTTATCCTCTCTACGTGCCCAAACCATTTCTTTATCTATCTTTGTAGCCACATTTTCTTTCACACCACAGCATTCCCTTATCCTATTATTTTCACTTTATCCATCACTCCAGCTGTACTTCTCAGACTGCTCATTTCCATTTTATTTTCATTACTTTTATGCTTCTTCTGCCAAATCCAACATTCACTACCATACATAAAATGATTCTTTTCTTTGTGTATGGTATAATAAGAACTTTTTTTTAAAGGGAAGGGGAAACTGCTTGGGACGAGCAACGGGTTTTAGTGTTGATCTCGAACTTAGTTTTCTTATTCAGTTATCGATTGCTTCCGTTAAATTTTTGTCCCAAAAACCAATAGATTTGGTGAAAAAAATACTATACATACATTTACTTCAAAAATTACCGATGCTTTGAATGAAAGTAAACCATCTTTGTGCATATTCATAGACTTATCGAAAGCTTTTGACACTGTCAGTCATCATCTACTCCTACAGTCTTTAGAGGATATTGGAATGAGGGGTAATATTTTGAAATTGTTTAAAAGTTATTTGACGGGAAGAAGCCAGAGAGTTAGAATTAATGACGTGTTGAGTAGCGAAATGGAGATCAACTGTGGCGTACCTCAAGGTTCTGTGCTGGGACCAACTTTATTCAATATATACATCAATGGAATCTTTTCATTAAATAACAATGGAAACATATTCGGTTTTACAGATGACACAGCCATCTTTTATAAAGCCGATAACCTGGAATTCACTAAAAATTAAAGCTGAAATGGAATTTCCTCTCATAAAACAGTGGTTGGATAAAAAGTTGTTAACTGTTAATGTTGATAAAACATGTTACCTTCCATTTTGCTGTAATTCGGTTGGAATTCCTCCATTCGATCTCTTAACGATCTTTACTGAAACACCATTCCATATACACCAAGAGCGTAAAGTGAAATATTTGGGTATCGTTATTGATATTCATTTAAAATGGGACCTTCATATTAAATATACTGTTAATAAACTGAGAACAATTTTATTCAAATTTAGGAAACTCAAAGAAATCCTGCCACTGAAGTACTTGAAAACTTTGTACTATTCTCTAGTGGAAAGTCACATTCGCTATGGAATAGCAGTGTGGGCTGGAGCTCTGAATACTCATATTCATGTTATTGAAATTATGCAAAGGCGATTTTTAAAACTGATATTTTGTAAGAACAATAGATATTCTTCTAATAATCTATACTCTGAAACACAAATGTTAGACATAAGACAATTGTATTTTTTATGCACCACTATTAAATATCACGCAAGCAAACATACAGCATTGCTTCCCTCTTATCAGTATAATACTCGTCAGAGTAATCACTTTATTACACCTCTAATGGTTAGGGTCGTTGCTCAACGCTCATATACTTATTTCGCCCCTAAATTATACAATAACATACCAGAAATAATTAAATCTGTAGTAAATCTTGACAGCTTCAAAAGAGCATTGAAAAAGCACATCCTTTAAAGCCAAAGAACTGAGATGCTACGACTATTCGATTAAGTGATAAAAAATGTATTGATTCATAATTTTTAATTTTAATTTCCAACTAGAAATGTGTTGTTTTATTTACGAAGCTTCTACATATGCATACCCTATTTTGTATTTTTATATTTCACATCTAACATTTTATATCTTATAGTTCACTTTCTACACATGTGTATTTCTCCGCGAAACAAGTGCTTGCACTTATCGCAAGAGTTCCTTATTCACTTCCACCATGTATACTTATTCAAATTTTTGTATTTATTTATTTATTGAGTGAATAAAGTTATTATTATTATTATACATACATAAAGTCACGCCTTTTTCCCATAGGGGTAGGCGGACACCACTTCCTACGGTTCTTACACAAATCTTTTGCTTTCTCTACATTTATCAGTGCTCTCATACATGCTCGTCGGTTGTTGGTACTCTTGACCTGGCCTTTCTTCAAAACAATGTTGATTTGATCGAGATATGTTTTCCGAGGTCGACCTCTACCGGCTTGTCCATTCACACTCGCCTTATAAATTTGTTTCGTTAATCTTTCTTTATCCATCCTTTCTACGTGTCCAAACCATCTAAGCATTTCTTTATTTATCCTTGTAACCACATCTTCTTTTACACCTCAGCGTTATCTTATCTTACTATTCTTTACTTTATCCAACCAAGTCACTCCGGCTATACTTCTTAGACTACTAATCTTCGCAGCATTAATCCTATTTTCATGCTTTTTTGCCAAATATAACATTCACTACCATACATAAGTGTAGGAACCAACACACCTCTATGCACAGCCAGACGTGCCTTATTTGACACTTTCTGGCTATTCATAAAGCTATGCAGTGCCTCATTCATTTGTTTTCCTGCCAACACCCTTTATTTAATGTCACTGTCATACTTTTCATCTCTCGTAAACTTTGAACCCAAGTACACAAATTTATTTACTTGTTCCACTCTTTCTCCCTTAATCGAACCTTTACAGTTTGTCATGCTTTCTTCTCTTGTAAAAACCATTACTTTCGTTTTGCTTACATTTATTTTATCCCTTTAATATAAAATATAAATTTTATTCTTTATTTAATAATACCGGAGGTTAGTCCTTTGCAAGTCCACGAAAATTACAAAATTTCAAGTTTCTATTTTTATTTAAATTTGAGAAAACAGTTAAAACTTAATTTTATTTACCACCTTTTAGAGGTGATATCTTGAAAGAAAGTGGGCTGAGGAAATTTTGTTACAAAAAGGATCCATCATAATTTTATACGAGCAATCAGCCGAATTTTTTTGCATGAATTTAGACATACCCTGTTTATTAAATACAACATTTAAAATTTTTGAATAACCCAAACCCATTTTTTATTTTTGCTGTTGGGAAGAAAGAATAAATTTTAATCTTTAATTTTTAATTAATTGTTATAAAGGTAACTAAAAAATATTTTACACAACTTTATCTTTTAACATTTACTTAATTTTGTAAAGTATTCTTAATGCTATTAAGATACATTATCTATTAGGCCAATTCCCAACTTTTACAAAATTATAAACAACGTTTAAAATTTATTAATTACTCGAAACTACAGGATGGAAATCCTTAATTGAAAATATTGATTTTTCTGTCTTAGTTTCAATTGCTCACTAAATATCAGGGTATACCCGTATAGTATGCATAACTTTGCGGTTTTAGTAATTGCTTAATTAATTACAACGCTAGGGAAATTTGTAAGTTTCCCATTTTAATTTTAAATGCCGTAAGCAATTAAATGCGATACTCTGACAAAATAATATACTTTTAAATATTTAAATAAATTTATATTCTTTTTAAAAAATAAGCATTGCATTTTCCATCACGATAATTTAAAGATAAAATAACTTGCCACTGCTTTTAAATGTTTCGAATTGATAAACAAGACATGTGGTGTCATTCGACACCCGATAGCGTTACCATAAAAGTGTTTTTCTAAACCTCAAAAGTCGGGTGCCAATTTTATGTTACGATAAAGTTTCCTTTCCAAAGCCAATTGTGTGTAACGTTATAAGTTACTTTTATAAACTTAAATTACTCCAACTCAAGAGCCGCCAATTGTTAAGCGAAAAATTTTACTAATACCCGTTAAACTAAATTATTTTATCAAATTAAATTTTACCAAAAATGTGTAAAGGTCCAAGTACTAAAAAATAATTTAAAATAAATTTAACTAACTTACTGAAATGAAAAAAGAATAAAATATTTATAATTATTAATAATTGTAGGTACAAATAAAATTTGATGAATTTTTTAATTTTATTGTTTAAACTATTTATTAGCAGCTTATTAATTTAAAAAAAAAAGATTACAATATTATACTCAGTGTTCCGTGACTCCTTGATTTCTCGATTGAATTAAATTTGAGGAAATTTATAGATCTGTTGTCACATGCCTATTTTTTTCCTTCTACAAGTTCCATTATTAATTGTCTCTGATGAGTTTCGTATTCCTTGTTGCATACCGTACTCTGTGGTAACTCAAATATATCATTCGTTGTAGATAATGTTGCATAACTTGTAGGGGTAGGATTATCGTTTGTATTGCAATTTCTGTGTGGATGGGACTGGATATCTACACGGACGAGGCGATTGTGGAGCGCGGACTTGAGAAGATTGTGGGTTGACGTTTATTCCGCGCCATTTTTCTTGATTTCCGATATAGGAGCGGCAGTCGTGTGTTGAGAGTCTTGGAAGTCAGGTGTCGGTGAAAGTTTTTGGGACGGTGTGTTATTAGCACGTGTGCAGAACCTCTATGGGATTTCTTTCATATCTGGCTGTATTTGGGCCATCTTAATTGGATTTTGAAGAAAAACCATTTGATTTTTAACTTGACCATTTTGTCTTGCCTTTGTTGTGGATATTTTTGGATTTTTGGTGTCGAGTTTAATAGCCTTTGTCGGGATTTATTTGAGGGAAGCCATTGTTAATTAGCCGGTGCCGCCCCATAATCTAACCATCCCCAGGAGTAGCCCCAGAAGTAGGCCCAGGAGTAGGCCCCAGGAGTAGGCCACAGGAGTACATGTGAATTCGTATACCCAAAAATTATCAGTGATTTATTTTTAAATATATAACGCCGTGTCTCATTTCGACACCACGAGTAAGTTCTGTTTTAGTTTATAAATATAGTACTTTGTGAATTCGTATACCCAAAGGTTATAAGTGATTTATTTTTAAATATATAACGCAGTGACTCATTCTGACACCACGATTACGTTCTGTTTTAGTTTATTAATATAGTACATTGTTGGAAACTATTTATTGCATTAGATATTATGCCAAAACTAAACTTGGATTAAAATAACCTTCTCAATAATTCTTTATGTCCAAGTAAAAATATATTTTCTTTCTACTTATTTGTAAATATCCCACAATCTTGATATTTTAAAGGACAACCAATTTAAAAATATTTTTAAATAAACTTGATTGTTTTGGCAGTGAAAATCTTTATGTAAACGGTTAACTAGTGAATTATCAGCCTTTATGTAAATGTTTGAATTAGTGTTATTAATGAGTTAATTTATATATGTTTTACCTTTTTTTTTCTTTGCCTTTATGTAAATGTTTGAATTAGTGTTATTAATGAGTTAATTTATACATGTCTTACTTTTTTTTCTGTAACCTGGTAAAGTCTGTTACTCTTACTTCTGTTCTGGTTATTTTATAAAGTTGTAAATTTTAAATTTTTGGTTTGTTTTAGCAAAAAAATTTTACCATAGCTGTTAACTTTGACTATATTTGTTATGATGTTGCTATTGAGCTGTTTACCTTAATTATTTATTGTGTGAGTAAAGTATCCAACATATTTTTGCTATAATTTTATTTATTTGGTTCACCATAATCATAGTTGTTTATCTTGTGGCTCTGCTGGTGCCTATAAGATCTAGGGGTTTTCGGCTTATACCGTTTAAGTCGGTGGCGCGGCTCACTTTTATATATTTTTTTTCTACCCTCTACGGCTGAGCTCCGGCATAATTTGCCAGTAGATAAACCGCTATCAAAGTACTCTTTAGAGAACGAAAAAGACGTGGCACTGTTCACGGATCCATACAACCATATTTTTTCTAAATTTATCATATTAACTAAAAAACTAAAATTACTTAAATAATTTTATAAAGAAAAATCACTAAAAATGAATAAACCCAAAACAAAAACAATCGGATTATTTAAATGTAATACCACAAAACAAGCTATATAATCGACGTATTTTGGCTTCAAGGTTCACACAAATGGGTAAAGGTCTAAGTACTAAAAAATAATTTTAAATAATTTATACCAACTGACTGAAATGGAAAAAGAATTAAATATTTATAAATAATAATAATTGTACAATTAAAATTTAATAAATTTTTTATTTTTATGTTTAAACTATTTATTAGCAGCATAGTAACCTGAAGAAAAAAAGATAAAAATAATATACTTAGTGTTTCGTGACTCCTTAATTTCTCGATTGGATTAAATTTAAGGGGATTTATAGATCAGGTCACGGATCTATGCAACCATATTTTTTCTAAATTTATCAAACTAACTAAAAAACTAAAATTACTAAACTACGTAAGGGCTCCAAGTGATTTTATAAAGAAAAATCACTAAAAATGAGTAAACACCAAACAAATCCAATAGTATTATTTAAATGTAATACCACAAAACAATCTAAATAATCGACGTATTTCGGCTTTAAGGTTCTTAAAAATGTGCAAAGGTCCAAGTGCTAAAAAAAAATTTAAATAATTTTAACTAACTGACTGAAATGGAAAAAGAATGAAATATTTATAATTATTATTTATTGTACAAATAAAATTTAATGAATTTTTAATTTTAATGTTTAAACTATTTATTAGCAGCTTACTAATCTAAAAAACAAAAGATTAAAATATTATAGTCATATACAGTGTTCCGTGACTCTTTGATTTCTCGATTGGATTAAATTTGAGGGGATTTATAAATCAGTTCACGGATCTATGCGACCATATTTTTTCTAAATGGTTTTCTAACAATTTTTGGGACGAAATTTATGATTTTGCTTCGGATTTGATACCAACACTGTAGATATAAGCCCGGCAGTCAACGTGTTAAATAAAATAAAGTTTTTTATTTCATTAACACGTTGACTGCCATGTGCATATAAAAGTATAAACGTAAGTTGGGTTCTGTACGCCGCGTGTAACAATAATTTGGTTCTGGGCGTGTGTATTCTACTAGGGCACGCTTAGGATAGGTTTTTTATGGCGGAATGGTTGGCGTGGCGTAGAGTTACACGTCTAGCAACTTAGCCTAACAAAATTTGAAAATATTTTTGAAATACAAGGTTTTTATGTGAAAAAGTTTATTATCACAAAAATACAAACATTGTGGTTATATCAAGAACAAAAATATAAAAGCTTATAGTATAGTAACATACAAAACATACAAAATTCAAATAAAAAATGTGTTCTTTGTTTTGAATCTGGAAAAAAAATTGTTCTAAGCAAAGCAATGGTTCATCTGTGCATGCTTGACATCGCGAGAAGTTGTTCGTCAATGATTTATTTATACTTAGTAAGCAAGTTTATTTTAATTTTTAATTTGAACATCATCTGTCACTCCAACATCTTTTTTAAAAGAAAATTCTGCAAAATTACCAACAATTAGTCCCCATTACTGTTCTTCTTTACTATCGGTATCGTTCTCGTTTGCTTCCTCCAGCTCATCTTCACTTTCAACATCATTAGACTTTGCAATCAATTGGGTTCGATTTTTAAATTTTTTTTTATTTGAGGCACATCTATCAGAAGAAATTTTCTTTTTTTGTGTACCAGTTCCGAAATAGGCCTGTTTACGTTCGTAAGACATTTTATACACTTCCACAAACGCGATTATGCCTCTACGAAATGTTAATGGTGACTGAGCACAGTGATAAACTTATTCGCAATACTATGTTATTCAATTTATGCAAGTTAAGACCTGAAAGCTGTGTATTTCAGGGAATACACCTGGCGCATAAATACATGATAACAACTCTACGCCGCGTTTATTGCTAAGTCACACGGGGGCGGAAGAGGGTAAAATCACAAAAAAATGTAATTTTACATTATAATAGTACAAAATGCATAATTATTTGGAAAATTAATTGTAAAAATTGGTGTGGCCTAAGTGACCTTTCCCAATAGTCCAAGCAATACGGCATGAAATAAGTGATTCTACCTGAAAACCGACTGTGCCATTATGTTCAGGTAAGTGGAGACAATACTTGTATCATGTTTTCGACTCTCAAATGTGGTCACCCTATTTATTATAAACTTTTTAAACAAAAAAAGGCAGTTTTTTTAGTTTTAAACTAAACAAATAATGAAGTAATCAAAATGGTATACGTAGACAAAATGTAGGTAATTAAATAATAAACATAACAAGCTTTCGAGCGACTAGATCGGATAATTAGAAGCCGAGAAAACTACGGAAAAGCGGAAAATTCGACGTTTTTTTAAAAATTCATATCTCCTATGTTTATTATTTTGTAGAATCGATGTATGAAATATCAATGAGTTGGAAATATGAAGTTAACGGGCAAGCGCTTGTTGTTTATTGGTTACAATTTCACGTTACTAGCTTCGTTATTAATGGAGATATCGTTATCAATTTGGACTGGGATTTTTTAAAAAATTTGAAAAAATTCGAAATATTCCGAGAATACTTCATTTTTGGTATAGGGTATGTGCACAAATTTTATCTAATTTTTAAAATAAAAAATATTTGGTTCCATTTCAAATCACAAAGTTGACGTCTACTTCCGTTGTGACCGGAAGTGCCACATTTAAGACAACAGTATATTTGAACTAAACGTCATCCAAAACCTACAGCTTCGTAATTTCTGATTTTTAACATTACTTTTAATCAAAACTTCTCGCGCTAGACCCTGTATATTATTTACTCAGTATTAATTACTAGAAAAGCACAACTAAGGAATATACAAATAATTTAATATTCTAGTAATTTTACATCAAAGAAATAACAGTCTTACATAATAAACCTCTGTCTTTATTATATTTTTAAACAGTCAAATTCCTAAATGAGCAATATAATTTTGCTTATAACATGAGCAAATAAAAGGCTCTCTTTTATTTACTTCACAAAATCATTTGACTAAGTAGCCTTATTACAACGTTCTCTCTTTTGCTACTTTTTTGTTTACCAAATCAACAATGCTATTTGGATTTAATGCTTCTTTTTATATGCTCTTACATCCGAATTTTTACCATGATCTTCTCAAAACTACTATAAATACTTGTCAAGCGTAGTAAACCAAAAGGTATTTGTTGTTTTATGTCAATATACCCTCTTTTATTTTTATTAAAGTAAAACTTCTTTACGCGGAACGCTCGAAAAAGAAATAAAGAGAGTGAATCGGCACAAACGTGACGTCATCACTTTGGAATCTTACGAGAATGCATGCCGTTTCTCCTCCGCTTCCACTCCGTTCTTTTTCCTCCACCACACTACTCCATATACAATGCTACGCGCGCACTCTCTTGTAATGAGTACCTCATTTTATGTGCGTTTCACAAATAAAACGTCCAGTAGGAGTTGCTATTTACAGAAATGTAAATATAAAAAATAACATTTTTTTACTGAAAATAGTCGCAAAAAGTGTAGACCTATCGTGTGGGTCGCGGACGTCCCGCACTGCGACTATTAGAAGGGGGAGGGATTATAGAAAGGAGATGATTGTGGACCCGCTTTTTGAAAAGTTACAGGTCATATTTGTCTGGAAACACTGATTTTGGAAGCTTGCTCCATTCCGTAGCAGCCCTGTAAAAAAAAATTCATTCTTGATGAAGATGGGTCCTTGAGTGTTAATCGTGAGAGTAAATGGGTGAGAATGATCAGCGTGCCGAGTTTTTTGGCCGAATGTGGCCAGTGGTGATATAATAGTTTTTATTTTTCTGGAGCATCTGCCATGGAAATATCTGTAGAGTAAAGTCTGGTCTGCAACATTTCTTCTACGTTCTAGTGTGTAAAGGGCATCTGTGAGAGTTAAGCTGTTTATCAACCGAATGGCCCTTTTTGAATGGAATCTAGAAGACGAAAAGAATGTCTTGGTGCTTAACCTTATACGTGCGAAAAATACTCCAGTTAGGGTCGGATTTGATCCTTGTACGTCGTCAATTCCTGATCAGGAGTAAAAAGCTTTCTAGTTTTTCACAGAAAACCTAGCCCCTGGCTAGCTGACTTTGCGATGTTAGCAACATGGTCATGCCAAACCATATTATTAGACATCGTAAATCCCAAAATCAAGATGATGGGACTTGATTCAAGGATATTTCCGAAAATTATAATGGAATAATTAGAGAAATTCACTTTCTTGGAAAACGTAGCACTTTGTGTTTTTTGAGCGTTGAACTGAGCAAGATTATTGGTTCCCTACTCGACGATTGCTTCAAGGTCTCTATTGATGTAGTCAACCTGTTCCTGCCTGAGTCTATTTGTATCATTTACTGAAAGTGACCGATAGGATGTGAATGTGAAGACAAGTCTGCTGTCGTCTGCGAAACTGTAAATGGGGTTTGTGGTGGTTTTCAAGAGGTCGTTGATGTGTTAAAGAAATGGGGTGACAGCAGTATAACACACCAGGGCAGAAAAGTAAGAAATGTCTCAGAGCACATGTTTGTTGACCTGTGGCAAAGCAGAGGTCATCATACATGGGTTTTGAGACATTTCTTACTTTAATGACCGTGGTGTGTATACTATTCTTCTCCCTACTGTAGGCGAAAGGTGGCAACTTCTTTTTTCGTAGCAGGCCGAAAGTGACGCTTTTTGCATAGTAGGGAAAAAACAATATTATTACTTATAATAATATTTTATGAGTGCATGACGTTGACGTTGTTCTGTCTCGTGTGAAACAAATGATGGGAAAATCATTATCATAGTTGCCATTTTTATATTTTTAAATTGCAAAATGGAAGACATTAAACGATTTCTTTATAAAAAGTTATTTATATTTACCAAAGAGGGACCTGCATGCTTTAAACATTTAAGAAATGCACCGCTAATTTTAACGGGTGATTTTAATGTTAATTTTATAAATGAATCGTCACAGCCATTACTGAATTTTTAAACGAACAGTTACAATAACAAATGAATAACAAATCTACAGAACCAACAGATTTATTAGTGATATGGATTCAAAAACTTATGTGTCATATTACAGTTACCACAAAACAATTATTACAGTAATCAAATATAATGAACTTGGCGTTTCTATAACTGAATTTTAAAATTGTAAAAAAAAAATTATTAAATACAAAAATATGTTAAGAATTTTAAAAAAAATTATTTTAAAAAATACAAATAAAGCATACTTTTTTACACACTAAAATTTATTATAATTTATTTTCATTCATAATCAATTAAAAATATTTATACATACATATAGTGACGCCTTTTTTCCGTAGAGGTAGGCAGAGACCACTTCCTTCCACTTCCGCTACGGTTCTTACACACATCTTTTGCTTCCTCTACTTTCATCAGTGATCTCATACATGCTCGTCGGTTGTTGGTACTTTTGACCTGGCCTTTCTTCATAACAATATTGATCTGATCGAGATATGTTCGCCGAGGGCGACCTCTACCGACTTGTCCATTCACAAACGTCTTATAAATTTTTTTTAGTCAATCTTTCTTCATCTATCCTTACTACGTGTCTTAACCATCTAAGCATTACTTTATCTATATTTGTAACCACATATTCTTTAACACCACAGCGTTCTCTTATCTCACTATTCTTCACTTTATCCAACCGGGTCACTTTGGCTATACTTTTTAGACTACTCATCTCCGCAGCATTAATCCTATTTTCATGCTTCTTTTGCCAAACCCAACATTCACTACCATACATAAGTGTAGGAACCAACACTCCTCTATGCACAGCCAGACGTGTCTTTTTTGACACTTTCCGGCTGTTTAAAAGCTATGCATTGCCCCATTTATTTGTTTTTCTTTCAACACCCTTCGCTCAATGTCACTGTCATACTTTTCATCTCTCGTAAACTTTGAACCCAAGTATACAAACTCATGCACTTGTTCCATTTTTACTTCCTCAATCGAAATTTTACGGTTTGTCGTGCTTTTTTTTTTTTCTAAAACCATTTCTTTCCTTACATCTATTTTCATTCCTTAGATTTTCATGGCATCATGCATAACATTAACCATCGCTTGCTACTCCTCTTCAGATGACGCTAATATGACTTGATCATCGGCGTAAAGAAGGCATTTGACGATTAAATCAATTATTTTTAATCCATACGCACTTTCTTTCAAATATTTTAAACAATCATCTATGTATAATTTAAACAGCCATTACAAAGCCACACTTCCCTGTTTCACACCTTTTTTAATGCTAAACTAGTCCTTGCAAGCTCCGTTTTACTTCTGTCCGTGTCCTCCCACCCAGTCCATATTTATCAAGTGCAAACTTATTTTGTTAAATTAACTGTACGCTTATATTAAAAATTTAATTAAATATATTGATATATACAAAATAAAAGACTTGTTCCAATTTTCATTTCACATACGCACGCTACTGACATTTATATTTTTCTCAAATGTGTGGGTAAAGACGGGTTGTAACCATCACCACCCGAACAAAATAAGCAAAATTCCAATATCAAGTTATTAGTATCGTTCCAACAATTCCAAAAATTCCAGTCCATTTCCCGCTTTCTCTACGGTGACGGTTGGCTGCTTAAATTCTCATATAGTCAACCGCACTCAAACATGAGTTACAAGCTCTCGAAGAACAGAAGGGCAAAGGACAAATAAGTGAATTCCTTTATATTTATTCAAAGCCCTATTAAAATACTGCTTTGGATCTACGACGGTTAATTTTAAAACCCGCACTGTGTCGTCCTTTTGCCCGATAATTAAGGGACTTGGCACGCACCGAAAGTTCTATAAGCCCATGAGGAGTTTGTTTAGCGGGCTTGTAAGAGATATTAAGTTTTAAGTGCCATTTGTTTTTCTTAATCCGTACAATAAATTTCTTTTGGTTGCGAAATTTTTAATTAAAAATAGTTGCATGCAAAAAACCAAATAATTAAATGTAATTATTTCGTAAATATCACCATACCTGGATATAATTGATTAAATATGTCTTAAAATATTGTCATTGTTTTTAAAATTCTTTAATGCCCTCTTGACATTCCAACCGTGTCTTTTAGTGATAAATGTTTTTGGCTTAGTAAGTAATAAGTGAATTCCACCATTTACCCACTGTAACGGGGGTCCACTACAGAACCCAGACTTCATTGTGCCACTTGTACATCCTATATAAATGATAACATCTTTAAGGTATATTGTTTTAAAATAAAAGTTTATATTGCTAAGCAAAATTCCTAAAGGTAATCTAGGCTTGATTTATTTTCTTTCATTCTTTCAGTATGTATTAATTTTTGGTAATGGTTTAAGCTGAATCGATATACTTACATACTCAACTATTCAAGAAAATTGGTATTTTTTTTCGATCTTGTTACAAAGAATACCCATACCATTGCTATAAAAACTCTTTTACTGAGACCTTGGATCGATTTCCGACTTTAGAATGTGATAAAAAGGAAACGAAAACTGTGGTAGAAACTCAAGAGATCCAATCTTCAAACGGACTACCAAACCCATCGCGCCTTCTTTGACCGCTTGACGCAAGATTAGTTAGAGGCGAGTAAAAATATGAAATAAAAACTGCTGAGAGCAGGAATCCCAAACAATTTTAAAAATATATAAGATCGAGCCTAACAGGCAAGGTTGATATTCCACAAGTAAGGGATGAAAACGGTGCGATAAAGAACGAAGAAGAAACAGTAGCCGACATTTTCGCCTTTATGTTTTCAAACTTCTTCACACACGAGTCTAATACTCCTTAACCCCGTATCCAACGGCAGCTTTCTGTAGAAAATGCCCTCGTATACATAGATTTTGACGAACACCCATACGCGAAAAACTAAGTAACCCGGCTTAGATAATATCTTGGCAAAATTTCTTAAAAACTGCGTGGCTCACTTAGTTGTCCCTCTACGTTTTATCATGACGCAATCATTTGAGTGCGGAGACCTTCAAAAATTTGAAAACTGCTCTAGTCAAACCTATTTTTAAAAAAGGCGACAAGTATGATTCCAAGAACTACGGGCTCATTAGTCTTGTCCCTAACATCGGCAAGATCATGGAAGCGATTATTGTGGATACTACGCGCAGGTTTCTTTCTCATCACAAGGTAATACCTGAACAACAGCATGGTTTCACACCGGGAAAATCATTGATGACAAAGTCTATTACATAAACTCGACCATGTGAGTATCCGTGAAAAACTGTTAAAGTGTATTTTCGCGTTTTTGTCTAATCGTGAGTTTATCGTCAAAATACGGTCACGCGTGAGTTTCAAAGGCCAGTTTTAAGTGGCGTTTCACAATGGGCGGTGCTGGCCCCTTTATTGTTCTTAATATACACTTTAGACATACCTTAAAAATTGAATTAGTTTTGTTCACTTCATGCTGTTGATACCAAAATATTCGGCAACCCCCTCCAGAGCTCCCAGGACATTCAAAGTGACCTGAACAGCATACTTTCTTGGAGTCGCGATTGGCTACTACCACTCAACTCATCCAAGTACAGTGTTATTCACTTGGGGGAAAATAACCCTTGATTCAATTACCATCTGGATAACGGTATCATCTCTGAAGTCGAACAACACAACGACTGCGAGTACTTGTAAACTCGAATCTAACGTGGAGTGACCGTATAACCCGTCAAGTGAAAAAATGCAAACACAACTCTATTCCTACTGAACAGAACATTCCAGAAACTAGACTTACGCTCTTTCTGCAAGCTGTATAAAACATACGTGCGTCTGATTCTTGAGTTCGCAAACAGTGTTTGGTTCCTGATGCTAGTGCGAGACAGAATATCTCTGGAAAACGTACAACGCCGTGCAACTCGTATCCCTTTAGGTTGTTTACGTCCCTCATACGAGGAGCGCCTTCGCCTCATGAATATTCATACTCTGGCTCACAGACAAATGAGGGGTGACCTCATCGCAACATACAATGCTTTACGTAGTAGCTCCTCTTCCACGAGACATCTCTTCCAACGGGCTGACGACAACCGCCTTCGTGGACACCCGCTGAAACCAAGAAGGGGCATTTTCAGGAGCACGCCAAACAGTTTTTTTTACCTTATCGCATTTTTCACGAGTGGAATTCATTACCCGATGATATTGTAATATCAAACAACAACAATCTCTTCAATGCACGTCTGGACAGATTCTATGAACAATAAGTCGTATTTAAATAGTTTACTTGTCTTATTTTTTTTCTATACTATTTTATATTTTATTTATTCATTTTCTTTTTCTACTAATATTGCCTGTACTTGCAAGTGTTTTTCTTAGAAGCTATAAAGGTTTTTCTTGGCTCTTGTTAATTTGTTATAATAAAAATAAATCTGTTTTATCCTAAAAGATGCTAATAAAATAAAAAAATTAGGGAATAACCAATACTGTTATCACTTCGGTTTACACTGAAAAAGAAATTGGCAGAAAAAATTTGGTTTAAATACTCCTGAGGTACGCCATCATGGTTACTTGTAAGAAGTCATCATTTATTGTATTAATATTCCACTTGTTTAGCAGGAAAAGTTTATCAAAACGTAATATTGAGAAACAACTTCCAGAATTGACAAGCATAATATTTCGTCTTCATTTAAACTCAGAGGTATGGGCGGTTATCATTAACTCTTCTTTTAAAGATTGGATTTAGGGAAGAAATATTGATTGGGGTTACTGTTTTATTTACATAAGAAAAGGTACACGGTAATTTACTCTTTTTTACCTTTATCAGAATTTGTGGTGCTCTAATTTTTGTCTAATCATGTAAAGGTACTTTAAACATTTAGGTTTTGTAAATTCCCTTTTCTTACAACTATGGCAAAATATAGTTTTCTGAGAACGACATTTTTTATAAGAATGATCTTCTCGGGTGCAGTTCCAGCAATGAAATGAAATGAACAGATTTCTGTTTGTTTGCGCCAAAATCTTTCCTATTATTAAGGATTTGTGGTTCCAGAATAACTCGAATCAGGTTCTAAAAAATTTGACCTACACTTAGGTGAAGATTTATATCTTTCAGACCGTTCACGGGACTCTTTCAATTTCTTGCATATTTTGTTTAAATTAGCGAAAGTAGGTAGTAAGTAGGTAATAGATTCCTTTTTATAATATCCACTATCTGTTTTTCACTACATTGCTTTTTTAATCTTTTGAAAAGATCTTCCATAGGGAAAATATATACAGGGTGTTAGTAAATAAGTACAAAAAACTTTAGGGGGTGATTCTGCATAAAATAATAATGACAGTTTGCTATATATACGTATGTCCGTAAATTATTCGTTTGAAATATACGGGGTGTTGGAAATTTTCTTAAAAACCGATGATTTAATAAATTAATAAAATAATAAAAAATTTAATAAAATTTTTGATAAGTTTACGATAATATCAATGCTGAAATTTTGAAATACTTATTACTTCTTAAAATTACTGAAAAATACCATTTTATCCAACACGTTGACAAATCTACGAAAACGCCGGTTATTGTTTATAGGACAGACTTTTAGCTTGCTTGAAAGCTGCTGATCAAAAGAGAGCTAGCTAATGATAGTTAAACGTTTACAAATCAATATTCACCCAAAAATCATATATTAAAAATGATTTCGTTTTATAATCTAGATTATTGTAGTTGTTAAAGGTTAATTTATAATGTGACTTTTATGACACTTTTTCTTCAAGTGCTATCTCCTATCAGAGGTTAAATATTGTTCTGGCTATCTTTACTCTATCTACTGCTGCTTTTTTCAATTTTTTTGAGCTGCATCGATACCGTTCCCTCAGGTTTTTCCACCACGGTATTCTTCCCCTCCCAATACTTCGTTTTATTTTAGTTTTCCCTACATTATTACTCGTAGCAACTGATATTTCTCCCCTTTCATTATGTGTCCTAAGTATTGAAGTTTTCTTGTTTTTATAGTTGTCTTTAGTTCACAATCCTTCTCATTTTCATTATTACCTCGATGTTTGTTCTTTTTTTAGTCCATAATATTCTTAACATCCTTTTATAACATCATATTTCCAAGGATTGTAATTTATTTATATATTCTTGTTTGAGTGTCTAACTTTCCATTCCTTTCCTTTCCTTTCCAAAAATACATAACATCTTAGCGCTCTCATTCTTAGCTGTATTGAAATATTGCGGTTGCATAGAATCTCATTTTATTAAAAACATTCCTAGCCGTCTTAATTTTGGTTTTTGTCTCTTTTGTTTGATCGTTGTTGTGTGTTATCCAGTCCCTAAGTATCTGTAGTTCTTTACTTTCTTCAACTGTGTTCCCTTAAGTGTTATTTTAGTATCTATATTTCGTTGTTTTGTAGATACCATATACTTAGTTTTCTTAATGTTTATTGTGAGCCCGTAATTCTCACAGAGATTATTTGTACGGTTCACTTATCTTTGCAGTTCTTCTGATGTACTTGCAAGGATAATCGCGTCAACAGCATATTTTATATTATTTATTGCCTTTCCGTTTATTATTATTCCATTTTTTTCCGAAACCAAGGCTTTATCAAAGGTTGTTTCAATGTATATATTAAAAAGCAACGGTGATAAAACACGTCCCTGTCTTACTCCTCTTTTTATCTCTATTTTTTTTAACAAGTTCTCCTTCAATATCTATTTTAGCAGTATCTGAATCAGTGTTTTATGACGGACCTTGCCTTTTCAAAGTATATATATATATATATATATATATATATATATATATATATATATATATATATATATATATATATATATATATATATATATATATAACAGATATGTACATCCTGATTTATATCCACGCATCTTGGTAGTTAGACATTTAAAGAAAATACGGCTTCTCTTGTCCCCATTCCATTTCTGAAACCAAATTGACTTTTGTCAATATTTTCTTCTATTTTTTCTATAAATTCTTCCATACATTTTTTTAAGAAAGTCCTTAAGAGTGTGAATTATTAGTGAAATAGTTCTATACTTATTACATTGAATGGCGTTTGGTTTTTTCGGAAGTGTACAAAAGGTTAAAAGTAACCATATAACGCTACAAAGTACTTTATGGGAATAATAATAATATTAATTAAATGCAGTGATCTGTTTTTCTTATCGAGATACGTTGTGATTTTCACTAGCCAGAAAATCAATGGCATACGAAATATGTCTCCTTTTTATTATAATATCCAAATAAAAAATGTGTAACTGAGCTACTGGAAAAGTTGGTGATAAGTACCTTCTTTTACACAAGCAGTGCCATACCAAAATTTCAACCAAACGCTATTTAGTGTTTTTTTTATCTTTGTTAATGTGGAAATTTTTTAAAAATTTAATTTTAAAGTAACAGTATGGTATTTGTTTAATGGAAATAAGGTTGCGCTTTAACAAAAACGGAAATTTTTCGATTTTATTAAGCATTCCATTTAAGCTTTAAGTGTCGAATTCGGGAAACATTGATTGCTAAGGATATTAAGCTTGTT
This sequence comes from Agelastica alni, assembly GCA_950111635.1. Taxonomy (NCBI): domain Eukaryota; kingdom Metazoa; phylum Arthropoda; class Insecta; order Coleoptera; family Chrysomelidae; genus Agelastica; species Agelastica alni. Next base: position 3,298,797 of record OX467717.1, read on the forward strand.
AATCTGCTAATTTTTTTTACAGGTTTAAATAAAAAAAAGGGTCATTTTAATTTTCTCTTAATATTACCTTCATTAATAAAATTGTTTAGGACATTTAATAAATAAGTACCATTAGTATCGTGCTCAATCTGTTTATACTTTTACCTGTTATGTAATAGGTCGATACTTTGTTAATACTAATGTTTATGGTAAATTATTTTAAATATTAAATAAATACAAATTGCATTCTTGTAAAACTGCCTAACCCTTAACCTATCATTATCATTTTAAATACCAAAGAGAAACGCTTTAAAAAATTTAAAGAAAATTAAATTAAACTAAAACAAAAACTTTTATGTAGCTACCTACTATACATACATTTTTTTCCGCAGAGATTACTACTTTCCACTTGGAACGGTACTTAAATACATCTTTTGCTTTTTTTATCGTCATCGGTGCTTTCATACAGGCTCGTCTGTTGCTGGTACTTTTGACCTGGTTATTCTTTATAACAATTTCGGTGTGAGAAACGTTCGCCTAAGTCAACCCCTACCAACTTGGCCATTTACACTTGTCATATAAAACTATTTTGTAAATCTTTTTTTATCTATTCACTTCAAGTGTCCAAACCATCTAAGGATTTTCTTATTTTTCTTTGTTACCACATCTTCTTTCACATCAAAGCGTTTTCTTATCTCTCTATTCCTAACTTTATTCATCAGAGTCACTTCGGTTATACTTCTTAAACTACTTATCTCCACAGCACTGATCTTACATTCATGCTTCTTTTGCCAAACCCAGCATTCACTATCATACATTAGGGTAGGTAAGGTTAGGTTAAAACGGCGGTTCGGAGAAAATCCACTTACTCCTTTTGGCCCGTTGTGATACCATCATGGACGGCGGTGCTGTCCACTTTTACCGTGAGAACCAGTTGAAACTTTTAATAAAAAGTGTAAGGTCTTAAATGCTTACTAAGCTGATATAAGATAAGTCATCAAAGTTTTGTTGCCCCAGTATAGAAAGCCGTTTTCTGTCTAAGGCAGGGCAGTAGCAGAGAAGATTTACCATCGTTTTCTCCACTTCCTTATCGTGACAGCTTCTACAGAAGTCGTGTCGTAGCTCTGCGATTCCCATGCACCGTGCATGGGATCCACCTGCCCAGTGTCTTGTTATGTCCGCGATCGCATTTCCAATGGACTCCCTGGTTAGAGTTAAAACATTATTAGTTGATGTAGATCTAGTTTAGGCCAAATCTGTTTTAATGATATGCATGTGGGTTCATTTTGCCACCTTAAGTTGGCTTTTTAAACTACTTTCCTGTGCAGGAGGAGCTGGCACTTTTTAATCGGTCCTCCTTGCTGAGATGAGACAGATACAGCTGGGAGGGTGGTGCCCTCTCTTGCTAGCTCGTCAGCCTTACAGTTGCCTGGTATGTCCCTGTGTCCACGAACCCAGACAATGTAAACTCTAAACTTGGTTGCTGGCTCATTCAGGGAGGCACGGCATTGCAACGCTGACCTAAAGGTCAAGTAGACTGATATCAGAGATTTGATAGCAGCATGGCTGTCGCAAAGAATGAATATATCGTTGAACTTTTGTTTGTTGCAGAGTATCCACACAGCTGCCTTGGTAATGGTTGTCATTTCGACTTTATTAATTTATATTTAATCCATACGCACTTTCTTTCAAATCCTTAAAACAACTGTCTACGTATGAGTTAAACAGCCAAAGCGAAGCCACGCATTCCTGTCCACCTTTTTCGATGTTTAACCAGTCCATGTAAGTTCCGCTTTTTTTGACACAAGTAATGGAATCCTCGTTAAGTAATTTGAGCGCTCGTATCGTATCAAATTACTGCTACCCCATACACAGACACTGACCACAATTCATTTCCCACCACTTTGCCTTTTTCAATGCCACGTAAGCGCAGTAGACCTTTTGCCTTTTAGCCAAAATTTTTTCAGTAATGCTTCGTAATGAAAGTGCATCCCTCTTATCTCTTAAATCCCGCTTGCACATCTTATATCTTTTCATTAGTTTCATTAGTCACTTTTTTAAATAATGCTGTAAAAATCGGGGAATTAAAATTCAGGGGAGGAATGAATACTCAACTTCGATATAGTGGACTGGAATAATCACAATTCGGATGGTTTTCTAACGTTTTATTTGACACAAAATATAAAAATACTATGTCTTTCTTCAAACAACGAACAAGGTACTAAGAGCACTACAAACATTAAACATTAAACATTAAATCTTACTTCAATGTCGTGGAAAAAAAGGGTTTAACTAACAAAATGAAATGAAACTGAGTGACCGTAGCCTTTGGCGGTCGAAAGAGTACTTTGTCACGTGCCTATTTTTTCCTTCTACAGTTCCATTATTAATTGGGTCTTTTCTGATAGTTTCGTATTCCTTAGTTACTCGTAAGTAGGGTTGCATACCGTATTTTGTTGTAACTTTAATATATCATCCGTTGTAAATAGTGTTGCATACCTAGTAGTGATAGGATTATTGTTTGGTTTGCATTTCTGTGTGGATGGGGCTGGCTAACAGCATGGACGAGGCGATTGTGGAGCCCGGACTGGAGAAGATTGTGGGTTGACGTTTATTCCGTGTCATTTCTTGATTTCCGGCCTAGGAGTGTCAGTCGTTGGGTGAGATTCTTCGAAGTCGGGTGTTGGTGAGAGTTGTTGGGATGGTGTGATATTAGCACGTGAGCAGAACCTCTACGGTTTTTTCTTTTATATCTGGCTGTATTCGGTCCATCTTAATTGGATTTTGAAGAAAAACCACTTAATGTTTAACTTGACCATTCTATCTTACCTTTGTTGTTGATATTTTGGATTTTGGTGTCGAGTTAAAATAGCCGCTAGCGGGATTTATTTGAGGGAAGCCATTGTTGATTAGCACGTGCCGTTCCATAACCATCATCCATATCGACGATAAATGTCAGTGTTATAAAGACTTGCTTGGTGTTTTTAGCAGAAATTATTATAATAATACTACTTGGTGTTTCTGTTCCTTGGATCATCGATGTAACAGTGACGTCTTTATGAAGTTTTCAATTGGTTACATAGTATTGAGTTTAATTTTATCAACTTATCAGTTATTATGTGCTTGATCTAAGTGTTTTCAACAGTTTAAAAGTAACGAATTAGTTTCATTAAATTTGTACCTGCTCCAAGTTGAATCTGAACGTATACATTACTGAATTATGTAATTATTGTAATGGTTTCAAATTATTATTTTTGTTGCAAGTCCATTTATTTTGTATTTTTTTAATCTTTTGCTATCAAGAATTCTATATAAAACCAATTATTTTTAAAATTTTAAATATTGTGAACATTTTTTTTTGTTAATTCTCTTTTTTACATCATTAGGTTTTTATTATTGTCTAAAAGATTGTTATAATTAATTTAAATATTATTTTAAGAAAAGTGTATTAAATTCGTTTAATCCGCTTTACAAAAATACAGAATTTTTTGTAAAAAAAAAATCAGAACATCATTTTTACTTAATTAATATATTGCAGGAATTGTAAATATAGTTTTATTTATTTAGTTCAACATAATTGTTTGTTGTTTATCGTGTTGCTAGTGCCTACAAGACCTAGGGGTTTCCGGCTTGTACCGTCTAAGTCGGTGGCGCGGCTCACTTTTATATATTTTTTTTCTTCTACCCTCTACGGCTGAGCTCGGGCATAATTTGCCAGTAGAGAGACCGCTGGCAGAGTACTCTTTAGAGAACAAAAAAAGACGTGGCAACTTCTTATTGCAAGTGACAAGCGATGTCTAAATCGCAATGGAAAAAGAGCTGTATAACAACTGTCGGAACAATACTACTAAAATAATCGTCGCCTTCGGCGGTCGAAAGAATACTATTATTGCGTTGAATCAAGCCGGCGTTTTTTTAAAGGAAACTTGCTAATGCGCCGACTCGAGAATGCGTAAGGGGAAGAGGAGCCGATTTTGCCCGGGGCAAAACGGTTTCAAGACATTGGCGTCACAAAGGGATTAAAATTGAAAAGAATAAAATTTAAAAAGAAATGTTGCGATCTGTAATTACAACAAATACATTTGCAGACAGTTTTCTGACGGTGCTAAGTAAACTAATATTTTAGTAGTTCCTGCACTTCTGCTGCAAACCTTGTTTTTGTAAAACAGAACGATAACAGCCTTGCACCAATCTTTTAGTACGCTTCCGTTTTTTCAGCAAATGTTAAAAAGGCAGCAGACTAGCTGTTTGAATTAACTAAAAAGTCTGTTTTTGTGCCACATCAGTTTTTCACAAATTTATTTTATTTTAAATTGCATTTGTTGATTTTAAAAAATAATACTTAAAAAATTTCACCTATTGACGTATAATTAATTTGAAAAACCATCTGTTAAAATATATTTTTATTATATTTAACTTATTTTTCCATAAAATACTTATTTACATAATTTAAAATTAATCTTGTGTAGTTTCAGCTAGCAATTTTTGTACTTAAATTTAATTTTAAAATCAGCTCGAAATCCAAATGAAAATTCACTGCACGCTCTTTATTATTTCTATGAAATTTTCAGAGCGCGTTATTTTTCCATTCTAGAAGTAAGCTTATTTTTTAGATATGGTTCTTGTCGCCAGAGACTGTAGAATGAATTTTTCATATTGGTAATGTTATCTACGCAGGTCCGAACATGCAAAAAGTTTAGAAAATATTTGTGTTAACTCGTGAAATAATATATTTTGTTTTTGTATTTTCTTTCTATACTTTATTTAAAAAACAACTTGGACCCTAATAATACAATATTTGCTTATCTCTGCTTTCGGCAATATGTTGGTATGATAATTATCCAAAAAAAATTTACATTAAAAAAAATCCTTAAGAATAGGTGATTAGAAAGAAAAGTGTGTTTGTAATAAAATTTAACAAAATATTACAGGAAGTAATATATTGAACCTAAACAGCAGAGTTAAATTCAATGGTATACCGATTAAAAACATAATTATGCATACTATACTAATTGCGGAAACACTGAAAGAGAAACTGATAATTGAGAATATCAAGCATATGGACAAAATTCATGGTAATTACAAAAAGTAGACAACAAATCTGTAGGCATTTTTATCCACGCGACAGTAATGGCTCTTGAGTTAAGGGTGTGCAATTAAGCAATAAAGGCACGGGGCCATAACCGATAAGTAGTAAAATATTTCCACTCAGATGGACCCTGGCAGTAAACGTGGAAATCCAATAGATGTGCGAGCGAGCCAGGTATGACATCGAATGTTTTTCATGATTAGATCACACCGGAGCGGAAGGTCAAATGTCATTAGAGGAGCATTACTATGTGGCCTACTTTATTATATTCACAAAATGAATTCAAAAAAATAGAACACAATGTGCTGACGGCAGCTGTTCGCCGGAGAACAGATAAGTGAGTTCAAATTGTTTATGGTTCTAAGATTGAAAATTCAAATTCATAAGGACGCCACTCAATTTAAATAATTGCTGTACTATATTTGGAGAATTGAAAAAACCAAATACTTATCTTTAACAAATACCTGAAATGATATAGAATTAAATTTAGCTTAGAAATCTGGGTTGGGCAAATAGGAGAATAAAAAACATATCACATACAAGAATATAATAAAGACACCAAAATGAACAAGGCAAAAATGTTATGGACCAGAGTAATAGATCATATCAGTAATAGTTAAATCAATTAAATAATACATATAATATATAACACAATACATTATAACATTACATATTATATATTATAATATATTTACCATATATAATATATATAACAATATTAAATTATATATCATATCAAGATACATACATTTATAGACCGGGTGTTATACCTCTCAAAATAACCAAAATAAGGTATATTGGTAAGAAATAAACCTGTGACCAAATCTGCTGTCACATAGTACTATGTGAGAGCTTCACAAGAGCTCTTTAGATTATAGTTTATAAAATTATCACGGTGGTATGATATGTGATATCAATAATTAGTTATTAACAAAAATGATGGTATGATAAATACTAATATGAATAATTAGCTATAAATAAATCTCAAAAAGTTAGAGAACACTAAAGGTGTAAAAAACCTGGTGTTAAGGTCCAATGGTCCATATATGTAGCCTCTATCCAAGGTCCACTTGATGTAGTTGAAGACAGCACAAACGAAGACAGGAAGAAGACAGGAAGCAGACAGGAAACAGACAGGAAACAGCTCAGCAAAACAAAGAGAAGATAAGAAGGCTCAACCTCTCAGGTCAGCCAGGGGTCGATGATGCAGCTCAGCAGGTCGCCAGCCTCTACCGGCTACTACTGGTCCTCATCCGGTGGTTGTCTGTCGACTCTGGTCAGGATTTAAAAGCGACTCGGTGTTGGCCCTCGTGGAAATCTTGACCAGAGTCAAGAGTTGCCACAAGAGTCGTCGTTCGTTTTCCAGGAGTCTGATGATGAGGGCTAAGCTGTACCCTAACACCCTAACAAAAAAATAGCCTCATGAGAGAACATGTGCAAAAGAAAAAACCAAAAAAATGAAGTAGGTATATTTTTAACCTGATCGATATCATTGCTGGTTCATAAATTATAACTTACCTTCTGAGAAGGGAGGTAAAACTAGAAGATAGCCAAAACAGCAAACAGGACTTACAGGACATCAGGACAAAAATGGCGGCGTTCCTAACGCATGGCACTCTCCCGGTGGTCGGCACAAATCCCCATATAAAGGCTCCAAAAACCACAAACGATGGGTGCGACTTGAACTCGGCCCCAACGGCACTTACGTAGATTCCCCAAAAGGGTTAATTTCCGGTTAAACACACCGAAAAAAGAATCTCAAAAACGAGTCAAGCGCACCTCATCATGGCCACACAGAAAAGACAAGACTCTATTATCTTCAATTCCAGGCCTAGGATCGGACAGGTAGCCAGAAATCATAAGATTCCTGCAGCTTAATTACATCACTTCCAACAGCCCTTAGAATGTCAGAAGCAAGAGTATTACCTAGTGTTGGAAACCTGTGAATTTACTAGCATTCAACTATATGTGATGTTTGTTTTAAAATAGTGGTTTTGATAGATGTTTTATTCAGGAATTTGATATCAAAACTGAATGTTCTCTGTAAGTGCAATGCCCAATAAATGAAAAATTTATTATATAAAAAAACAAAATTAACAGGTAGCAATTTCAAATGCTACAACTACAGGCCAGTTTCAGTTCGGACACCCTGCAAGGTTGATCTCTGCGACCTACCATTACGTATAACATAATCTACAACATGTACATACTAATCAATCAATGTTAAAAGTAATTTTTATAAAATTTACGATTTTAAGTTTAAACCTACTCGGACTTAATTTCCTGACAACCCTAACATCGCCTACAAAACAAGAATTTATAAATTAATTTGCTAACACTCAAAAAAATAAAAAAAATTGGAAGTATTTCTAAATACGAAAGGTAGTGCAGGGTAAAGCAGGTTCCAATTGAGACCCTTAATCATATTTTCCGAAGAGGCTCTTATCTCAAGCATTTAACATAATATTGATAAATAAAATAGTAGCATATTGCCTAGGAAAAATTCCCTTGGATCAGACAGTGTTGAGAATCTTTTTTCCAGTGATTCTTTCTCTGAATGACGTGACAATAAATAAACGCAAAGAAGTGTTTGATTTCTCATCTTCTTATTTGTCTTCATGTTTCATCTGAGAACCATCCAAAATAGGAAAAGAAAACTCTTTATGAACATCAAAAAATAAATATTCGGTGTAATTTTACTAAGTTGTCTTATAATTACTAATTTTTTGGCATTTCTGCAGCTGGTTGTTTTATTTCATTAATTCGTAAACTTCTGGATACAGTTATTAACGTAATAACAAATATTCTATTTAATAAAATAAAGAATGTTTTGGTCCATAATTTTCTGCTCAGAAAAAATATATTATGTCACAATACCAAAAATTAAAATATTATTTAAAATAATGTTTTTGTAAAATAATTACTAATAAATCGTAACAAAAATTCCAATAACTTAAAGAATGTGTATAAGGTCAAATTACGTAGTACATTTAATTAATTTTTAAACTTAATAAAATGTAGTAAATTGTGTGTAGCAACATTTTCTGTTAATTATAATGAGTTTCTAGGATGGATTTTTTAAAAAAAAATTTATAATTAAATATTATACAAAAATATTCAACATTGCAGGCCGCGTGGCGTCTGAAGTTGTGTATTTGAAATTATAACCCTGAAATTTTGGTAGTGGTAGTTTAATACGAGCACTTAAATCACTTTACAAGGATTCCACTGCTTGTGTCAGGATAAACGAAGCTTGAACGGACTGGTTTAACATCAAAAAAGGTGTGAGACAGGGATGTGTAGCTTTGCCATGGCTACTTAACTTATACATAGACAATTGTTTAAAAGATCTAAAAGACAGTGCGTATGGATTAAAAATAAATGATTTGATCGTCAAATGCCTTCTTTACGCCGATGATCAAGTCATATTAGCGTCATCTAAAGAGGAGTTGCACGCAATGGTTAATGTTGTGCATAATACCCTAAAAATCGAAGGGATAAAAATAAATATAAGCAAAACTAAAGTAATGGTTTTTGAAAGAGAAGAAAGCATGACAAACTGTGGACTTTCGATTGAGGGAGAAAGAGTGGAACAAGTAAATGAGTTTGTGTACTTGAATTCAAAGTTTACGAAAGATTGAAAGTATGACAGTGACATTGAGCGAAGGGTGTTGGCAGGAAAACAAATGAATGGGGCACTGCATGGCTTTATGAATAGCCAGAGAGTGTCAAAAAAGGCACGTCTGGTTGTGCATAGTGGTGTGTTGGTTCCTACACTTATGTTTGGTAGTGAATGTTGGATTTTGCAGAAGAAGCATGAAAAAAGGATTAATGCTGCGGAGATAAGTAGTCTGAGAAGTATAGCCGGAGTGACTCGGTTGGATAAAGTAAAGAATAGTGAGATAAGACAACGCTATGGTGTAAAAGAAGATGTGGTTACAAAGATAGCTAATGGAATGCTTGGATGGTTTGGACGCGTAGAAAGGATGGATAAAGAAAAATTGACGAAACAAATTTATAAGGTATTTTATAAGTGTGAACGGACAAGTTGGTAGAGGCAGGGCCGGATTTAAGGGAGGGCATTCGGGGCTACGGCCCCGGGGCCTCCACAAAAGAGGGGCCGCCACAGTAGAGACTTGGGAAAAAAAACCTTTTAAGTCCGGCTAGTAAGAACTAGTTAACAACTTTCACAATAAATTAATTATTGAAAAACTCGACTAAAAAAAATTGTTCATTTTATTCGGAAAATAATTTAGGGCCAGGGGGCCTCCACTTTTATGTTGCCCCGAGACCTCCAGACCTCTAAATCCGGCACTGGGTAGAGGTCGACCTCGGAGAACATGTAGAGGAAGCAAAAGATGTGTGTAAGAACCGTAGCGGAAGTGGAAGGAAGTGGTCTCTGCCTATCCCTACGGGAAAAAGACGTGACTATATATATGTATGTATGTAAATTTTGACAGTCATAGATACTACTAGTGATGCACATAAAAGTGTTAATTCTCCTTTGTATAGAAATAAAAAAGGTCAATTTACATCGAAATCAAGCGATGGTTAGACAACGTGAAAGAGGGTGGTTCAAAACGAAAACGTCCTCGTGATGTTTATATCATCATCATTCTCCAGCCATTTGCGTCCGCTGTCGGACATAGGCCTTCTCAAGTGTCTCGGTCCTGTGCCGCTTTAATCCAGTTGGTGTTGATCTTTTTTAAATCATCTGTTCATCTGGTAAGTGGTCTTTCGGGGTTTCGTTTGTCTGTCCATGGCCTCCATTCCAGAAGTTTTTTCGTCCATCTCCGATCCGTTTGTCGTGCTATATGACCTTTATTTTGACTTTGAGATCTTTTCAATAATGTCTTCTACGAATCTTTTTATTTCTTACTTTGTCTTTGATGTTTATATAAGCACGTTTAAACGTAAAAGAATAGTTAAGCTTGCCACCCTAGCAGAAGAATTTTGGTGTTCGAAGTATTATATAGGATTATTACTTCGGGATTATTAATTTCTACAAAGATGACAGTGCAAAGCCAACACTGATGATCTAAAAGTTTATCAGATATTTTTTCTTTTCCCTTATAATCTCTCTAATTTGAAACAGTCCAATGAATAACTTGATTAACAATATCAATGTCATTCAACTGTTTTTCTTGAAATTACTTACGATTTCTTGATTAATATACACTTATGGGTACGTACATATAAAGTTTAATATTAACTTTAACTTTTTAACTCCTTAATCTTTTAAAAACTCGGGAGCACATTAAATTTAAATTTTTATATGGTAACGCGCATGTGGTCGCTTACATTTAGTAGTGGATAGGCAGCCTAAGAAGAAAAAGATGAGAGGAAAATAAAGAGCACGTTATTATCGACATACTGCCATGCAATGTTGTCAGATTTTTTTATTGCAAACATCTACTCCGGTAGTGAGTTGAAAACTAATAATTATATGAACTTCAAAAAAAAATATCCCTCTGCAATTATCGGAAAACCCCGCTTGTTTTTGGATTTAAAAAATCGCAAATCGTCTAAACTTACAAAACAATATGTTTTTTAACCGTAAAAGTTTTATAGAAGAACATAAATTTTTCGATTATTTTTTAAAATTCTTCCGGTAAAAATAACATTGAGTAAATGGTGACTTTAAAATAAATTATTTTGTACCTATTTCTTTATCTTAATCGATGCAGAATCATTTACTCTATAAAATATTTCAAATTCAGGCAGCCATCTAAAAGTTCATAAATGTTATAGGCATCCTTAAATAAAATAAGAATTTGTTTGTTTTTATTTTGCAGATTATTTTTGTTTTAACAAAAAATTTTTTTCAGCAGCGAGATATAAATTTTTTACGAAAACATAAACTTGCTAAACAAAGAAATGTAGACATAAATGTACTCGTATATACTATAAGTACATTTACATTTTATAAAGTTCCGGTTCACCCATGAGACAGACCACCTAGACATAAATAATAAAACACATGTCGAACTGACCCCAATTTAAAATAGCATAAGCTAACTAAATGCATAAAACATGTTGCTGATGAAATCGAAAATAAATACAATTTTTTATCCATTTTGCCTACATAGATTAGGTTAGGTTAGGTATCATATGAGTGGGGCGTAGATCGCCACTCCACTGCGACCCTTGGTAAGTCTATTGTGGCTCACCACCTAGAGGTTACAGTTCACCGCACAATCCAGCCCTTCTCATGAAGTTCATGGTTTTATGGGGTGAGATTTTCTTTAAATCTTCTTTTACTTGTTAGAGATCTAGATGATCTGGGATATGGACTGCCAGCTGTCTCTCCATCTTTATGGTGGTCTTCCGGGTGGAAAGGTCCTGGCTGGTTTTCCCTCTAGTGCAATGCGTGATAGTCTATCGTCGGTCATTCTCTTTACGTGGTTTTACCATTCTCTTCTCCTCTGCCTTTCCCATCTCACCACATCCTGTACGTCGCATCGTGCTCTAATGTCAGTGTTTCTTACATGATGTCTTTTTGTTTTCCCGGCTATTGTTCTCAGTACTGACATTTTGGCGACTCGTAGCATCCTTTTGGTCTTGTTGGTATCCTCTCTTGCTTCTATACCATATGTTATTATTGGCCTGACGCATGTTTTATATATTTTGATTCTACTCTTCTTTCGCATGAAAGGATTATCCCATACAGTTTCCCTGAGACATCCTGATATTATGGCTGATTTGTTAATTTGGTTTCTTAGATCCTTTACCGGAATGCGAGCACTGGACATATCTATGCCCAGATATCGTAATTGCAGGACCTGCTCTATGGGTTTATTATCTATTACCAGCTTGCATCTAATTGGCTCCCTAGCGATGGTCATGGTTTTCGTTTAACCTATGGATATATCCATATTGAGTTGCTGACTGATCTGGTAGAACTTAAATAACTCTCTCTGTAGGTCATTTTTACTTTCTGCAAATATTGCAGCGTTCTTGGCGTAGCAGACCATGCTGATAGCCCTATTGTTCATTTTGTATTCCGAATTCATAGATGTTACATCTTCTATGATTTTTTTCATTAGGTTAAATAAAAATCGACTTAGGCTATCTCCCTGTCTAATTTCTTTTAAAATGGGGATGCTAGATGTAATATTGGTATAACCAAATATGCTAAACCTTATTTTTCACAGGTAGGGACATAAATATAGTGTATGATTAGCAGTTTCTTCTTCCACGCAGCAAAATCGATAGTCCGTTTGTTAATTCAGACCTATTTTTCCGAGGTGGTATCTTATACGACAGTGTCCTGTAAGTAGTCCCGTTAGAATTCGCAGGTCATTTCTGCTCCATTCCAGGATCTGCTTAGTTGTGTTTCTCGAAGGTTTAGGAAAAAACGCCTTCGAGTGAGTCAACTCTGGTATATCGGACCAGTGCGTAAGAATTTTCCTCTCCTCCCAGTCCAAAATTATTGTTTTGGCGGCACTTGTAGTGACTGTTCCAGTAAACGCAGATTTAGCTCCCTATTTTGTAACGGTGTCAGCTTTTTTGTTTTCCTCCACTCCTTGGTGCCCAGGTACCCACAGCAGGGTCACTTTATTGTTCATACCAAGGTAATTTAGGGATTTGATGCAATTCCATAAAAGTTTATAATTTATCTTGTTTGAGCTCGGTGCTTTTAAAGGTAGTATCTCTCCTATACCAAATTAAGCAATTTTATAATTATAAATACAAAATTAGGTGAGTTGATCAATCAGCTTTATAAATGTAATATAGTTTCCTTTTTGAAACGTCTTACTTTGTACTGAATATTTTTTTAGTTTTGTAGTCAAAGTAATGAATTGTTAACCTTTAAGGATGGATGGTAAGCAAATCTTGCATGAGAATTTTTATTAGAGTTAGATACTTTTAGTAATGTTTTTGTCATAGAGTTACAATATTATGCAAAATATGATTTTTTAAATGTTTTTTTTCATGCATTAATTTTAACAATGTGTAAAAGTAATATGTTAAAAGAGATATGTTACGTTGATATACCTATATATGATTGTATATTTTACTAACCTATTCAACCTTATCAATGGTCCTACCATTTAATTATTAAAATTTTTAAATTTAACTGTATAAATTTGAACAAAAATATTTGAATAAAAATTAATTTGGGATTAAGCACTGAGCTTAGCTTCATAGCCGTTGTGCCCGGGCACTAAGAAGAAGAATTATGTTGGGGGAAATGGGTTTAGGAGACCAACTTCATGCGCAAGGCGAATTAGCCTACCTGGTCCCACCTTTTTGATGTCGGTGTTGTTGCCTCTGTCTAGCCCGATAATGTCCTTACGGATTACCCTAAGCAATTCGCAGTTAACCAACACGTGGGGTGGAGGTTATTTTTTCACCCTGCATCTTGGACATAGAGCATTAAGGGTGCCCGATAATTAGTCTCAACTGATTTTTGGGTATTATACATAATATTAAACATCGCCAGCAACTCCTCTTCATATAATGCTAATATGACAACTGTCAATATGTAAGTTAAACAGCTATGCGAAGCCACACATCCGTGTATAAAAACTTTTTTGATTTTAAACCAGTCCGTGTAAGCTCCGTTTATCCTGTTATAAGCAGTGGAATCCTCTTAAAGTAATTTCAGTACTCGTATTAAACTACCGCCCACTCCATGCATAAAAAATGTCGACCAAAATTTACTGCTTACCACTCTGTCATAGGCCTTTTAAGTCTACGGAAGCACAGAAGACCTTTTGGCGACTATTTAAACAATTATTACTATACCTCGTAATAAAAAATTCTGGTCCGTGCATCCAGTACACCCAAATACTATTAAGAGAAGCATGTCAGCTAAAGAAAGATGTTTAAACACTTTTTTGCAACCATTAATGAAATCACCAAGATCTTAAGAACCACTATAAAACTTACGTACCAATGACCAAATATCGAATACCTACACTACATGGATTAAATAAATAAGTATAAGACACACAATATAAAAAAAATTTTACTAATTAATATTAAGAAAATTTTTTTTTTGCAAGCAAATAGCTTTTAAAGAAAGTCACCTTACACAAAGAAATCCAGTTAATATAAAATATTTTAAGTAATAAACAAAGAAATCATTATAATATTTGCTGTTTATTCAGTGGTACACACACTTGAAAATAACAAATTTTATTTATTATTTACAAATTACATTTATTAATTTTAACTATCTATTTTTCCCTCAATAAATATTATCAACTTACTATAATTGTTTATTTTTAACTCACTATACCGATATGTAATATCATCACTGCATGGAGAGTCGGTTAGGTTCGGGGCGGCGAAGGGGTGTCCAAAAGGTGGGGTACTTTCCCCCCTAATGTGGTCACTCCTAGTCGACTCTCTGCTGAGCGAGCTTTCCATGCGGGGTGTAGATTTTCAATGCTATGCGGATGATTTGGTTATAACAGTGGAAAATTTGAAGTGACGATCTTAAACGTCCTCCAAGAAACCTTTGACACAGTATATAGATGGTGCGAAAGGAAACAGATGTCTGTCAACTCCCGAATAACTGTAATTATTTCTTTTACAAGAAGGAAAAAGCTAAATAAGCTTCGGCAGCCTGTTCTATATAGAAAGAGCATTTCATTTGCGGCGGAAGTAAAATACCTGGGTGTAGTTCTCGGAACACCCACCTGGAAAAAACAATAAACAAAGCCCGATTTTCTCACTGGAATCTCAGAAGAGTATGCGACAAATCTTGGGGAATGAACCCCAAACACACCAATCGAAGCTTCGAGATAATTTTAGCTCATTCGCCAATATCGATCGGCCTTTAAAATGTAGTACGCTACTTGTAACAATATGTTATTAGTTAAAAAAATATCTATTGGTATTTATATGTTCTGTAGCACATAATACCGTATATACACAATATGGATTTCGACAACTTCGGTCTACTGGAGATTTGCTGGTTTATGTCACTCAGCTCTGGACAAAAACTATTGAGAAGTTTGGTGAATCCCATGAAATAGCCTTGAATATATCTAAAGCCTTCTACCGCGTTTTGCACCAGGCATTGTTAGGCAAATTATCTGCCTACGGTCTCCCAACCAAATTGCGCCAATGGCTCATGAGCTTTATGCAAGATCGCTCCTTACATGTGGCAGTTGACGATATTTTTTCTAATGCATTGAAAACCAATACTGGAGCCCCCCAGGGTTCCATCCTGTCCCCCACACTATTTCTTTTACATATCAACGACCTCTTGAAAACCACTACGAACCCCATTTACAGTTTCGCATACTGACAGTACAGTTGTCTCAACTTTCAGATCCTATCGATCACTTTCGGTGAATGATACAAATGGACTCAGGCAGCGACAGGTTAACTCCATCAATAGAGATGTTGAAGCAATCGTCGAGTGAGAAACCAACAATCTTGTTCAGTTCAACGCCAAGAAAACAAAAAGCTCCACGTTTTCCAAGAAAGTAAATTCCTCTTATCATTCCATTACAATGTACGAAATTTCCCTTTAATCAAGTCGCTTCATCTCGATTTTGGAAGTCACGGTGTCTTATAATATGTCTTGGCATGACCATGTTGTTAGCATCTCAAAGTCAGCAAGCCAGAGGTTGGGTTTTTTGTGAAAAGCTGGAAAGTTTTTTACTCCTGATCAACTGTAGACTACTTACAAGGCTTAAATCCGACCTCTACTGAAGTATTGCTCGCTCATTTGGGGTTTAGCACCAAAGCATTCTCTTCAGAAAATGACCATTCGGTTGATAAACACTTCACCCACTAAAACATAGAAGAAGAGTTGCAGACCAGACATTACTTTACAGATTTTTTCATGGTTTTCCATGGCAGATGCTTCAGAGAAATAAAAACTCTTGTACCACTATTGGCCACATTCGGCCGAAGAACTCAGCACGCTGATCAGTCTCACCCATTTACTTTCAAGATTAACACTACAATCTCCATCAAGAATCCTTCTTTTACAGGGCTGCTACGGAATGGAACAAACTTTCAAAATCAGTTTTTTCAGAGGACTATGACCTGCAACTTTCCAAAAGCGGATCCACAATCATTAGGTTTCTATAATCCCTCCCCGCGACTCGCAGCCTACACAATAGGTACATTAAAAATATTTGATAGCATAATTTTTTATAGATTTCGATGAAAAAAACAAAAATTAAAACCTCTCAGTTTTATTTAAAGCAATAATATTTTTTTTAATTTTACAATAATAATCTGGTTAAGTATCTTTTTTATTTTTAAAGTCAAATTCATTCGAATAACTTGACTACGATAAAAGTTTACTATCCTTTTTGAGTAATAACTAACTTTAAGCAAAACTATAGCCAAACTCGTTCAGAATTTTTATTATCTTCCTTCGGAACGTTCCAACATAAAACAACTTAAACTTAAAAATACACACTATTTTACTGTAAAATTCTTATTACACGGTTGCATTATCCAGAGTTGGTCTGCACACTGTAACTCCCAAAGGGATGTCTATATTTAAGTAGAAGAAAAATGTTGATTATAGCATACTATGGTTTAAAAGTAATTTTAAACTGTAAATTATAAAATTGTAAAAAAGTTAAATTACATTTTTTTACGGTCAAGTATTAAGAGGTTTTATCATTCAGGAAAAACATTTTTAATAGCATCCAAGAATTGTATTTAACCCTTTAATCGGCAAGATAGACGTGGAAGGTTGACTGATATGAAAATTTTGGTTTCGGTTTGATTTTTGTATGTTAAACAAAAATGAAAATTCTTTTTACCAATATTTATAATATTTTAGCCACAAGATAACAAAAAATGCCAGCCATGTGGTCGGTCTACGGGTAAAAAAAAATTGACAGGTAAAGATATTAAACAAGTAAATAGTTATAAACCAAATAAATTAATGACAGACTTTGCAACAATTTTTGGCACCGGAATAACATAAATGCAGTTGACGTTTTAGACAGAAAGTGTATGTTTCCGACTTTTTGCAGTATTTTCAGGATTTTTTTCGGCCTGGAATCTATTTAGGAACATCATTATCATCTATTTCGTCGTATCGTACGTCTTTAACAGGATGCGCCATCTTTCTACATTACTAGTAAGGCACGGCGAATTTGAAATTCAACCAACTGGTTCTTTTTTAACAGAAGCGCATAGACCTTTAGCAAATACACAAAACTGGTATAATCTTATGTCTTTTTGCGGTGAAGTTTCTTCTTATTTGGAGTCAGTTTTCGCAGCATCTTCAGCCTTTGATCTACGATACAAAATAAATGCGTCTGTTACAGCCACAAATATGCGTGTCATTGTATCCATTGTTTTGATAAGCAATCCACTTCGTCTTATATATTTATTACGAATTATTTAGGGGTAGTCGACGTTAACGAATTATACCAGATAAATAGCTCATATCAACCATTGATTTTTTTTATTTGCGTACTTGTGCCAGTGAAGCCACCCGCTGATGGTATTATTTGCGGTCCTGTAGCTTCTACAGTTGGTAGCGGTAATCTGGGTGTTTTCTTTGACTTAAAAGTAACTTTAGTGGTTATTGCTAGCTGTGTGGATATTGATGTACTTGGTTCTGTTGATGTTGACGGAAGGGTGATGCTAAAACCTCTATTGCATTATTCAGTTCAATTATTAAAGATTTCGCACTTATGAACTGTGGCAACGCTGGTGTTGTTGCCATTTTAGAGGTGGATGTGTTTACAAGTGATAAAACATTGCCTAAACCTTCACTAACATTAGTAAGATTAGTTAGTTTTAATGATAGGTTTCCGGCGAGCTCCTATTTTTACGTATACTTTGAAAAATGATCTCCTTTTCTCGGCTGTTAGCACATTCCACTTGTAGTCATAATCCGGATCGGCTATGCTATTACCATCCTCGTAAACAGACTCGTCATCTAAATCAGGAACGGAGTTCATGAACTGGTCAATTTGATCAGTCATTGTTTTTCCGCTTCTGTCAGCTCGTGATATCTTTTCGCAAGATACTTTCTTCGTCTTTGTGATGTACTCTCAATTATTGTCTGCGGTACACCAGCAATAGCATATAAAAACCTTTGTACGGGTAATAAATCCACAATAACACAAATGTGTAATTTTATTCAAATAAGCAGATGATTATTTTTTTTTAGACCAGCATGTCGGCCAAAAGGCAGGCATCATTTAACATTCAAAAATCTGCACTAATTTTTTAATTCCCATCAAAAACACTAGCAAATTATCACTAGTAATACCACTAGAGATCAAAAAATTTCCGGATATTAATTTGACCTTGCGTGTTATTCGGTAAGAAAATTCCACACCGAATTGTGGTGTAAAATCAAATATTTTTAAAATTTATTATTCGATTCTCAACAATGCAAATTATTTTCTTCATCAAGTCACCAGCGAAACATAAAATGTGTGGTCGACTGTTGAGTTGCCATGGTAACCAAGTGAGACCTTAACCTCGAAATTATTATTTTACTTTTGAAGCTGTCGAGTGGCACAACGTAAAAAAATGTTTTGCTTCGATCAAGAAAGCAGAGAAAATATTTGCCAGGAGATTGAGCAGTTGACACCCGCGAATACCAGGAAATCGAAGTCAAGCGTATGGAGGCAGTTTACAAACTTTTGCGCAGAAAAATCGTATAATTTCAATAAAGCGGATATACATGTGGAAGAATTGGCGCTTATTCTCGAAGACTATGGGTTTAAAATGCGAAAAAAGAACTCCGAAGACTACAAGGAGAGTGTTATCAAAGTCAAAAATGGTCTGTTATTGTAAACATCAAAAAAATTCCGGTATAATTCGCTGTTGGGAATCCCACGAAAAAAAAATTGTACAGAGCGTTTATGCGGCGCAGACTTGAGAGTGGGATGTGACTTAGTACTGCCATTCTGTAGAAATCGATTTAATAATGCCTGGAATTATTTTCAATGTATTGTTGAGCTGTGCGTCTATTTTATGGACGTGTAGGCTGTTAAGCCACACCGGAGCACAGTATTCTGCTGCTGAGTAGACAAGGCTCAGGGCTGTGTTCCTTAAACGAAGGTGTTCTATCGAGTGCCACACCTAGGTACTTTGGGTTTTGTTGTGTTTGAGAGTTGTGTTTTCAAACTGGACACTGAATTTCCTGTTTGCAACTTTGTTATTCAGGTGAAAACAGGTTGCTTATGTTTGGTTTTTTTAAACTATAATTTATTTTTGACCTAGTTTTGGGCATGTCTGATTAAGAGCGGTATCGCGATATCTTTGCCTGGTACGACGGGTGGCCAGTTCTTCCGCTCTGTACGCGTTGTCAGGCATCGCTGCGATTAAACAGTCAGTAGTATCATCCCAAACGCCGTCACTAACGGTCTTTAAAATTTCTATTCATTCCCAGATCGAACAATCGGGTTTTTATAATAATTCACAGTATTTTTAAAATTTCCTTACATCATTACTCAACTATAATCGTGTATATCTACTCTTATCGCTCAACTATATTTCTGCCATTAGATTGAAGAGATTGCTATATGGTCCTGAGGTAGCAAAACAAAGGAAAAAAATAAACATAAATATTTATTTAATATTGTATACAGTAAACACGTTTATAAACTTTAAATGTGTATTTTTCAAAGCATATTCTTCCAGTCGGTGAACGACGCGAGGACTTTTATACGATTGACTTGGAATTTTAATTATAACTTTATAATTAGATTATCCAATTTGATTTGGTACACACTAATTTTAAAATTAAATGATAATTTCTCATTTTACAAGTAACGGTCCTTTTTGTCAGCCAATTTTTTTTAAACTGATGCTTTTTGCGGAAACACAATATTTTATAATAATTATGTACACCAAAAATAATAGGTTAATGAATTTTTTTACTAAACCCTTTTAAAAAATTAAAACAATAACGTTGCTTTTTAATGCATATGAATATGGTGATAATTTTGTAAAAAATATATTTAATAGTCACATGTCAAAGAAATGCCATCAAAAAAAAACTTGTAAAAAAAACACCAAGTCTCGCAACTCAGTTCTTCTACCGTAAAAAGTTGTGAGATCCATGTAATTCCAAGTCGGTTAATTTATTCAGTCCTTACTTAAGAGTCCTTCTGTCTTAAGTTATTACGTAATTAGCTAACCTTACAACATCTTATAGTGACCGTATCAATATTAAACATCTTTTATGTTGTAAATAAATAAATTGACTTGGCAATCGCACTAAACCAGTGGTCGGCAAAGTGCAGCTCTGGTACAAATTTCCATGAGCAGAACTAACAGACGATCAGTGGATATCTACAAAAAATGTATTTCATAGTAGACGTGACGTCTCTTTTAAACCAACTTAATCATAAACTACAAGGCAAAGGAAACACAGTTTTTTCGAGGTTAAAAGACGTCATTTTATTCGAAAGTAAATTAACCCTTTTTGCTCAATATTTTAGAAGGGAAAAATACTGTTTTACTTTTCAAGTCTGCTAAAGCATTATCAAGAAAATAATACCTTTATCGACAAACACTATTTTAAAACAACCATTTTAAATATGAAGAAAGCATTTTTTAGCAGATTTCAGGAATTTAAAAACAGCAACGCGACCTTAGCTTACGTTCAAAATCCCCTTAATGCTACGATAACAGATATAATTTTTTCTCCTTTTGGAATCGACATTGATAACTTTGAAATTTAATTGTTGGGTTTAAAAAACAAGAAAATATGGAGCTCTAAATTTCAACGTCTTTGGATTTATTTAAAAATACTGAAGAATAACAAATGTGAACTTGGTTTACAACACCACAGCTCGGATTTAAAAGACCTGGAGAAGGAAGACATGATCATGTTCAACGCCTATAATAGAATTCCTGACTCTTATGATCAGCTGAAAAAACTCGGTTTTGCTGTTCTTTCCCTTTTCGATTCTACATATTCATGCGAACAATCTGGCTTTTATACTATTTTTTTATTAATAAATACAATCTTTATTAATTATGAAATCAAATTTTATTCAGGGTAGGTACCCGTAATAATGAAGGTATAAAATTATTTTATTAATAACCAGATATGGCTCTTAAAAAAATAATTTATCGTTGTAATATAAAAATACACCTCTTTGGCGTAAAAGTTTGCCGATCACTGCACTAAACAATCTAATTTAATATAATATGTATTAGTTGTGAGATACATTGTGTTTTCATGCGATGGCCAAGTCATTCTATTTATTTAAAACATAAAACATAAAGTATTCACAACTTTTGGATTATCGCGTATTTAGATATTAAAAATGCAAAATAGTGTCAATTGGTTGTCGAATCAGAAATACATTTCCAGACGGTAGGTTGTAAAGTTCAGTATTTTACACACACATATAAACACTATATAAACAAAAATTGCCGTACATTAGTCTCGCTAAAACTCAAATATGGTTTGACCGATTTGAATGATTTTTTTTGTTTTGTTTGTTTTAATACAGTGGTGGTTTAAAAAAGGAAATTAATACGAAAAAATCCTTAATAAAAGCTAAAAAATATATATAAAAGTCCATGTGTGTATCTGTATACATATACATTTTTGAAGCACGTCAAGCTAACCTTTCTTTAATGAGGGAGTTTCTCGCGAGTAATTTGCGAAAAATTATACAGGCAATCTTTCTATCTTTTATTAAATCACAGTGGTGGAAAAAAAAATTATAGGTAAAATCCTAAATTAAAGCCAAAAAATCCCTAAAGAGGTGATAAATTTTTGCAAGTTTATCTATCAAAGAGGATAGTGTGGGTAGGTATACATTTTTAAAGGACGTCAAGCTAACCTATCTTTTATTAAATCACAGTGGTGGTTTAAAAAAATTATTAGGGAAAATCCTAAAGAAAAGCTAAAAAATATCTATAATATAAAAATGGAATCGCCGTTCGTTAGTATCGCAAAAACTGAAATACTGTTTGACCGATTTTAATAAAATTTTAAGAAAATCTTCAAATTAGCCCCGCAGGTGTTCCTGTGAAGTTTGGTAGCGATCAGATCAGGAAAGGAGATGAAATATAAAAAGAATCAACGATATAATTGTCGAATTCATAGTCCGATTTTAATGAAATTTTGAAAGATGGGATAGTTTTTATCCCAATAAGTCGCTACGAAAGGGGTAAGAGAAACTATTAAAAATGCCGATATTAGTGTCGAATTTATGGTTTTTGGGGTCACTGACTCAAATAGTTACATTCCCAATTTTGTAAGCACCCCCACGAAAGGAGTGGTAAAGGAATATAATATAAAAACTATTAAAAACGCCGATATTAGTATCGAATTTGTAGTTTTCGGGGTTGCTGAGTTTCATAGCGATATTTTTAAAGCAGGCAAGCCAACGTTCGAGCAGGACAATGTCTGCCGGGTCCACTAGTCCTATATGTTTACATGGTATAACAAAAATTTTTATGCAGTTGGTGTATCTAGAAAACTGGAGCAAAATTGCAGCATATTTAAGTTTTTCCTTGATTTATATACTAAACACTAATTATATTATAAATTTGAAGCTTCTATGTCCGCTAAAAGAGCCTTAGAGTTTTGATGATCGGTCAATCAGTGAGTGACAAAATTAAGAAACTTTGACTATTTATAATTCTTAAACCACTGGTTCAAATTACATAAAATTTAAAAAAATTTGTGTTTATACAATGCCTCCTTGATAACTAAAAATTCGGGCTTCTAGTTTTATTCACAACGAAGTTATAGGGGGGTCGAAAATGGCCTGAACTGCTTAGAGAAAAGGATGGTACGGCTGTGCCGCTTTTTTGCTCAACTTGGCGGGAGCACGGCGGTGCCCCCAGATTTCACCAAAGTGTATGTAATAATCTAAGCAAATTAATAATTTCTGGGCCTAAAATATTTTAAATTAATGGCAATCATTATATATATATATATATATATATATATATATATATATATATATATATATATATATATATATATATATATATATATATATATATATATATATATATATAAATAAATGAAAAAGTTTGTTAATGGAAAATTAACAATAAAATAATGTAAACAATTGTAAATATATATTTTGTTTATAAATAAATTTGCTTAAACCGTCTCTGACAGCTTGTAACGTTATTAGAGTGTCTGGTTGTACTCGTTAAATAAAAGTGATATTTTGAGGCGGTTATTGGAGCAATTCAATTAGAAAAGTTTGCAGAACTGCTAGTGCTTAATAACTTTTGAGAATACCCGTACACGAATTATAAAAGCAATTTTTTTGTCAGCGATTTTAAAATTTAAGGTAATTAAAATTCTAAACGCTTTAGCGTGATAATCCATTTTAAGACTACGGAAGTGGTTACAATAAAAAAGATAAAAATAATTAACTTTTTTTTAATAATAAGCAAACTGTGACCTTAACTGCGATAAAAACAATGAACCTGCAACCGACGAGCATGTATAAAAGTGCTAATTAATGTTGAAGAAGGGAAAACTGTGTGTATGAACCATAGCACGTGGAAAAAAGTGATTTCTACCTAACATAGAAAAAAAAATTATTTATTTTGAATCGCAGAAAATATATAAAATTATATTTTTATGTATTTTATTTAATTAAGTTATTAATCAAACTGGTTTGCAAAAAATATTTAATATTGATATTGTTAAAAAATATGTTTACCTCTTCTTCTTCTCAATGTGCCCTATTTTTAGTGGACGTCGGCGATCAGTCTGGCCCATCTGATTTTATTTACATACATACCTTGCCTTTTTCCCGTAGGGGTAGGCTATGGTTATTACACACATTTTTTGCTTCCTCTACTTTCATTTGTGCTCTCATATATGCTCGTCGGTTGTTGGTACTTTTGACCTGGCCTTTCTTTAAAACAATGTTGATTTGATCAAGATATCGATACCGACTTTTCATTTACACTTACCCTATAAATCTGTTTCGTCAATACCCTTTATTCATTTTTCACGTGAAAAAAACATTTAAGCATTCCTTTATCTATCTTTGTAATCTCATCTTCTTTTACACCACAGCGTTCTCTTATCTTACTATTACTATTACTATTCCTTACTTTATCCAACCGAATTACTTCAACTATACTTCTCAGACTACTTTTCTCCGCAGCATTAATTCTATTTTTATGCTTCTTCTACCAAACCCAACATACACTACCATACATAAGTGTAGGAACCAACACACATCTATGTACAGCCAGTCGTGCCATTTTTGACACTTTCTGACTGTTCATAAAGCTATTTGTTTTTCTGCTAACGTTTTCCAAGAAAGTGAATTCCTCAAATCATCCCATCACAATGTCCGGAAATACCCTTGAACCAAGTCCCTCCATCTCGATTTTGGGAGTCACGGTGTCCAATAATATGTCTTGGCATGATCATGTTGCTAACATCGCAAAGTCGGCAAGCCAGAGGCTGGGTTTTCTGTGGAAAGCCAGAAAGTTTTTACTCCTGATCAACTGTTGACGAAGTACAAGGCTCAAATCCGACTTCTACTGGAGTATTGCTCGCACATTTGGGGTTCAGCACCAGGGCATTCTCTTCGTCTTCTAGATTCCATTCAGAAAAAAACCATTCGCTTGATAAACAGCTCAACTCTCACAGATACCCTTCACCGTCTAGAACATAGAAGAAGAGTTGCAGACCAGTCATTGCTCTACAGATATTTCCATGGCAGATGCTCCAGAGAAATAAAAACTCTTGTACCACCATTGGCCACATTCGGCCGAAGAACTCGGCACGCTGAATAGTCTCACCCATTTACTCTCAATATTGACACTACAAAGACCAATCTTCATCAAGAATCCTTCTTTTACAGGGCTGCTACGGAATGAAATAAGCTTTTAAAATCAGTTTTTCCAGAGAACTATGACCTGCAACTTTTTAAAAAGCGTGTCCACAATCATCTCCCTTCTATAATCCCTTCCCCTTCTAATAGTCGCAGTGCGGGCTGTCCGCGGCCCACACGATAGGTCTACCCTTTTTGCGACTATTTTCATAAAAAAAAAACACCCTTTGTTCAATGTGACTGTCATACTTTTCATCTCTTTAAAACTTTGAACCCAAGTACACAAATTTATTTACTTGTTTCACTCTTTTTTCCTTAATCGAAACTTCACAGTTTGTCATGCTTTCCTTTTATTCAAAAACCATTACTTTCGTTTTGCGTACATTTATTTTCATTCTTTTGATTTTCAGGGCATTATGCATAACATTAACCATCGCCTGCAACTCCTCTTCAGATGACGCTA
Organism: Agelastica alni; assembly: GCA_950111635.1. Classification (NCBI taxonomy): domain Eukaryota; kingdom Metazoa; phylum Arthropoda; class Insecta; order Coleoptera; family Chrysomelidae; genus Agelastica; species Agelastica alni. The sequence continues at coordinate 3,324,070 of OX467717.1, forward strand.
ATATAATTTGATCATTGGCATAAGGAAGGCATTTGACGATTAAATCATTTATTTTCAATCCATACGCACTTTCTTTCAAATTCACAGCAGATCGAAATAATTCTATTGATGTCAGACCTGTCCATTGTCGCAAGTTTTTTAATTATGATATTCGACGTCTTCATTGCGATCTTTTTTCCTCGAATTTACCCTGCATTATAAGTTGAAGCAGCATGTAATTCGTGTTGTTTCGCATGATATGTCCAAAGTATGACAGTTTTCGTCGTTTCACTGTTCTCAGTAGTTCTCTGTCTTTTTGCATGCGTAGCAATATAGCCTCGTTGGTCACATAATGAGTCCATAAAATTCTTAGCACCACATCTCGAAAGCTTTAATTCGCTTCATGTTCATGTCTCTTCGCTAACAGAAGCACTTAAAACACATCGTGTCCGATGATAAAGACTCAGGTTCATGCTACAGAGAACCTTTTTCATACGGTTGAATGATGATCGTGCTTTTTTAATCCTTACTTTGATTTCTTAAGAATGGTCCCATTTCTCATTCAGACTTGCTCCTAAGTTTGTTATTATTGGTACTCTTTGTAGTAGGGATCCATTCACGAAGAATTGGGCATTGATGTCGTTTTTACTGACCATCATAATTTTAGTTTTTGATATATTCAACCACATGTTTTATTCTTGACATATCGTACCCCCGCTAAAAAAGAGTCATATATATATATATATATATATATATATATATATATATATATATATATATATATATATATATATATATATTTATATATATTTATACATATACATTACGAATATTGTACTATGTAATTATAATCAACATGCACACGCTGCAAGAGAAAAAAAAACAAAGATACATAATCATCCTTCCGCGGCAGGTTGACATTTTTTTTCCATTTTTTTTTGGTGAAAAGAAAAGATCTAGTGCCTTAGCCAAGAAAATATATAAAAAGGTTTAATAAGATCCCGATAAACTCGGTTGACCATTCACGGGAATCATAAACGCAAATCCAATAAACTCCGTTAAAATGTTTAGCTAACGCACGTACTGTTTATATTTTATGTCACTCGTGGAAATATCAATAATCTATCTTTGTGTATATATATATTGGGGTTCACGCCGCCGGTAGGATGACTGTGTTTATGTTTACTATTGTTGAACCGACATCGCATGCACTTGTCTAGTCAGCACTCACTCGCCGGTCAAGTTCTACGATATTAGTAAACAATTGTAACGATGAGTCGTACGTATGATAAATGTTTTTAAAGTGTAGGTTAGGTTAGGTTTCATATGAGTGGGGCGTGGTCGCCCCTCCACCGCGACCCTTAGTGGGTCTATTGTGGCTCACCCCTAGAGGCTACAGTTCACCGCACAATCCAGCCCTTCTTACGAAGTTCATGGTTGTATAGGGTGAGATTTTTTTAAAATCGGTAGGTTCCAGGTTACTGTAACCAAATATGTTGAACCTTATTCTTCCCAGGCCGGGGCATGAACATAGTATATGTTCAGCAGTTTCGTTTTTCACGCAGCAGAACCGACAGTCCGTTTGTTGGTACAGATCTATCTTTCTGAGGTGGTATCTTAGACGACAGTGTCCCGTAAGCAGTCCTGTTAGAATACGCAGGTCATTTCTGCTCCATTCTAGGATCTGCTTAGTTGTGTTTCTCGAGGGTTGTAACGGTAAAAACGCCTTCGAGTGGGTTAGCTTTGGTATGTCGGACCAGTACGTGAGTATTTTTCTCTCCGCCCAGTCCGAAATAATTGTTTTAGCGGCACTTGTGGTGACTCCAAAAACCGGTTCTGGTCCAGTGAACGCAGATTCGGCCCCCTGTTTTGCAAGGGTGTCGGCTTTTTCGTTTCCTTCCACCCCTTGGTGCCCAGGTACCCACAGTAGGGTCACCCTCTTGTTCGCACCAAGGTACTCTAAGGATTCGATGCAATTACATACAAGTTTAGAATTTATCTTGTTGAAGCTCAGTGCTTTTAAAGCAGCCTGGCTGTCTGATATTATATTTATGTTTTTGTTTGCTAGAGGTCTGTTGGTCAACTTTCTTGCACACATTTCGATAGCGAATACTTCAGCCTGAAAGATTGTAGCATACCTGCCAAGACTGGTAGATATTTCAATCTTTGGTTTCCTGCTGAAAACACCGGCCCCAACTCCATCTGGGGTTTTTGAGCCGTCTGTGTACATTACGTATTCAGTCTCTGGGAAGAGGATTTGTCCCCTCATCCATTCGTCTTTCTTCGGAAAGAGGACTTTGAACGACTTTTCTACGTGTATTTTTGTGGCTAGCGAGAATTTGGTGGTTAAGATAACAGTAAAAGGATGCGATGATTAAACCAATCAGGTCAATCTCGAAGAAAGTATCAAGGTAGAACGACCAAGGATATTTCTGAAGAGCATTGGCATAAGATATCTGTAAAGGAAAGACAGAACACCAACCTTTCTGCAGTGTTTCAGAGAAGTCAGTGAGTTTGTAAAGGAAACATCGCCGACAAGATGAATTGCTCGTTTTTGGCGGACTCCAAAAGCTTAATTGTATGTTTCGGAGCTGCACTTCATACAGGGTGATTCTTTTTGAGATCCAATTTTAAAAAAAACTTGACATAATTAAAATATGAAAATTTGAGGTGTAAGGTTTTCGGATATGCCAAATTAATTTAAAATATTTAGAGCTTGTTATTAAAACTTAAAGAGTAGTAAAAGTTTTGTCTAATTAAGTTATAAAATACAGGGTAATTTATTTAAGAAAGTTGAGAAATCTTTAAATATATGTTTGAATCACACTGTACAATAATAATCATTTTATTAACAAAATGACCAAGTTTAGTAACAATTCACAATACTAGAAAGCAAGTCACGACCATTTCAAGAATTTGGTGCTTTTTTGTTTTACTCAGTATCCCGGAGTGATCCCCGAGTTGCTCTTCATTGATTTGCTTTTCCAAAGAAAGGAATCTGTAGGAAACTATCCTGGCCTCCCTCTCTAAGAGAATATCTAGGGGAGGGAGATGTAGGAGGTGTTCCATCGCTGTCGTTGGTGTGCTGGACATAGCTCCAGTTATGGCCAGGCATGCCAGCTGCTGAAGGCCAGCAAGCTTTGCTCTAGCTGTCTGTTGTAACCCTTTGGTCCACCAGAGTACTGAACCATACGTGACCATAGATATTATCATTGTTTAATAAATCCAGTAAATCTGTTTGGGGTTCTTTTCCCAAGATTTGTCACATACTCTTCTAAGATTCCAGAGAGAAAACATGGCTTTGTTTATTGTTTTTTCCAAGTGGGCGTTCCAAGTGAGTCTTTTATCGAGAACTACACCCAGGTATTTCACTTCCGTCGCAAATGGAATGCTCTCTTCGTATAGGATAGGCTGCCGAAGCTTATCTAGATTTTTCCTTTTTGTAAAAGGAATAATTACAATTTTACGGGGGTTTACAGAAATCTGTTCCCCCTCGCACCATCTGCATACTGTGTTAACGGCTTCTTGGAGGACGTTTGAGATCGTCGCTTCAAATTTCGATCTAACTATTATAACCAGATCATCCGCATAGCATTGAAAATCTACTCCTTGCATGGAAAGCTCGCTCAGCAGAGAGTCGACTAGAAGTGACCACATTAGGGGGGAAAGTACCCCGCCTTGTGGACACCCCTTCCCCGCCTTGAACCTAACCGACTCTCCATGCAGTGATGATATTATATATCTGTTTTCAATGATGTTTTTGATCCAGTTACAGATTTTACTGTCTATCCCTCTATCCCTAATTGATGTATAGAGTGACTATGGTAAGGCGTTATTAAACGCTCCTTCTATATCTAGAAGAGCTGCCAGCGCAATTTCCTTATGTTTAAGGGAATGGCCGATCTTTCCTACTAGATTGTTTAGAGCTAAATCCGTAGATTTGCCTGTTTGGTAGGCATATTGGTGGGGGTTTAAGGGATGTTCCCTAAGATTCCCCTCTCTAATATGTCTATCAATAATTCTTTCCAAAGTTTTCATTAAGAATGAGGTAAGGCTGATAGCCGGAAGGATTTGGATAGGGAATGATTCACCGTACCCGTTTTACGTATGTATACAACTCTCGCCGTTGACCAGCCCAGCGGAATATAACTCCACGCCAAACTCGCTCTAAATAGTTTAACCAGAAGAGGTAGTAAAGTTTCGCTGCCCTTCTGAATGAGGGCAGGGAAAACACCATCCTCCCCTGTAGACTTGAATGGGGAGAAATAATTCACCGCCCATTGTACCGATGTTGGGGTGAACACTTTTAAAACATTTCTCCAGTCTTCCCTTTTGGGTCGCGATGTCGATCCCATTAAGAGTGGAATTGGCTCCTGGTCCCTCTGAAACAGACTGCCGGGAAAGTGTGTCTGCAAGAGAGTCTCTAACGTTTGCCTACCAGAGTCCGTAAAAGAGCCATCTGGTCGTTTTATTGATCCAATCTCTTGCGTCGGATCTCTGGCGAGAGCCTTGTGGATTCTTGTGCTGGCAGGTAGATCTGATATACTCTGACAGAACCTCCTCCAAGATTATCTTTTGGCTTTTCTTATTTTTTTGTTATAAGTCGTTAGAGCTGTACGATAGATTTCCCAGCAACCTGTTTCTTTAGCTCGATTGAAGAGACGTCGAACTTCTTTTCTTTGCTTGTCTAAGTTTCTGCTTCACAAGGGAGTACCTCTGTGGTCCCTCTTCTCCTTTAAGGGGCAGTTTTCCTTATGGGCCTTTAGAAGTGCGGATGCGATATGCTCATTCGCCGCTTCTATTTCGGCTTTATTTTGTATAGTGCTTTTACCGTTACCTAGGTGCTGTTGGAGGGATCCAATCTGTGCATTTTGCATCTCGAAATTGCACTATCGGACGTTGTCCTATTCTCACGTCAAATCGTATGTGTCTATGATCTGAGCATGGGGGCTCGGTAGATACCTGCCAGTTAACTATTTTGGTACTCATAAACTGTGTACTAATAGTTATGTTTGCGAATTCTGTTCACGAAGGTTGGTTCCGAGCCTACGTTGCTCACTGCAAGCCCTTCCCCTATTATATAATTATATAAGTACTCACCTGTTTCATTGATGTCGCTGCTGCCCCAATCCAGATGGTGGGTATTTTCGTCGCATCCAATGATCAGTTGCCTGTTGTTCCTCTTGCAGAAGTCGACTAGATCTCGCACTGCTGCTGGAGGAGGGTGTTCTTTTTGGTCTCCAGGGAAGTAAGCAGAGCAGACGACTACATTCACACTACTGTCTTCTCCTGAGATCGAAAGCTGAGCTGCAACCACATCAGGGGTGCAAAACTCTGTTAACATAAAATAGTTAATGTTTTTCCTGATGAGTATGCATGCTCGTGGCTTACCAGGGTTCCTGGATTAGTGCCACATCGAGTTGCTTCTTGGCAAACCTCCTGCTGAGGACATATGAATCCGCTCTAGCATGTTGGATGTTCGCCTGGAGAAATTGGATGTGGTTAGCCATTTCTACTTAAAGGTAGAGTGGGGATTATGGGGGGGGTTTACTTTCCTTCCCCGCATTGTTTCCTGGTGTAGGCCGTTTTGTCGGTGCTTTACCATGAAGGGTTTTTTTCTCTTTTACGGCTTTTTTGCCGGTTTTGGCCGGCCTCTTCAGTCCCGCTGTCGCCTCCGAGGTAGATTTACCTACCTCTTTGGTTCTAACGGTTACTCCCGAAGACTTTGGAATTTCCACCGATGTTGGATCTTTCTTGGCTTCCTTGAACCGCAATTGCATCTGTCCAAAGCCAAAATATGGGCGGAAATTTAGCCGCTCCAAATCTTTAATGGATACCTCATCCATTGAGAATGTCCAGATTTGACCAGGTCCTGCGTTTTCCCTGTGTAGAATGGTCCACTCCTGGGTATACATGATACGGTTCATCTTCCGCAGACGGTTGGTTACCTGTTCTTCCGTCAGTCTGGGTGGTCCTTCATCGTCTGGGATGAAAGCCACACAGATGTGGGGTTTCGGAATGTCTTCCTTCTGAACCAACTTTAGCTGGGCGTTTTTCCAGGGAAGTATCACTTCCTCCATCCACTTGACCGTCTCAGCGTCCGTACAGGACAGAAGGAGGATTCCAGGTCAAATGGTGCAGCTCTGGAATCGCACTTGTGGACCATCGTCCGGTAGTTTGTCTACAGTGTCCATAATGGATCGCTGTAGCAGCCGTAGCTGTTCGTTTGACAGCTAAGCATTTGAGTGTTCTGGGTGGATTATGCCCACCTTGATGCCCTGAGCTACAGCTGCAAAGGAGCGTTTTTGCTCGTTTGGGTCCTCCATAGTGTGTGGCTTTTTCGCCGCCGCTTCTGGAGTGCTGCCATCAGAGTGTATTCGCTTGCTGGTGAGAGCAGGGATGATTGATCACTGCTCCTTTTCTCATCCCTCTCTTTTAGTATTTGATCTAAGGCGGTTTCGTCAGGTACCCCGCTCTTGATCAATCGGCTAAGAAGTTTTCTCGTCGCGCCGGCAAGTTTGACTTTCTTGTCCAGGTTTATGCTGGCCGTTTGCTTAGCCTCGCCCTCTGTTGTCAGGTTCGTTTTCTCTGGAGTGGGGGATTTTAAAAGTACCCCCTCAGCTTCCTGCGAGATTTGGTTGCTAGGAGGGTCTGTAGTAGACACCTCCATTTGCATTTGTTCGTCTGCGAGAAGATTGCCTTCGTCGCAGATGATTTTAATGTTTTTAAAATTTTGGTTACTCATATAGTTCCCACGAGTAGCTAGAGAAAAAATGGTCAGCTACGGCAGAGCTCTGCATTACCGTAGCAAGGCAAAAATACTACCGGGAGGTTGCCTGGTATCCCAGAGGCTCCGTTTGCGATATCTGTTTGGGGCAGGCACAGATATCATACATATAGTACGCCCCTTGGCACGGGTCGCATGACACCTTGAGCAAAGCCTGATGATCGCGGTAAGCTTGGCTGGCTTAAAACAAACCAACCGCACCTGTCTAGAGTGAGCTCCCTTGTACTCAAAGGTAGTAATGATATAGCCGCTACCCTATATCATGTCCTTAGTTGATCCGCGGGTGTTTATTCTTTAATATTAGACACCTTTTCTGTAACCCAGTTCCCTATCAGCCATTGGGACGCGCCGTTTTGGGGTTATGGACATCCCCGCACAGATGTAACGTTTCTCTTTTTTTATCGGGAGTTTCCCGTAACCTTATAACGTACCTACCGACCAAAAGGACCTGATTTACTACATAGCGATCCTGATATACTACAACTTGCCTTTAACAAAGTATCATATAAAATAGCCAGATGTAAAATGGCTCACACAATTGGTAAAGACCTTATTGTTCAAGCTGCTTTGGAGATTATAGAAACTATGTTTGGAGATAATTCTGCCAAACAATTGCAAAATATATCTCTTTTAAATGATACATTTGCCCGGTGAATTGGTTATATAGCCGAATATGTACAGCATCATTAATTCTTCCATTTAACGACGTTATAGCCCACTGCGGGTTTTCGTCTTTTCAGTAATTTTTCCATTCGGTCCTGTTGCTACTCAAATTCTTTCAGCCTTTAATTTTCATTTTTTTAGGTCGCACTTTATTTATCCATCTTTGCCTCAGTCTTTCTCAGTTTCTTCAGTACAGCATCAGCTTCTTGAAAAGTTGCGTGACAAATTGTTTTTGATTTAGGTTGACGAGGCAACAGATAGCAATAAAAAGCTCATTTAATTGACTATGTCCGATTTTGTGATGCAAGTTGGTAGCAAGTTACGAGTGGGTTAGGAAACCATTTTGAACTACTCCCTAAGGTCTCCTAACTGCAGTAGAAGAAATCTTTATAGACTTTACTGCAAGCGGCGAAATCAAGAGTTAATAGATTTTTCTTTGAATTTTGGGCGGGAGTGGATGATCCCTTTTCTTTACTAAAAACAAGAGCATTTTGTATATTATTGCCATTTTTAACATACTACCTTTGCGAAGCAGGATTTTCTGCGGTGGCTGCTTTAAAGACAAAATATAAATCTCGACTGAATGTAGAAAACTGAGAGTGACTATTATAAAACCTTGTTTTAAAAAACGTTGCTGTGCGAGGCCTTCCCAAAGAAGTCACTTTTAATTATTAAAGCTACTTTAAATTTGGTACTGATGGGTTAATAATTGGTTTTATTTGGGATTTTACAGTACATACTGATACAATCATATTTATAATAATTAAATAGTATATTAGTTAAAACGTGTACTGTACCCGAACTTACTTAATTTTTTGTACTGTTAGAATAAATATTATTTTGCTTTTCTTTCTGTAAATTAAGTTTTTACTGTTCTAAACCTAAGGGTGGAAAAGGAAAAGTATTGGTTTACCCCCAAAAATAAAAATCGCTGCACGTTTTATGTCCCCACGCGTTGAATGGCACCATTTTCCGCGTGACGATAATCTCAAATTTTGTCTGTGTGTAGTGTGTGTTGGAAAATCTTGTGGGCACGATATCTTAAGACAGAGGCGGTAGGTCACTAAAACTCACAGGTTAGAAGATTGGCCCAAAGGACAAGACCGAGTTCAAAGATGGGCCATAACGGTACATTCCTTCAGGAAGCTGCCGTACAAGGAGATCCTTAAATTTACCGCATTTTGTACTTTTCGAAAGATAACTTCAGAAGGAGAGCTGTGGCGATGAAACTTTCAGGTATTTTTGTTTTTTACTTTTTCTAACCGGAACCGGGTAAACTAGAACATATTAAATAGAAAAGAGCCCTCAATTTGGAAAAGTTAGTTTTGCTACGACAATACTATTTATTTTTAAAAATACTTATCGTTTTTTTATAGTTTTGATGTGTTGATGCCCCCCTCCCCCCCTCCGTAAAGTTATGGCGCCCCCTTGGAGGAGCGTGGTTGAGAAACGCTGTCCTAGGAACAAAAGCTGTCCAGATCCAATAAACTTTTAATACAATCGATTCCAGTTGCTGTATACTTTTTAAGTTTAAATTTAACTTTTTAATTTATAGTACAAATAAAATTATACTACGCAAATTGTGTTGTTAAATTAAGGTATTTGTAAATTGTGAAATCCAAGAAATTTGTCACATAAAATACAATTTCCGGGACAATATAATACAGTTACAACTTCTAAAATGTACATCGACTACCTGTATTTTGTAACTTTCCGATGCAAACGACTCTATTTCGTTTTAGAATTCGCCTTGTTAAAATTATGTAAAGTCTAGATTTTGTTTACATAATTTAATGCACATTATAAGAAAAAAATTAAAGCTGGGAACTAAAACTAAACGAAAATTAGTAACTATTATCTAGCAAACTATTAATGCTATCACGTTAGTCAAAGTAATATTGTTGATAAGTATAAATATCTAAACGTTATTAAAAATTTCAAGTTTTATATCTATCTTAGTAAAAAATTATTTATTAGTATAAAAAGAAACACCCATATTTAAAAAGGTATTATTGATTTATAGATTATAATTTTTTATTTTTAATGTCACACTCTTGTAAACTACGATACTAATATAAAAGAATCCAAATTGTCATCCATGTACTTTCTTATTTTCTTAAATGTTTCCTTTTCACAGTTTGCAGATGACAGTACACTGCTCAACAATTAAAAAGCATAACTTTTTTAACACATTTGCTTTTAGTTGTATTATAAGAGCCTCCGCACACGAGTCGTTCGGCACTCGAATCGGATGCGTCTCAAAGTCAATGCGATTCTCCCTTCACTCCACCTAATAGGTAATGTATAGCTCATTCCACCAATATACGACGGTATCTGATTAGTCACCGAGGCATCGACTTAACGGGCGCACTGTGTTGAGAGGTTTTATTTTTATTTTTTGCTTCATTGTTAACAGAAATCGTTTACATATATATAATTACTTGTTGAACTTGAAAATGCAAATATCGATTTTTAAATTCCCAAAACTGTATCTTATTTCATTATTATTATTAATTAAAATGGCATTATTAAGATATATTTTATCATTACTTTAAATAACATTATTATCAGAAATTTCAATATTAATGTGAATATCGTCAATATTAAGCAATTCGTTATATTAGTCATTTACCTCAAACGGACTCCAAAAAGCCATTACATTCCAAAAAAAATATATCGCAAAAAATAAAAATCCCCTGAGAAATTATTAAAAACCAGCGTGCGCTAATGTTTTAAAACGTCTAAGGGTTTGACCAACTCATTTTCAAGTGGACACCTGCGAGCTAGATAGTTGACCAATGATTTGATGAATGAGTATCGGTGAGGGTAATATTCAAAAATAAGCTGTGCTACCAGTAGCTTATAAAAAGAAGCGGCCGATATGTTCCGCTAAATTTATCGGTATTACTCACAACTTTCACAACCTATCGATCACTTTCGGTGAATGATACAAAAAGACTTAGGCAGTAACCGGTTGACTTCATTAATAGAGATCTTGAAGCAATCGTTAAGTGGGAACCAACAATCTTGTTCAGTTCAACGCCCAGAAAACACAAAGCGCCACGTTTTCCAAGAAAGAGAATTCCTCAATTTATTTCATCACAATGTCCGGAAATACCCTTGAATCAAGTTCCTCCATCTCGATTTTGGGAATCATGGTGTCTAATAATATGTCTTGAAATGACTATGTCGCTAACATCGCAAAGTCAACAAGCCAGAGGCTGGTTTTTCTGTGAAAAGCTAAAAAGTTTTTTACTTCTGATCAACTGTTAATGACGTACAAGGCTCTAATCTGACCTTTACTGGAGTATTGCTCGCACATTTAGGGCTTAGCACCAAAGCATTCTCTTTATCTTCTAGATTTTATTTAGAAAAGAGCCATTTGGTTAATAAACATCTTAACTATCACAAATACCCACTTAAACATAGAAAAAGAGCTGCAGACCAGACATTTATCTACAGATATTTCCATGGCAGATTCTCCAGAGAAATAAAAACTCTTATACCACCACTGGCCACGTTCAAGAACAAGCTTCCAAAATAATTTTTCTAAAGAACTACGACCTGCAACTTTTTAAAAAGTGGGTCCACAATCATCTTGCTATAATCCCTTCCCCTTCTAATAGTCGCAGTGCGGGCCGTCCGCGGCCCACACGATAGGTATACCGTTTTTGCGACTATTTTCAGTAAAAAACAATTCTGCTTCGACTTCGAGACGCTTTTATTTTAAATGCCAATCGCCCGGTGTGCGGAGGCTCTTACGCTATAAAATGATTTTTTAAATTTAAAAAGGTAAACAAACCGTGTGGTATCATTGGACACCCAAAAGAAACAAGGTTCCTTAAGCTATTTGACAAATATTTTTTTCATTTATAAATTTCATTCAAGGTATTTTGCTGAAAGAAATTCGCGCATAAAGTTTTAATGCATAAATATTATTTTAAAAGGTTCATTTAATTAACAATTATTTATAAACTTATTTATAAATGATATATAAAATAGTTGTTAGCAGAAAATAATAATAATTAAATCTAATGGTACTCTATTATAGAAATTATAGACTTGCCTTGCTTGCTTGTCTTCCGAATCAAATTTGAATTAAATGAAGTTATTTAGTTCATTAAAAGACATTACATTGCAATATTATTTAATTAAAGCAAATAAAAAAAATATAATAAAGCTGTCGTTTAATATTTAAACGAAAGATAATATACATTAGGCGTTGCCACACTTCTGTTTTATCTTTTTAAGAACTTCTAGACTACATAAAATTATAGGTGTTACACATGGCTGAACTTGCATTGAAGAGAAGATTCCAATAATAACTGAATATACAGGATGATGTATTTAAAAAACCAAAGTGACTAATAATATCACGGAAACGGCAAATCTGATAACATTTCAAATGTCAAATCTGGAATCTCCGTATCTTAAAATAGGCTTATTTTTAATGTTGTACAATTTAAACAAGCAATTTACGAGACAATTGTCTTTTGGTCCACTGTGTATTGTAAGGCTAATTTCTTACATATGGTGTAAAGTGGTGCTCTAGCTTAAGTATTTTTATTACCAATCTCGGGCGTCACCTACTTTATATTGGTAGGTCCACTTGCACCGGGCAACTATCAATGGAGAAAGTTAAATCCAGGGGTCTATAAATTAAGCTGTCAATGTGACAGGAGTATGACTATTAATACTACCCTGGTGATTTCTTTGTTCTCGTATCTTTACTTAATTTATAATTGGAAAGAAAACAATATTTACACCAAACTATTTTATTAACATTACTTTATATATTAAACACCATTTACGATATGAAGATGGAACACTAGCAACGACTGCCCAGGAAAAAGCCAATATCTTTGCGCACCTATTTGCTGGAAATTCCACTCTGGATTCTTGGGGAAAACAACCCTCGAACATTACACCTATTGACAGTCACATGCCCGAGATCACCTTTCGCCAACGTACTATCAGAAAGATTTTGCTGGGTCTCAACACCAACAAAGCCTGTGGATCTGACGGAATCCCGCCGATTGTTCTCAAGAAATGTGCCCCCGAACTAACACCTGTTCTTTGCAAGTTGTTTAACCACTCTTACAATTTGGGAGTATTTTCGTCCAATTGGAAAATTGCAAGAGTACAGCCAGTCCCTAAAAAAGGCAAAAAGAACCTACTTAGCAACTACAGACCTATCGCACTGCTATCTATTATTTCAAAGGTCATGGAAAAAGCCATCAACATCGAGCTCATGAAATATCTGGAAGACTCAGGAATTATCAATGATAGGCATTATGGCTTCCGCCATCAGAGATCAACTGGTGACCTGCTCGCATACGTCTCACATATATGGCAGCTATCTATTTAAAAGTATGGAGAAACTTTAGCTGTGGCATTAGATATCTCCAAGGCGTTCGATCGAGTTTGGCACCAGGGACTCCTCGCCAAGCTTCCATCTTATGGCTTGCCCCCTCAGCTGTGTTCTCTGCTTGCTAGTTTTCTCTCAAACAGGTCTCTCCATGTAGTGGTCGATGGAGTTTCATCTGACACTCTACTCATGAATGCTGGTGTTCCGCAAGGATCGATTCTAGCACCAACACTATTTTTACTTCACATCAACGACCTATTGAAAGCAACTTCATGTCCCGTACACAGCTTTGCCGATGATAGTACCCTCCATACCGCATTCTCTTCCAGGGCCCCTATATCAGCCCGTGAAACCAGAAATGAACGAGGAAGAAATGTTAACAATATAAATATGGACTTAGCAACAATTCTCGAATGGGGATCCAATAACTTGGTAGAATTCAATGCAAACAAAACACAAGCATGTCTTTTCTCTAGAAAAGCCAATCTCACTGTGCCTAACATAACTTTGTCAGGAGTAACCATATCACTGAAGTCATCCATATCGATGCTTGGTATTACTATCAGCAATAAACTTTTCTGGGAAAATCACGTGAGGTCCATTGCCAAAAGTGCATTCCAAAAACTTGGTTTTTTGTTTCGTGCCAAGAGCTATTTCACCTCCAGTCAGCTGCTTATGATCTATAAGGCACAGATCCGACCTGTACTGAAGTACTGTTCCCATATTTGGAGTGCAGCACCTAAACATATCCTGAAGCTACTGGATTCTGTCCAAAAAAGGGCAATTCGTCTCGTCGGTGATGCCTCGCTTACAAACTCGCTCACTTGTCTGGAACACCGTAGAAAAGTTGGCGATTTGTCTCTATTTTATAGATATTTTCATGGGCGATGCTCTTCTGAAATATCAACAATCGTTCCTCCTTTGGCAGTCTCTTCGAGATTAACCCGTCAAGTTCAGTCTTCACACCCCTTCGTGGTCACTTTGGAGACCTGCAGAACATCACTTTCCAAAGACTCATTCATCCAACGAATTGCGAGGCTTTGGAACTCATTGCCTAGGGAGGTGTTCCCCGAGGCATACAACCTCCAGAAATTTAAGAAGAACACCAACTCCTACCTTCTTTCCCTTGGTTTCCACGATGTTCTCTGAACATTACAGGATATCCCTTTTCGTGGGAACCAGAACATAAAAAAAAAAAAAAAAAAAAAAAAAAAATATATTTTTCCGAGTCGCTACGATCAATTTACACCCTCTGAGACATACGGTTGTGAAACTGAACGGTTATTACCTTCGGCTGAACTAAGCTACGCAAAAGCAAGTGCAACTAACTACACAGAAAGCTCGTGCATAAAGCAATGCCACTTATCAAACTCTTAAATAAAACTCCACCCACAAAAGCTTTATGCATACATGCTAATTTAATTGTAATAGGAAGCGTTTCCCGCAAACAGGTGGAATATCCCGCCAGCATCTCGTCAACGACTTCCTTAAACACCGGGTTTATATTGCACGAGTGTCGGAGGCCGTGTTGAAAAGACCGGACGGGTTTTCCAGCCAAAACTCTAAAAATATTAAATATGTTGCTCTGCGAAACCGGGTTTATATTGCACAAGTTCCAACGCAAACTTCCTAAAAATTATATTAGCGAATATTCTGTAGTGCCCTTAGCAAGGCAAAAATGTAAAAAAAGGTTTAATAAAGGCCCAATGAACTCAGTTGACCGTTCACGGGAATTACTTTAAACTCACTTAGAACGTGCCACTTGACGCACGTATTTATGTTTATTAATCATTCGTATTTATTTCGCAACGAAGAGTCTTGAAAAGGATTGACTGTTGATGTTTTATTTTAACCAGTCGATACGCTGTCCTACTTAGCAGCGTCGGTCAAGTTCACGACAGAAATGTTGAATCGCACAAACTAAATTATACGTATTTTAAGTTCAACGTTCTTTTACTTAACGAGAGTTTTCCCGAAAACTTCAACGAACCTACGAGCAAGGGACCTAACAATATCCTAATACATTACAACCCTTACACTCGTCTTCAATCTCGTCTGTTCCTCTTTGGTCGGTCGTCTCGTCTGGCCGGTCCGGTGTCACGTGGTTTTTTGATCGTTGGCTGGACGGCTTCTCCAGTTCCCCGGTGTACGATCTCCTTTTTGCGGTCGGTCGATCCTCTTTTCCGTTGTTCAGTCGGCTGCTTGATCCTGCTGATGTTCTGTGGTTGGCTGGTCCTTTGCTGAACTGCTACCAAAGATCATATACGAATAAATTGGAAATTCAATGTCAATCTGTGAATCCAAGTTTGCGTTCCACCTACAGTTAGGAGTAAAGTAAAATAAGAATGACGTCATGGCGGCTAATTCAAATTTACATATTTATCGAACGAATTCACCCAATTCCTAAAAAAGTTGAATGGGAGAGGTGGCTTCATAACTTTTCAGTGACGTCACATGTGTGATTGTTTCTGAAAAGTTATGGGGCAACCTTACCTATTCAATTAATCTTGGAATTGGGTATCTTTTGAAACAGTTGTCATATCTCTGTTGGTATTCTGTGTATCTCTTATCGAGACATATTATATAATTTCTATGGTTGAGAGGCAGATTTACTCCTATGTAACTACTATTTAAATGAAACTAAAGGTAAATGTTTTTTTAACATAAATTATTTGATCAAAACCAATAGCAAAACTCTATGTACAACTTCATTCACGTTTAAATTACACTGGTCAAAAATGGTTTTGTTGTTCTTGATGTAAGAGTGGTTTCGAGTACCTCTATGCCAACAATTTACGAAACTATGGATGGTTTTGAAAGATTGGCTCTGGTTATTTTTTAATTCTCCATTTTCATATTTTTTTATCTAGGTTTTTAATATGTAATCCGAAATATTCAGTATAAACTTTCTTAACAAAGTCTGTGATAATTCGTGTCTTGTTGGTTGCCTTTTTCTTGTAGTATAAAGCCCTTTTATACAAATGTTTTGCTCTTGGTGTTAAATTAACACTTCGTGTGATGTTCACCTTGGATAGCAGGCCTGATGAACCTATAAATAAATATTAAACTCATGACTTTACAAAACAGATGGAAATAAAAACAAAAGAATAACATTACAGGACACCC
This sequence comes from Agelastica alni, assembly GCA_950111635.1. Taxonomy (NCBI): domain Eukaryota; kingdom Metazoa; phylum Arthropoda; class Insecta; order Coleoptera; family Chrysomelidae; genus Agelastica; species Agelastica alni. Next base: position 3,339,993 of record OX467717.1, read on the forward strand.
CCTTTTAAGGAAACCAGATCATACAAAAATGTTTATATTTACCTGTTTTAAAAGCACTATTTTCTTTCTCTTGAAGTGGAAACTTGTTCATCAACTATGATAGTTGTTGGTATAATGTTTTGAGAACAATCATCGTCTTGTTGTGTTCCTGTGAAACAGAAAATTTCAGATTTATTTTATGAATATTATGAGTTTAAAACCATGCTGCAGTCATGGAAAAGTTTGGCAATGGCCAAATGGGTTTGGGAAACGATGTTTCGAACTTCTTCCATCACTGCGTTCACAGCAAGCTGCTACAAAACAACACATAACCATATTGAAGGCCTGATAGAAATAATAATAATTAATAATAATTCGATTTTCACCACATGGGCACACGAATAATTTGGTTATAAGTGAGGTTAGAGCACAGATCTGTATTTTTAATTGCATGTTCGATATCACTTGATTATAGCGCCAAAGAGCGGGAATCCGAATTCAGAATGCAGGAACAACTTGAAATAAAAATGGGCGTCCGCCAAGGGTGCATCTTGACTCCGATGTTGTTTAACTTGTATGTGGAAAGAGCATTCACTGAGTCAATCTCCGACAGTTTTATAGGCATTAAAGTAAACGGAATTCCCCTAAACAATAATTGATATGCGGATGATACCGTGATATTGGCAAATAGTGCAAATGATCTACAAACTCTACTAGATAAGGTCAATGAAGAAAGTCAAAGATTGGGTCTGAAAATTAACATCCGTAAAACCAAATGTATGGCCATTAGTAGAAACGATACTCCAAATAGCACAATATCCATAAATGAGGAGATCATTGAACAATTCACTCAATTTAAATACTTAGGATGCATGATCAACCAAAAATGGGACCCAGATCTGGAAATAAAATGCAGGATCGAGCAAGCAAGAACAACGTTCTTAAGACTTAACATTTTTTTGACAGATAAAAACTTAAATCTCAGTCTCAGATATAGGATGGTAAAGTGCTACGTTTGGTCCGTTCTCTTGTACAAATTCGAGGCATGGACGCTGAAAACAGCAATTATTAACAAACTTGAGGCCTTCGAGATGTGGACCCTGCGACGAATGCTGAGAGTATCGTGGGTTGACCATGTAACGAACGAGGACATACTGAGAAAAGCTAGTTTAGTAGACCGTGAACTTTTCGGAAACATCAAAAGAAGAAAAACTGGCTATCTTGGAAACATACTACGTGGAGAACGTTATCATTTCCAACGTCTTATTCTCCAGAGTAAAATAGAAGAAGGAAAAAGAGGAGTAGGTAGAAGAAAATTCCTTTCAGGCACTGCAAAATGCTGCAATTAATAGAATCATATAATGAGAGAAACGATGGACGCCTACGCGGGAATCTGCATGGCACTTTAAGAAGAAGAAGAATAGCGCCACCTACAATTAGGAGTAAAGCTCAAACATGATTTGACCTTGCCTATTAGAGGGACCACCGTGTGACTGCTATTAAATTTTCAAGTGACTCATTTTAACGGCTAGACTTCCAGTTTCACCACTCTTCTCGATGAGTGGGGCGCGCATACACAAAACCGTGTGCGCGGACACGTTTGGAGCAAAGACCCGTTTTTTACAAACAATACTTTTTGTAATATTTCTATTTAATAAAAAAAACACAGGCATACGATCCTTTTATAAGAAGAATGTACGAACTTTAAAACCCGAATTAATTATTATAGTTCGAGTCAATACTAAACCATATGACTCATATAATTACAAAATAATAGTAACTTCATTACAGCATACTGGCGATGCCGTTACCACGTTTTTTATTACAAAATAAAAAATAATTAAATTATGTAAACAAACTAAAAACAATGACGTTTTGCAAAATAATTAGTAACATTAAAACATTAATAACTTACTCGTTACTTGGGTTTTATAAGCACCATAAAAATACTTCAAATTACCAATTATAGCGTTACAACCTAGACAAGTGTTGCCACTTTTGTTATAATTAACAAAAAAAAAGGTAATTAAAATGTGAAACTCAACACAATACGAGATGCGAAAATACTAAACAAGAAAAAGTAGGCAAGTACCTATAAAATTTCATTATTAAGGAGTTGGTCCCATACATAAAGGCGTTTTACCGTGGTTAATGTGTAAGTTAAAATTTTATCATCAAGGAAAAGTGGTTTTTCCCATTTCCGGACGAATTTAGGCAGACCATACAAAAATTTTATGTTGGCAAATTAAATCAATGTAGCCGCAGAGTTTACTTCTTATGTATAAGATAATATACACAAGGAAATAATCTAGGGTTTATTCTATTTTAAGTTGAAAATTAAAAATGTTTAGTCGACTTGTTTCGATAAAGCATGTCTCTATTGGATTTAAGTCCAGTACTTGCGCAGGACGCGGGGCAGGTAATACTTCGATACTCTTCATAAAAAAAATTCAGACATTGTTACCGCAACATGTGGTCACGTACTATCATGCATCAGAACTGAATTTTCTTCAATGGTTGCGGTATATGAAAGCACAATTATTGATTAAATTATTTTATTAATGTACTTAATAATTTAAAATATTTTGTGGTAAAATGAGATTTGTTCTAACTCCGATGCTGATTCTGGCCAAAACCATTACTGTACTTCTATAAGAATAAACATTCGGTATAATCTGCAATCGTCCTTCAATGCACAGTACTCTCTGTTGGATGCAATGCAGTCTTCAAGAATATACCCTGTATTTATGATTAACATTTTTTATTATTGAAGTTTGTTATCTAAATAGTTGTCATATTTTGATATTAAAAAGTCAGTTAATATATATATATATATATATATATATATATATATATATATATATATATAACGTGTAAAATTAAGTAGTATCTTTATTTAAAATTAAAAACTGCACAAGTCAACAGGTTATGGGCTCAGAATATCGTGGTGTATAGGAGTTGTAAAATACACAATTTGGAAATTAAATTAAATAAAAAATAAAATATTTTGACAGTTAGATGACGGATACTACACGATTTAGTTTTGCAAAGTTGAATGGAACAAATTATCAACTATGGAAATATAAAATGGGACTGCTGCTTACTAGGGAAGATCTTTGGGAAACTATTTAAGAAGTAAAACCCAATCCGGAACTGGATGCATGGACAAAGAAGGATAAAGCCAAAGCAACAATAGGACTTTCAGTAGAAGATAATCAAGTTATACATATAAGAAATTCAGCTACAGCCAAAGACGCATGGGATGCGTTGAAGGGATATTACGAAAAATCAACTTTAACCAGTAAAGTTTTTCTTCTAAAAAGAATTTGTCGTATGAGATTACCGGAAAATGGAAATATAAAAGAACACCTAATTGAAATGATGGATTTGGTTAACCAGTTAACTGTATTGGGAGAAAGGTTTGCTGACCATCTGATTGTTGCATTTTTATTGTGTAGCTTGCCTGAAAGTTATGATTCATTAGTTACAGCTTTGGAAAGTAGATCTGAAGCAGATTTGACAGCGGATATGATAAAAAAAAACTTTTACAGGAATATAGAAGGCGAAACGAAGAGACTCAAAGAGTGGAGGTAGGTAGAGAAAGTTTTGAAAACGTTTAAGAAAAATACATACAATTATTTTGAAGGTAAACACAAAACAAATCTGACATGTTATTTTTGTAATAGAAAGGGGCATTTAAAGTGAGAGTTTTGTTTTTTTAAAACGCATCAGAACAAAAAAACAACTTATAAAGCTAACAATGTCACGGCTGGGGAGGAGAATAAAGCAGAAACTGATCAAGATATGTGTTTCCAGGTACAAAATGGTAATTTTTCCAAAACAGGTTAGTGGTATATAGATTCTGGGTGTACTTGTCATATGACAAATAATAAACATTTCTTCACTAAATTTTCATCTGAAACGAGCAATGAAATACATCTAGCTAATGGAAAGATTTTGAAAGCACAAGGTATAGGAGAAGGAATATTAGAATGTTTTAATGATAATAATTCTACAGTAATTCCAATCAAGAACGTACTGTATGTACCATAATTAGAAAGTAATTTACTGTCAGTTAGAAGATTAATACTGCAAGGATTCATTGTGGATTTTTTTAATGTAAGTTGTAAAATAAAAAAGGGTAATAAAATATATGCTACTGCTAAACTGAGGCAAATCTTTATAAATTACAGATTTCTGAGAAGGTATATTCTGTATGGGATAGAGAAAGCAGTTGTTGTGTTCACATATGGCACAGACGATTTGGACATCAAGATCCTGAAACAGTAAAAAAAATGCTTAAAAATAAATCTCTATGGGGACTTCATCTGAAAGAATGTGATAAAAAACTTACATGTGTTAGTTGTGTGCGAGGTAAGATGACTAAATTATCTTTTCCTAGTCAATCATTTACTAGGTCCACTGATATCTTGGAATTAATCCACACTGATATATGTGGACCAATGCAAACTGTAACACCTGGTGGTAAGAAGTATATAATGACCATGATTGAGGAGGGGTGTTGGATGCAATGCAGTCCTCAATAATATACCCTGTATTCATGATTAACATTTATTATTATTATTTTTTATATAAATAGTTGTCATATTTCAACATCTGCTGATGTTGAAAACAATATCTATTATGTGGAAAAATAATGAAAATTTTCCATCCGCCAAACCCTTTTGTATTTTTTCTGAGAATTTTGCAACAATTAGTCTCTTTAGTTTTTTATATATCGAATCCATATTTTTCGTCTAAATAAAAAATTTAGCAACATTTGCTCAACTGAGCTCTGCTAAAGAACAATAAGATGGGTTGATAAAATTTGAGCGATTAAGTCAAATGGACAGGTATTTTTAATGAACATTATTAATTAGCACGGCTCTTAATGAATTTTCATTTTCCAGAACATTTATTTTCTTCAGAGTTATTTTACAGTTTGCATTATTATTAATAAATTAAATACTAAGCTGATCTTGGAAGTAAAAAATGATAAAATAGTATTAACCGGCCCAAAGCATGCGCGTTACGACAAACACAACTTATTTAATTTTTTTTTTTAATATAAAATTAAATTGACCAAATATTTATAAGAGCTTTTCGACCGCGCATAGGTGCAATTATTTATTTTTTTCGCCAATGAGGTGCTAAAATCTCTAAATGACCTTGAAAAACTTTAAAACCCAATAAAAAAATTTCTAACGCTGACCAATTAATAAAACCAACTGACCTTTTATGACCTTTCAGATGGTATAATTGGTCAATCGGAATTCCACACATAAGGTGCTAACATCGCGGAGCTAATTGTCCTAGCCCGTTAGCAATCTTTTGGGTATCAGGAAAATAGGACAGCATATTGTTAAAGCAATTTAATACAACTATGAAAGAAAACGTATCATTGTGGGTATGTCTTATTCCAATTTAGATTATCTTTAGAAGAAATATTGGTTTATCCTTAAAATAAGTCAGAGACATCCACTAAAAGATTTTCATCGGATTGTCACATAAAAAATCTTTTAGGCAAGTAAAATAATAAAGGCACGGAATTATTTGAGGGCTACAACATATGTATTTTATTTCTGTGGCAATAAAAGGCAAATAATTAATAAACCATGCGTACACATAATTACTTTTTTTTATAATAAAATTATTGCATTTAATTAAATTAGTAATGATACTTTTTGCAGCTATAACAACAAACAAAGCAGTGAGTTCTGGATTACCAGAATTATCCGCAGGTCTAATGAACTTAATTTGATAAAAATCCATTTTTTTTTGTTTTAGACGTGCTGCAAATTTAAAATGGATATGGATGTGTTTTTTTTTAAAAAAATGTGCCCGCATAACTATAAATTAACTTATTTCTATGTCATTTATAAACTTTTTTTTCTACTGTAATATAGAGGGTGTCTCTAAATTTACGCAAAAAAATTCAGAAGGTGATTGCCCGTTAAAAATATGCTGGCTCTTTCCGATAACAAAAGTTTGTTCTTTAGTAGGTAAAAATTCTTTTAAAAATTTTAATGGTCATAGAATTAATTGATTTCTTTGAAAATGATGTTCTCAGTGATGCATTAAAAACTTCTCAATATTTTCACATAATTGCAAAACCACAGCTTCAACTAACTATATACAGGGTCTTTCTAAATTCATGCGAAAAATTTAAGGTGATTGCGGTATGATATTATGATGGATCTTTCCCATACCAAAATTTTCTTGCTTCCGAGATACTACCCTTGAAAGGTGGGCAGTAAAATTAAGTTTTTATCTTTTTTCTCAAATATAAGTAAACATAGCAACTTAAAATTTTGTAATTTCCATGCACTCGCAAAAGACTAACGACAGGTTTTTTTTCACATTCCTGTTAAATTATTACTTTCATACATACATACATATAGTCACGCGTTTTTCCCGTGGGGGTAGGCAGAGACCACTTCCTTCCAATTCCGCTACGGTTCTTACACACATATTTTGCTTCCGCTACTTTCATCATGGTCGTCGGTTGTTGGTTAGGTTGTTGGTACTCTTGGCCTTCCTTTAAAACAATGTTAATCTGATCGATATATGTTCGCCGAGGTCGATCTTTACCGACTTGTCCATTTACACTTGCCATTTAAACTTATATCGTCAATCTTTCTTTATTCATCCTTTTTACGTGTCCACACCATCTAAGCATTCCTTTATATATCTTTGTAACCACATCTTCTTTTACACTACATCGTTCTCTTATCTTACTATTCTTTACTTTATCCAACCGAGTCAATCCAGCTATACTTCTCAGACTACTCATCTCCGCAGCATTAATCCTATTTTCATGCCTCTGCCAGACCAAACATTCACTACCATACATGAGTATAGGAACCAACACACCTCTATGCACAGCCAGAAGTGCATTTTTTTATACTTTCTGGCTGTTCATAAAGGTATGCAGTGCCCCATTTATTTGTTGTCCTGCGAACACCCTTCACTCAATGGTACTGTCATACTTTTCATCTCTCGTAAACTTTGAACACAAGTATACAAACTCATTTACTGGTTTTACTCTTTCTGCCTTAATCAGAACTTTACAGTTTGCCATGCTTTCTTCTTGTCCAAAAACATTATTAGAGGGTGAAATTAGCATTTTTAACCTTATATAATGTCTCGTTGATCGTTGAACACGTTTAAATATTTCTGGCGTATTTCTTATAGTATCATACGCAATTATAATACGATTCTTTAAATCGTTGATATAAAGTATCGGTGTATTGTAAACTAATGATTTACGCCAATCCCCAGAAACATAAATCAAATGGATTAAATTCTGAAGATCGAAGAGGCCAGTGTTGTGGTTCTCCTTGACCAATCAAACGCTTGGGATAAGTTGTTTTTAAGTATTGCCTAGAACTCTGACCAAAGTGTACTGGAGCACATGTTCTAAGAGATCATTTATAAGAAAACTGGTATAAAAATAAGGCTCAATTAATTTCAATCCATACATTAACTAAAAACACATTTTTTTACCGAATGCATATTGGTTCTAGGAAAAAATTTTAAAATTAAGAAATCTTTTTAAATAAACAGGGATTTTAAGTAATATAAAAGGTGTTTTAAAAAAAGGTGATTTCAAATAATATTTTTATTTTACCAAACTTTATTTTGAAAAAAAGAATTGATATTAATTTGAATAAGTGATGCTAATTTTACCCCCATATAATGTTATAGGAATGTTAAAAAAATACCAGTGATTAGTCCTTTAAAAGTACACGAAAATTTTAACATTTTAAGTTTTTATCTTTACTTAAATTTGAAAAAAAAATTAAAACTTGATTTTACTTACCACCTTTCTGGGGTGATATTTTGGAAGGGCGTGGGCTGAGAAAATTTTATTAAGGGAAAGATCCATCATACGGGCAATCACCTCTCAAATTGTTTCGCATGAATTTAGAAACACCTTGTATGTACATACCTGCTAAATTATTGTTGTAGCTCATCTCTGCAAAAGCCGTAAATATGAGAGGATAAAGGGGAAAAAATTGCTATGCTGCTGTAACATAAAACGTAAAAAGTGGAAATCCTAGCTAATTAGGCCATTCATTAAATTTGAATAACCCAAAAACATTGGTGTTTATCGTATTCCAACGTCATTTCGTCGACCCCAAACACATACAAAACATTCATATTGGATCTTTCCGAGTAAAGTTTTTGCTAACTAAACAATTATACTATGCCTAAAACTTAGTTTTTTGTATGTTAGGTTTGGTTATTTAAAAACAAAAAATACAACTTTTTTTGGGGATACCGCAAATCAAAGACTGGATGTTTAAAAAAACTAACAACGAACCAATTTTTTGACAATGAATAAAACGACAGGCTATCGGCTAATTTTAGCCGAGATACGAGGTTGGTTAGAACAAAAATATTAAGATAAAAAATTTTGTTGTCGGGATTTAATTTTTACCCTTTAACAGGAAGCTTTTTGGCATCCTTTAAAAAAATATATAACCAAAAACAAACGAAAAACAAGGGTGACATTATCTACTTGGTGTCAAGACATATATTAATTTATGCGATTACCAATGCGAGTTCAATAACGGCATATCTACAACAGACCAGCTTTTTACCATCCGACAGCTCCTGGAAAAGTGCTGGGAATTTAACAGAGACCTTTATAACATATTCGTCGATTTCCAACAAGCATATGACAGCATCATTAATAATTGAGATTGGAGTATGTTACGTAAATTTTATCGTTGTTACTTAAAGAAAATACTAATAATTGCTGTAGCCTAAATAATCTCATTAAAATGCTATTTTGCTAACGTTTAAATAGTGAAAAGAATTTTAAAAATATTTTTACTAAAATAAATAATTAAATAAAAAAAAAGAAATTTTTTCGGGGTTTTGTAACCAACCCAATAGTTTTTTTTATAAACTATTATAAATAAAGAACGTGTTTTTACTAAACCATGAAAAACTTCACTCTTATCTTGCAGAAACAATTAATAAAAAGAACAACTAAAACATATAACAGGTTTATTAAAATACGATACAACAAAAAAATAGTTTTACATTTGCTGAAAGAAAAAATACAGTAAACATGTACATTTGAAAATAAAGATAATATAAATTTAAAAGTTTACGAACAAAAATGAAGAAACAACAAAAATAAGCGTTGAATTTAGCTAAATTTTTCCCGCAGTGTAGGTAGGATGAAGTATTACCAAAAACTTATAATAACGTTTCTTTTTAAAGGACAAATACCAAGTTATAATTTAATTTAAAGCTTTAAATTTCACGGGGTGTGGTGCGGCAGTCGGTGATAAAAAATTAAATGAATCTTCATTTTAAGCCACTCATCTACAAACCAACCAAAGCCGGCTAACGGATAAAAAAAAATTTTCCTCCAGATCAAAAAGAGGAGGACATCAGCAGGATCAAAAAGGCAAGACAGAAAAGCTTCCGAAAAGTTCAAAAAAAATTCCAAAGAGATTTCAAAAAGTCCAAAAAGCTTCCGGAAAAACCAACGAGCCAAAAAGTCTAAAAAACAAAAAGAGTTCCAAGCTTCCAAAAAAAAAATTTCCGAAAAAGGCCAATTACTGAAAATAACGATCCACTAAGTTTTTCCATCAACTATAAAAATCTATTCATTAACGACACCGGCATAAGATATTTTAATAAATAAATAAATTTTCCAAGTCATTAAAAAAAGATTTTATTTAAAAATGAAATATAAAATAAAATTAAAACCTTTTCATTTAAATCTTTCGCTTTTTTAACCATAAAAAAAAATAAAATCTGATCAGCCTTTTTCGAATTTTCACATCACTTAGAACTGAAACTGCCTTATTCATTCGACAAACGCAGTTTTATTAATAAAATAATCACCACTACTTAAAAATTATATGAAAGGGCGACCAGGGCCGGCGTTGGAAATTAAAACGGCAAAGTTGAAGTTGCAAGTACCCAACAAACTAGTGCGTGTGACCAGGACATGTATAAGGGCTCCCCAAGCTGCATCAAAATAGAACGAGTGTACAGCGGTTCGTTTCATATCAATACGGGTCTAAAACAGGGTGACGTGCTGTCCCATATTCTCTTCAATATTGCTCTAGAAAAGAGTGGAGAAATTTGGACCAAGTCTGTTACTTGCATACACGGATGATATTAATGTGGTCTAGAGTAGCACAGGGAACGTAAATTTCGTACGCATTGAATGGAAAGCTAACAAGATAGGGCTCCGGGTGAACCAGCAAAAAACAAAGTATATGCATGTAACAAGAAACCCCGCACACAACAGATTGTGACAATGAACGAATAGAATTTTGAACATGTCAAAACATTTAACTATCTGGGTTCAACGATAACAGCGGATAACAACACACATGAAGAGCTCAAACACCGTATCACCTGAGGAAACAAATGTTATTTCGCTCTGCAACCTTTATTAAAGTCTAAAAACCTCAGTAGAAAAGACAAAATCACTTTACACAAGACCATTATAAGACCGATTATAACATATGCAGGCAAAACGTGGACCATGTCTGTATATGGCACACAAGTATTAAAACGGTTCAAGCGAAAAATATTCCGTAGAATATACGGACTCCACCGGAACCCTGAAACTGGCCGATACAGAACAAGGACGAACGCTGAAATATACCAGTTTTATTATAGCTCAGATATCGTACAGAAAGTAAAGGCGCTGGGCGAACTATGTCCAGAAGAGTCACAACACGAGACCAATCAAAGCAGTGTGGAAAGAAGTACCACAAGACAGGCCCTAGTGGCTTTGGCGAAAGGCAACAAGGTCAGTCTTGTCTGGGTTCCTAATCGCTCGGTCGAATCAAAGGTAACGAAAGGTCTGATAGGTTGACGAAAGCTGGATCTGAGACTAAGATCATGGGCTCAACACTAGCATTGTGGATTTCTTCTTATCAAGGCAGAGGAACAATCCGAGTCTGGTCGGGAAACAAAACCTAATGTACTGGAAAACAAAAACCAGAGACAATTGTGGACAGGCAAGTGCCCTTATATTACTTCACTGATTATAAAGGATGCCAGACTAGCAGTACGTATACTGACTGGTCCTGGTACCCTTAAATACCACATGCACAATCTGCGGCTTGTTAACAGACCCAAATGTGAATAAATGTAAAGTTATAAATAAATATGTAAATAAATTTGAACCCCGAGCGTTGTTAAAGTAAAAACGTTACAATATTATTGTTACATTTTTCTTAATAATGTCAGGTGTCCCCAAAATTAGTGCGTTTCTTGAAAAAAGGTGTAGAATAAATAATTAGGAACAAAAAATTCCTATAAACTTTTTTTATCCGTTTTTCCAAAAATTGAGAAAAAAAATTGATTTTAATGTACTTTAGTAAACAAAAAGTACTCCCGCTAAATTTAATTAGTTATTAACGTGTTCGTTACGAACAAAAAACTAGTCACATTTATTTTTATACAATGGTCGTAATTTTTGTTAAAATGCCTGCGTTTTCGATTAGCGAATATTACATGTTATTTACATACGGAGAGGCTCATGGTAATTCTAATGCAGCTGTTCGACTGTATGCAAAACTTTATCCTCAAATACATTGTAATAATATCCCCGTCGTTTAATGGGAAGAAATTAACATATTTATGTCGTCACCTAGATCTTCAGAATTTGATGTTATGGAATATTATTTTTGGGGGCATCTTAAATCGTTAGTATATGACATGGAGAAAATTAATGCAGATGTTAAATTCCTACAACGTATTTTTGATGCTGCTAAGACTTTCCGAAATAATTTAATCAATTATGATATCCATAACAATTGGATTCGTCGATTAAATGCATGTGTGCGCGCAGATGGAGGTCACTTTAAACACTTGTTGTGAGGTAACTGTAATAAGTAAGTGTAATAACGATTGGATAATTAGTATTTTCATTTATTTATGTGTAAAAGCCGTAATCTTATTATTTCACAAGGCATACGTATGTAATACCATTTATTTAATTTTTTTCCATCCCATATATTAGATATTCGTAATAGGTATCTACTGAAGTAAATAATCTACTATTTTCTAAGGACATAAAAAAAGTTTAAAAGAAGCACAATATTTTTTGCTTCGATTCTAAATGACTTACTTGTTTTTACATCAATAATTTCTTTTATTATGATTACGAAGGAAATATCATAAACGCGATTTACTAAAAATTTATTAAGAACCATAACAACGATCAATAAAGGTATTTTTTTTTCAATAAACAGTTAAAATTAAAAACTTTAGAATTAAGCACAGAACTAAATTCATTTGACGTTTCGGTTTATCTAACTAAAAACCATTTTTAAAAATTGTACTAATCGGCTTTACAAAGTGATGTCAAAAGTTCATTTTTAATTGGATTTAAAGGCAAGATTTTATTTTTAACAGACAATGTCATGTCATGACTTATAATATGATAAAACAGTAAACAAATACATTATTTTCGTATAGAGATCGGCGTTAACTGAATTTCTGTAGACAATAATAATAAGATATGAATACTAATATTATTGTTTTTTTTGCAAACCGTTGACTTTAAAAAACAATGTTATAGGACTTTTTTATTTACGATCATTGGATTCTACAATTACATAATATGCGTTATCTATTGAGTAATGGATATGATTCCTTGGATATGTTGGATCCTGATACATTATTCAACAGCTGACAGCCAATCACCAATTTTAATATTCAGGATTCAACAGGCTGAGACCAATGAGGAAGCTACAATAGAACAGCTTTTTTATAAGTGGGTTCTGCTCCTCTAACTTGATATCGCGAATGTCATGTTCATTCTGATGAACTGTCACCTCGACTATTCGATAACGACAATAGGATGAAAAATTTAACGAGTGATAGTGATGGTCTGCGATGGTCGTAGAAAAAGTATAGTCTTCTACTCGCGTATAATGGCTATAATTCCCTCTCCAATGATTTTAAAACTCGCCTGCGGCACGTTTCGACATTTTCATCCTCCAGAATAATAGCCATCTTGATACGCTCGTTGAAGAATATACTATAACTCTGCATACTGTATTATGTCTTGTGTCTACAGGAACGCACTATTTTCGGGGACAACCTGTATAGTTTTTTATATATTTGCTATCAGTGCGTTAATTAATTGAAGCAGTATAGATCACAAAATTATTAATAAAATTTTATGAATCCAAACCGACTGACCTTAATCAATGGTAAATACGTTCTTTGTTGTCAAAAATCGGTATTTTAAACTGCCAAGAGCTTATATTACATGCAAATTTTAAAATGATGTTTTAAAATTTACGCTATGAAGGAGTTATCTTAAGTTTCACCAACATGACGAAACCATTGTTTACCAACTAACAGGTCTGAATTAAGCCCCAATGCAAATAAGTTTTATTAATTAAAAATAATTTAAAGACCTACGTTAAAAAAAATTGTTGTAACTTGTATTTTTTTATATTTTTAAAATTAATAACTGGAAAACAAAAATTAAGAAACTTTTGTCCCAAAAATCATACAAATGTGCTGTCGCAACGGGGCGAGAATAAAGATGAGGAGAATTGGAGTGGTTTAGACTTGATGCCGTCTGTCTCTCTGAAGATCTTTCCGTTCACTTCGATGATGATGGTAAAGTACTTCGATAGCTGATAGAAAAGTCAATGATTCAATTGTTTTGACCTACTTTAAGTTGCCGAGGGTTGTTGTGGGTCATCGCCATTGTAATCTTGATTTATTACACGTGTTTTTGTTTTCAATAAAATAAAACACTATATAATTGCCATTTATAGTATATTGAACTCGATACATGGAAACGCCATTTTGTCTCCCACCAAAACATGATTAATTGTACAACTTTTGTCTCGTAATCATTAAAATCTTTTTTTTTGGTTGTCGACTTAAAATAAATATAATCTATAATAGGATTTACATGTAATTGTTTAACTGCAGTCATGAAAATGTACTACATTTCAACACGTGGGGTTCCAACGTGGTGCTCTTGGTGCAGTGGTACACACGGTGTATAGCTGTTTGCTAGCACGTGCAAAGCGGATGATATCTTGTCGGCGTCTGGGCCGTATTAAGGGGTTTTAAATCAAAAAATATCTTGAAGAGAAATTCTACTGTTGAAATCACTAATTTTTAAGATGTGCGTACTAAAACTCCTCGCCAAGCTTCCATCTTATGGCTTGCCCCTTCAGCTGCTAGTCACTGCTTGCTAGTTTTCTCTCAAACAGGTCTCTCCATGTAGTGGTCGATGGAGTTTCATCTGACACTCTACTCATAAATGCTGGTGTTCCGCAAGGATCCATTCTAGCACCAACACTATTTTTACTTCACATCAACGACCTATTGAAAGCAACTTCATGTCCCGTACACAGCTTTGCCGATGATAGTACCCTCCATACCGCATTCTCTTCCAGGGCCCCTATATCAGCCCGTGAAACTAGAAATGAATGAGGAAGAAATGTTAACAATATAAATATGGACTTAGCAACAATTCTTGAATGGGGATCCAATAACTTGGTAGAATTCAATGCAAACAAAACACAAGCATGTCTTTTCTCTAGAAAAGCCGATCTCACTGTGCCTAACATAACTTTGTCAGGAGTAACCATATCACTGAAGTCATCCATATCGATGCTTGGTATTACTATCAGCAATAACCTTTTCTGGGAAAATCACGTGAGGTCCATTGCCAAAAGTGCATTCCAAAAACTTGGTTTTTTGTTTCGTGCCAAGAGCTATTTCACCTCCAGTCAGCTGCTTATGATCTATAAGGCACAGATCCGACCTGTACTGAAGTACTGTTCCCATATTTGGAGTGCAGCACCTAAACATATCCTGAAGCTACTGGATTCTGTCCAAAAAAGGGCAATTCGTCTCGTCGGTGATGCCTCGCTTACAAACTCGCTCACTTGTCTGGAACACCGTAGAAAAGTTGGCGATTTGTCTCTATTTTATAGATATTTTCATGGGCGATGCTCTTCTGAAATATCAACAATCGTTCCTCCTTTGGCAGTCTCTTCGAGATTAACCCGTCAAGTTCAGTCTTCACACCCCTTCGTGGTCACTTTGGAGACCTGCAGAACATCACTTTCCAAAGACTCATTCATCCAACGAATTGCGAGGCTTTGGAACTCATTGCCTAGGGAGGTGTTCCCCGAGGCATACAACCTCCAGAAATTTAAGAAGAACACCAACTCCTACCTTCTTTCCCTTGGTTCCCACGATGTTCTCTGAACATTACAGGATATCACTTTTCGTGGGAACCAGAACATAAAAAAAAAAAAAAAATATAAACGATAAAATGATCAAATAAACTTTTCACAGAAAATGACCTTATTTATAAAAATGCCATATATAGTATATGTAACTTATACAAGTAGTAACATTCTCTAACCAAATGTTAAATATAGGTACATGTTATGGCAAAAATCTTAGCTTCGAGCTCCCAAAAAGATAATTACGGTATAATTATGTAATCCAACCAAGCATTCCTCAAAATTTCCATCATTGTTCTGATAAAATGAATGTTTATTTTCAACGTGCTGCTGTTATGTCGACTATCAAACTCATTGGCATTTATCTATATAAAAGAAAGGCTGGAAAATTCAGGGTTAAGATTCTTGAAACAGTTTGCTTCAGTTGGCAAATTGTCAACAAATTAGATTATGATACCCAGTGTTATATACATGGGTAAAAATATAATGTTTTTTGTCGATATAAGGCTGATGTAGAAGGTTTGGTCATAGGATTTGAGGCCAGATTTCGGCGGCTAATTCGACTGTATACAATGATTTTTAAGAGCTTTGCTGTCCCACAACAGAGCTTTTTGGTAAATCCGTGTTACGCTACATTAATTTAAGCAATTGCAAAAAAAAATGTAGTGCAAAAAAAAACAAACATTGTAAATCCGGTTGTGTAACTTATTTAAGTTCAATTTTTTACTAACACAGTGCAAACACGTGTTCCTTTCATTAGTAATTTATCTCTATGATCTCCATGTGGACCTGATGATATACCAGCTGAAGTGTTGACACTGTTTGGGGAAGTTGGATTGAAGAGTCTGTTGACACTGTTCAACAAAATTTATGAGTCCGATACAATACCTCAAGATTGGCTAAAATCTATATTCGTCACATTGCCTAAAAAACGAAATTCAACAAAATGCGAAGACTACCGTACAATTATGATGACACTCAAAATTTTTAGGTTACTAATCTGCAGGTGCAACTGTGTAGTAATCACTATTATCGACCCCATAAGGAAAGTATTAATTAATAAAATTACTAACTAAACCTGGCAGACATTGTCCTGCCAGTCTGTATTTTAGTTTATAGTTTATACTAATCTCAGTTACCGAAAAAGATTTATTTTTTAAAAAATTGTGAAAAAATTACTTTACTTTACAGCTTATACATTTTTCATGTTCAAATATAGCAGGAACCAACATTCATAGGAAACTGTTAACCAATATAGAAGTTGGTATGCTGCAGCATTACCTGGTGGAAAGCTACAAAAAAATGGATAACAAAAAATACATATACATACGAAAAAATACATATCCATGTCAATTTTTAAGCAATGAATGCAGCAAATACATTCTTCGTGTTCAAATATAGCAGGATACCAATTTTCATAGGGATCGGTTAACCAATATAAATGTTGGTATGCTTCAGCACCACCTGGTGGAAAGCTGCAGCAAAGTAAAAGAGAATACGAATTTTTTATGAAAAAATACATAGGTACCTGTACATGCCAATTTCCAAGAAATAAATAAGTCCAGATCCAGTGAATTATGACCTGTAACTTAAAAATCGGGTTCACAATAATTTTCTTTCTATAATCCCTTCCCCTTCTAATAGTCGCAGTGCGGGCCGTCTGCGGCCCACACGATAGGTCTACCCTTTTTGCGACTATTATCAAAAAAAATGTACAGAAAAGTCATTCTCCGTGTTCAAATATAACAGGATACCAATTTTCATAAGGATCGGTTAACCGATATAGAACTGGTGAAAATCTGCAATTAAGTAAAAAATAAAAACGAATTTTTTACAAAAAAATACATGTACATGCTAATCTCCAAGCAATGAATAAATACAGAAAAGACATTCTTCGTGTTCAAATATAGGAGGATACCAATTTTCATGGAGATCGGTTAACCGATATAAAAGTTGGTATGCATCACCTAGTGGGGAGCTGCACCAAAGTAAAAAAACGAAAACAAATTATTCATAAAAAATACATATGCATGCCAATTTCCAAGCAATGAATAAGTACAGGAAAGACATTCTCCGTGTTCAAATACAGCAGGATACCAATTTTCATATGGATTAATTAACCGATATAGAAGTTAGTACCACCACCCGGTGGGAAGCTGCAACAAGGTGAATAACGAAAACAAATTCTCCACGAAAAAATACATATAGAACATGCCTATTTTTAAGGAGATTGGTTAAATGGTGCAGAAGTTGATATGCTGCACTGCCACCTAGTGGGGAGCTACATTAAAGAGGATTGCACAAAAATCTTTCCCACAAAAAAAATACGAATACATGCCAATTTTCATAGTGATCGGTTAAACGGTGTTGGAGGGAAAAGATACCAAACAAACATTCATTACACTAAACACAATAGATGAAACTTTACTACGAGGAATAAGCAGAAATCTGTTTTAACGAATGTTTATCTTTGTGCATTTTTGCTTTTAGTTAACGGACAGTGCGAAATATAAAATAATATTTTGCTGACATTTTATATTATAAGGAAAAACAAATTTTTTTTGAGAAATATCTGTAATTTTATGGTTGGTAGTTTTGGCAGTAAAATGATCGTTAAACGTTCTACATTATCATTCCAATCTTTAAAATATGGTATAACAAATTATTATTTATGTACCGCTTTTTACAATAAATTACCTATTATAGTTTTCCAAAAGTAGGTCAATGCATTAAAAAGTTTGTTGCAATATTTATAAATATTTTCTTTTGCCAAAAATTTTTGTAAAACGAAGATACGGCTCTGAATTTTTCGGGATGTGGGTATAATAGCTTATACAAAAGTCCTGAAACGCCCTAGAGGTGATCCTTCCCTGCGGACTGATATCTGGAAAACTAGTATTGAATTATTTATATGTTTTCGAATCTTTCACTGAAAATCCTTGTGTGTGTATTAAAAACCCATGGTAAAATATAAACGGACTCCTGAAATATTTGACGAAAGTTTGTATTGTATTTATTGATTCTGTTTTTGTTTTATAAATATCCGATAAAAGTATCCAATAATAGACATATTTTGTAAATAAACATTTTTAAATGTAAAATAAAAACATGTATGCAACTTAAAAAAAAGACTGTTTATTTGAAAAAGGCTCACTCTTAATATTTAAAAATGCGACATATTAGATTAAAAATCCAAAACACATCAACTTTTTACTTGAGGGGACACTTTTCAGCGCTAATATTATAAACGTCAGATATATCCCCTTTCCACTGGAGATACCCCTTTTTTTTTAAATAACAAAAAGTTATCAAGTAATACCTCATTTAAAAGGTCTGGTAAATTTCTATTTAATCATATTATTTTGCCCTTCATAACAGCCTTCCATTGTTTTTTAATCTAATTTAACGATATAATAATCTAATATATTTTAATCGTTAATTCTGAAATATTAAGGGTTGGTCGTCTTCAAATGAACTGTATAACGAGATATGTAAAAATATAATTTTTTGTCCTTATTATCACATAGTCCATTGGTAATAAGTTTACAAAAGCGTTTTGCTTATTTTCTTTTAATAACGAATATTTAATTATGTACTAGTTATGTATAAAAAATACGTCTGGAAAAAACATCAAACAATTTTAAAATATGTCGTAGAAAAAAAGCGATACAACTATGAAAGAAGAAAAAATGGAAATTGTTTAGCCGACTTAACTTATTTATTTCTATTGCACATAAAATAACTATATTCCCACGTAATAAATAATATACTGATTTACAACACAAGTCCAAAAATCACTGTTTTTTTTACGAAAAGACAAGTTTCCAGGACGAGCTGTAGACGTGTCTTGGTAGTCTGCGAGTCCAAAAAATAGTTTTCGAGCGTTTTGAATAAATTGGAACAACAAGTGGTCCACGAGCTTTTGCTGGGTTTGTTGGAAAAGCTTTACAGAAATGCGAAGATCTACTACCGGTAAGATTTAAAAAAATTGAATGTGACTTATCGTTTGTTACAAGCACTGATTTAAGTACATATAAGCAATATCTCTTAGATATTTGTAGAGCGATAAATTTGAAAGAATGTTCTACTAGCCTAGCAAATTGTAATCCAGGAAATTTAGTTCACTCAAGATGGTTAACCACGGTAAACAAAATTTTGCGGTTATATGTGGCAACTGATAGGCCTTCTGAAAATCTGGTTACTTTAGCAACATTTGTTATAAAAGTTTATGCACCTATATGGTATCATTTTAAAACTAAACCATGTTGTACCAGTAAATTAAAACATTTCCATAATTTAAAATTTTATCTTGGTATCTGCCAGTATAGCTGAAAGATATAATCGATCCAGTTCTCCAACAAAATGGATTCTTTGGCCATCCCGAAAATATTTTGTCATCAATGTTACACGACTCACGATATGAAATAGGAGAGCTATTATTAAGACGTATTATGAAAGCTAGAAAAATTTTAACACCAGGAAATGTTCCAAAGTCTGTATGAATATTTACTTTGCCGAAATTTAATTTTAAGCAAAATATTATATTGGCTTGGTGGATTGGCAAAATATTGAACTCACTGAATCTCCAGTGACAAAAGCTTTAACAGATCATAAAATTTTAAATTGCATACAACAAAAAACTATTGAACTGGATCAACTGCTTTCTATTGTAAAGGCATTTCCATGTTACACTCAAGCCGTAGAGAGACACGTGAAAACTGTAATAGAAGCATCAATAGCTGTATGTGGTTTATCAAATAGGGACGGTTTAATAAGAGCAAAGATCGAATAAAGGAGAATAGTGCCTTCGTTTAATACAAAAAAAAGATTATTAAGCTAAGTGAAGACTACCATCAATTATACGATTGTAGTACTTTTATGAAGTTTTATTTTAGTTTAGATTTCTGCTTAAATGTTCTGTTTGTAATTATTTTAATTTAAAATAAAATTTTAATTTTTTTCGTAAAAAATATATTTACTTTTTTTCACCACCCCTGGGGCAGTACGAAATATTAAGATAAAAATTTGAGATTTTGTTTCTCGTAATATCTTATCACAGAGCATCTATTTTACACCAAGTAGTTTCCAAATTAAAATTTTCGTATTTTTGATCCAACCTATTATGTATTACTATTGTTCCAGGTGGATCACTCCCTTGGTCTTTTATACACCCCAGGTAGTGCCTCCACTGCGCGATGGCTTTGCATTCGAAGATAATATGAGTGGCTGTTTTCTCCTTTTTATTACATATTCTACATACAGGTTCTGTGTCAGACACGCCTATATTGTGCAGATGTTTCCCCAAAAATCAGTGTCCGGTACAAAGCCCTACAACTGTTCTGTTTTTCCTACTTAGTGAGAGCAGCTTCCCTGCCTGCTTAGGTGAGGGTTCCTTCAGCATTAACTTGCTGTGCCTAGCTCGCTCTGGTTCTGGCTGGGAGAGTGGACCCAGCCAATGATTGCTGCTTTAACGCTGGCTTTGTGTATCCCTATTATTGGTTTTGGCCCAATAAATGGTGTTCCGAAGCCCCGCCTGGCTAGTTTGTCCGATTTTCAAACGTGTTACGTACACTTTATTTTCGGCAATCATACGGAATAACAAACCACTACAGCACGTTTCTTTGCAATATTTATTTGTGGAAAAAAATTAAAAATATTATAATACTTCTTTACTTTAATCGGAAACAATTTCCCAGTTTTGTGCCAAATAAGTTAAAATTACGTCCTCTGTAAAAGTTTTGCATTTTTTTGCACTCATTCATTATAAACGTGTTTGTACTTGCCTAAATTTTAATTTTTCGGGTTATAATTGTGCGGCAGCAACTACAGTGAAAATTTCGTCACAAACATTTTTAAACTCGCTTTCACTGCTGCTATCCATTATTTATTGCAATAATCGCGAACATAAATCATGCAAACTTTTAAAAAGCAAAATGTCAACTATATAATGTCCAATAGGTAAGTTATTATTTCGTTGCCATGATTAAGAGAACAAAAAAGTAATTCTTCTTGGCCAAGTCCGGAAAATGCGTACCTGCCGGACTAGGCCAGAAAAGTTCGATTTTTTTAAATAAAGTTGCTAAGTGGGTTAACGAAAAAGACACTTTTGACACTTTACACTTTTGTACCAGTGTAATCGTAATTAAGGTACGTCAAATATTCGGCTAATACTTTTATACGAATAAGAAGACAATATTCCAGGACGAGCTTGCTTACATATTGTTCTGGAAGTCTATGAGTTTAAATAAAATGTTTTCCGAGCTTGTTTTAGGTACATTATTTTTTGACAACCGAGTAGAATAATGTTAAAAATTTTCGGCGATTAAAACTCTCGATACAGTAACAAAACAATGTTTATTCCAATACAATAAATTCTACTTTTATAAGTCACTTAGATATTTACTTGGATATACAACTTTTACAAATTTTTATAACTATTTACATTTCTTAAATCATAAACACTTTTTAAAACTAATACTGTCTCTCCTCACGACCGCCGTCCTTTTTACACATGTAGATCATACTTCGACCTTATTCTCGAAGGCGATTGACCCCTTTTCAAAACGGTAAGAATTGTCAGGAACTTGCGGGAACTTTCCTTTAGTCTCTGCGCTGACAGTCTCAGTTGTGGCCGACGCATTGTCGTGACAGAAAGGGTTAACAGAGATGGACTCAACAAATCGTAACAATAATGACCAAATCAATAAAGCACGATTCTTTAGAATATTTATTTGTGAAACAAATATAAAAAAATTAAAGTTTTTTACATTAAATTTTAATTAAAATATTAACAATATTCGTTGCTTCTACGATAAGCATTTAATGTGTTTAATATTTTTGGTTTACTTTATAAGTATTTCTGAACATGTGAGTAAGGTATCCGATTCATGTTGATTGTTTTCATGTGATAATTTTTAAATGGTCTTGGTTATTTTATTTTGTTTTGTAAATAAATCTACAAGATGTCCCAACGAAAAGTACCCACCCTAAATAAATGCGGTGGTAATAACTTTTTAAATAAGTGGTAAAACACGTTAACTTGACCATTTTACCGTAATACTTGTATACGTAACGTCACCCCTGTACCCTACACAGTCACCCTCTTAAAAAATTGCAAGTGGGGTCGAATAATACCTTTTTTAAAAACACGACAGATAGAATTTAAATTATCGTGGGTATTGTTCAAAAAATCTTTGTTGACTGTCATACAATGGTATAATCTATTTTCAAATGCTTTGTGGTTGGCCTGTTGGCTCTGCCAGTGCCAAAAAAAAATGCTTTGTGGACATTTCTGAGCACACCTGGAGTCAATAAACGGCATTATTAAACGAGAATTAGGTTGTGTTGCAAATACCTTCGATTTCAAATGACCCTAGAGAAAAAAATCCCAAGGGTTTAAATTGGTTGACTGGGTTGGCCACTCCACAGGTTCTCTTTTTCCAAACCATTGACCAGAAAAGTGATTATGTAGAAATTGACGAGTTGGTACAGCAAAATGTGGTGGTGCACCATCTTATTAAAAAAATAGTTTTTGCTTCAAAAGGTCGTTGTCGTCTTCAAGAATTTTGGTAATCATTGGATTGATGTAATTTTAGAACATATGTTAGTAATTGTCGCTATCTTCTTTAGCCGTTACCCATCTACTGCAGGATGTAGGCCCCTTTTAACATTTTCCATTCTTTTATGTCATGTGCTTCTTCCACCCAATTTTTACCAGCTATGGTTCTTATGTCGTCGGTCCATCTCTTGGGAGGTCGTCCCACTGAGCGTTTTGTTAGGCGTGGTCTCCAGCATAATAGTTTTTTGCCCATCGCTATCTAGGTTAACAGAAATAAAAAATAGCCCGTTACTTTTAACAAATAAATGTGGATTAGTTTCACTTCAAACCTGCAATTGTGTCTATTGACTTCACCATTTAAATAAAATTTACATTCATCTGAAAAAGCAGATTGGCATCACCCTATAGTAGCTCTGTAAAAATTCCAGTCGACGGTCTTGATTAACTTCGTTTAATTTTTGTACCTTTTTTTCAAGCTTTAATTTAACTTGCAATGTGTGTATGTTTGTCCGGGTAAAATCTTGCAACTCAAATTTAAAGCAGAAATAATCATGATAAACACTAATAAAGACATCACAATAGAATAGAGCAAGAAAAAATAGAACAAGTCAATGAATACATATCTTCTTCTTAGTCTAACGTGGAGAACGACGTGTAGTGATCACAAGTTAATGTCAGGTGTTATTACTCAGAACTCTTCTTACAGTCTCTCGCCATCTTCAACGGTCAGCAGCAGTGCTAATGGCTTCCACTAGTGGACGCTTGGTTACTTTTAATGCAATGTCTGTCCATCTAGATAGGGAGCGTCCGCGTTTCCATTTACCAAGGTACCAGTCTCTTAATGTTGTCGTGACGAGTTATATGTCCGAAGAAGTTTAGTATTTGCGCTGATGTCAAGCTACTGGGATGGTTTGATGGTCCAATCTCGTTCAGCACTGACTGACACATTGGTGTGATGTGCCGTCCACGGTATTCTTAGCATTCTTCGCCATACCCACATTTCAAAGGCGTCGACCTGATGCGTATCGTCTGACTTCATAATCCATGTCTCGGAAGCGTACCAGAAAATGGAGAACACTAGGGCATGAACCAGTAATTTTTTGGTATTGATGGATATATATATATATATATATATATATATATATATATATATATATATATATATATATATATATATATATCGATCTTTTTAAATTTTATGTAATTGGCTCATTGCTGTTCGGCCAAGTTAAATACGACGGCGGATCTCCATCTCGCAGCTACCGAAGGAGAGGATAAGAGCACCCATATAAACAAACTGATCTACCACCTCACAGTTGGCAATGTGATATGGTATGTATGCTGTCTTATCCGATCTATTAACAATCAATAATTTAGATTTAGCATAGTTAATTTTTAGACCATACTCTTTTGATGTTCTCTCGAGTCGTTGTATTAATTCTGTAGGTTCTTTTGCTAAGTTAGCGATTAGCAGAGTGTCGTTAGCATGTCTAGGATTTGAAATGTCAATTTTGACGACTACCCTACTTTGTTCAAATAACTTTTATATGAGATTTACCAGATGAGTAGGTACTCCCGCAACACACAAGATCTCCCACAACTTTGACCATTTTACATTGTCGAACGCTTTTTCGTAGTCGACAAAACACATACATGGGTGCATAGTATTTCCTGGCCTTCTCCATAAGTATTTGGACGTTTACTATTTGTTCTCGTGTACCTCGCTCTTTGACAAATCCTGACTGTTCAGGTGCTATTTGGTAATCGAGGAAGTAGACCGACCGAGATCGAAGAACATACAGCATTATTTTGCTCGCATGTAAGATTAGGGAAACCAGACGATAATTGTTACAGTCCATCGTTGATTCCTTCTTATAAATGGGTATTATAGTGAATACAGACCATTCGTCTAGCCGCACATTGTTTTTCCAAATCTGCTGGCATAACAGATGTAGGTATTTAATGTTTCTCTCCTCAAGGATCTTCCAGACTACATATATCCACATATATACATATATCTAAGACAAATTATTAAACTCAACAAAGAAAACCAAACAGCAGAAATAAAAAGACGAGTTAGATTGGGTTGGGCAGCATTCGGCAAATTAAGCTACATCCTAAAAAATAAAAAATATCCACAATACCTTAAAACCAAAGTATATAATCAATATGTACTCCCTGTCCTTACCTATGGTTCCTAAACATGGACACTTAAACAGAGAAACATTAATAAAGTAACAAAAGAAAAACAAATTACATGTTAAACTGATAGATAGAAAGAGAAACGAGGGGATAAAAAATAAAACAAAAGTAAGAGATGCTAGAAAAGAGTAGCAAAATTCAAATGGAAATTCGCCGGTCACAATATCAGACAAAAATACAACCGATTGAACAAATGTTTTCCAAACTGAAGACCCTGAAAAAATGAAAGAAGTAGAGAAAAAACCCAAATGGGATGGGCGGATGACCTAAATAAGCACTCTGGAATTAGATGAATAAACATGGCAACAAACATGGAAGAGTGAAAAATACTAGGGAAGGTCGCCTATGTCTAAAGATAAACCAAAGAAGGCTAAATAGATAGATAGAATAAAAAAAGTGTCTGGGAAGTGGGTATTTTCCAACAGACATGTAATTATTTTATAAATACTAGCCCACTTTGGCCTCTAAACGAAATAAGCATAAGCATTGGTATCTGTCAATGCTGCTATAAATTTTTAAATTAAGTAAAAAGTTTAAAAACAGTGGACTGTTTATTAAGCCAAAAAATAAAAATACTTTAGCCTGTAGAAGCCTGTATTCCTAAGGTTAAGAAGTTTTAAAATATTTTTAAATAAAATAAAAGAAGAAAATAATTTTAAAACAAAAACACTTGTATTTTTTAACAATTTCATAAATTGGGTTAAATTTAAAGGTTTTATATTTTTTGTTTGGGTGTTCTAAGAAGACAATGACAGCTTAAGAGTACCCTAGTTTGTACACGAGACAGATAAGTGACACTACGCAAATAGGGAAAATACGAGGTCTTAACTCAAATGCGGTGCTACTTCAAAAACTTCTGACTGTAATAATTATTTTTTATTAACAGAACCCCTTTATTGTACAGGTTTTTATTTTTTAATTAATCTTTAACTTTTTAAACTCTCACAAACTAAGTAAAACTTTTTCACGGCCTCTTTTTATATTTTGTTTGATGGTTCACTATAATACATAAAATATACGTGGCTAAACAAAAACAATTTAACGGTCAAATAATGGTTGTGTTGTTTAATTCGTTTTGCTATAGGTACATTAACGTGATAAATTAAATGTTTAACTGCGTGGACTGTATTTATTACAAAACTGAATATTTGTTAAATTATGTTTTATTTGGATATAGTGCAATAAAAATCAAACACACATGGTTTCTTCTTAATAGCTTATATTGCACTAAATTATATGCTTGGTAACCCAGCTATTTTGCGTGGTTGCCACGTTGTTTACACATTATAAAATTTAAAAAAAAAAAGTTTGCAGCAGTTAAGAAAAAATTGTAACAGGTTGCTATTTATACTTTCAAAATAACAATTTTAAAAAAAATTGATAATGAAAAAGGTTATACAGGGTGGCCAACCGAAAACGAAACAGAGTCATTTGCAGGAACCTTGTCAAAATTTTAGAAAAATTATCAGACCCGTCGAATTTTAATTAAAATGGGACATTTTTTTCCGGTATTTTTGACTCCACTACTCCACTACTTTTAACCCCAAGCGAGGGTAAGAATTACCCCAAAATTTTTAAATGACGTTGGGTGTCAAATAGAATCTCTTAAAGGCTTTAACAATTCTCTTTACAATAGTATTTAAATTTTACTCCTTCCAATACTTTGCAAAAAATTACATGTTAAAATTTCAATTATTTTAGTTGCTTACTTACTACTCAATAGATTTAATGTTTAAACTGATGACCGCCCGATTTCATGCAATAATAAAGATTTTTTTTTAAACGTTCAGGCACATTCCAAAGAATTTCCGGAGTAATTCGTCGGCACTCGTCAACGATTCTTTGGCAC
The DNA here is from genome assembly GCA_950111635.1 of Agelastica alni. Lineage (NCBI taxonomy): Eukaryota > Metazoa > Arthropoda > Insecta > Coleoptera > Chrysomelidae > Agelastica > Agelastica alni. Next base: position 3,366,802 of record OX467717.1, read on the forward strand.
AAATCTTCCAACGACCCTGGTTGTGTTTTAAAGATTTTACTTTTCAGATGTCCCCACAAAAAGAAATCAAGGGGCGATAAATCTGGCGATAGTGAAGAACATTCAATGCTGCCTCTTCTCCCAATTTAATGCTGCAGAAAACGTTGGTCTAAATACTGACGAACAATCGCCGCATAATACAGTGGAGCACCGTCATGTTAAAAATACAAATGTTTTTCGTCATACTGTGGATTATTTTCAAAGATATGTTTCACATTTAAAATCTAACTTCTTAGTAAGTAATGGGCAAAATTTTAATTTAAAGACTATTGTATATAAAATTGTAAAAGCTTTTGAAAGACATCTTATTCTACCCCATATGCAATTTAAAAATTTTGGGGTAATTCTTACCTTCGCTTGGGGTCGAAAGTAGTGGAGTCAAAAGTACCTCCTTAATCAAAAATCGACGGGTGTGAGGATTTTTCTAAAATATTGACGAGGTTTCTGCAAATGGCTCTGTTTTGTTTTCAGTTGGCCACGCTGTATATTGGTATCTAAAATATTCTATAAAAAAAAACAATAAGCTTTTTTATGGGTGGAAAGTAATCTTAAATATTTTCCTACTGTAAAGATGGTAGTATTTTTAAATCATATATTGTGTATGCATTAACTTCCTCTATTGGTGTCAAAAATAGTTGAACAAAAAAGTGTGTTTTTTACATATGGAAACAAAAAAATATCATTTGGTGCTTAATGAGAGTTGTACGGCAGATAACCCATTAAGGGTTAAATAATTGCTAAAGCTGACATACAAGAGACCTTATTGACGTCGTAAAAAATGGTCCATTATCATCGGCTTGCTTTGCTTACTATGGGGAAAGATCATTCGGATAACAAATTTAAATGTAAACTCACTAAAAATTTTTTTGTGTAAAGGTTCACTATTAAACAATTTTTAAATTTTAGTATTCATTAGTTATGCTTTAATCACAGTACTTATTTAAGTTTGCTTGAGGTAACCCTCAAAGTTTGAAAATGTTAATTTCCATCTTCCAAATCAACGCACTTTCAATGCATTAAAGATGCATGAAATGGGGTTTATTAAATTAAATTAGAAACTGTGGCGATAGAAACATTAACGTTAACATAAATATAGCCTTTAAAAGTAAATCGACATTTCCACACAAATCGCGACAGAATTAATGGATAAAGCTCGTAAATCTACGTACACTTGTTTTTCACGTACCAAAGTTAATTTATATATTTTGTTTTGTATTACAACGCAAAATGTGAACATTTTAATACAGGTAACGTACTTGGTATTTGTTTTGTATAATTTATTCTTTATATATTTTAATAATGATGAATGAATATTTAAAAAATAAACTAAAACATACATATAGTCACGCCTTTTTTCCGTAGGGGTAGGCAGATACCACTTCCTTCCACTTTCTACGGTTCTTACACACATCTTTTGCTTCCTCTACTTTCATCAGTGCTCTCAAACATGCTCGTCGGTTGTTTGTACTCTTGACCTGGCCTTTCTTTAAAACAATGTTGAACTGATCGAGATATGTTCGCCGAGGTCGACCTCTACCGACTTACGTCCACTAGCCTAATAAATTTGTTTTGTCAATCTTCCTTCACGCGTCCTTTCTACGTGTCCAAACCATCTAAGCATTCCTTTATCTATCTTTGTAACCTCATCTTTTTTTACACCACAGAGTTCCCTTTTCTTACCTTTCTTCACTTTATCCAACCGAGTCACTTCGGCTATACTTCTTAGACTACTTATCTCCGCAGCATTAATCCTATTTTCATGCTTCTTCTGCCAAACCCAACATTCACTACCATTTATAATTGTAGGAACCAACACTCCTTTAGGCACCACCAGATGTGCCTTTTTTGAAACTGTCATACTTTTCACCTGCATTAAAAATGGGAGTTTTAATGTCTGGCGCCAACCAGAACTTGGCAATTTCTGAATTATAGCAAAAAAAAAATCATACGATATTATATATATATATATATATATATATATATATATATATATATATATATATATATATATATATATATATCGCGTTAAAACGTGCGTCGGCGTCTTGCGATTCCCAATCTCCATTCCTCTCTATTCGTCCACATGTCCTCTCTCAGATCTCTCTCTTCCATCTCTTTTTGTATGCCTTCTCTCCAGCTCTTTCGTGGTCTTCCTCTTCTTCTTCTTCCTCTGGGGTTCCACTGTAATATTTTCTTTGGGATTCTGTCTGGTGGCATTCTTTGAACATGCCCGTACCATATCAACTGTTTAGTTCTTATTTCGTCTGTGATGTCGTGCTGTACTCCCATTATTTGTTTTATCCTCTCATTTGTAACTCTTTCTAGTCTTGATTTCCCCGCTGCTCGTCTCCAGTAATCCATTTCTGTGGCTCTAATTTTTCTTTCGATCTTTTCTTTCAAAGGCCATACTTCGCAACCGTACATTATTATGCTCTTCACTATCGTGTCGTAAATTCTTTTTTTGTTGTTGTTGCTTATTGTTCTATCCCACAGTACTCCGTTTAACATTGATATTGCTCTTCTTCCTTTCATATTTCTGTCCAATATTGCTTCTTCGAGTGTCCCATCCTTTGATATTCTCATTCCTAAGTAATTGTAAGCTGACGTGTGTTTGATTTTTTGTCCATTTGATAATTGTAAGTCCTGTTGCACTCCCCCAATACACATATATTCCGTTTTTTCTACATTAACCTCTAGTCCCCAAATTTTATATTCTTCTATAAGTTTTCGTGTCATATACTCTGTGTCGTCTATGTCTTGGCCGACTTTAATTTGATCGTCTGCGAATGAGAGTGTGTATAATGTTGTGTCCTCATCTAAAGGTATGCCCATGTTTTGGCATTTCCGTTTCCAATTCGCTAGTGCCCGTTCCAAATATATTTTAAATAATGTTGGTGACAAGCAACACCCTTGTTTCAGCCCTTTTGTGATATTAAACCCTGTTGTTAGGTTTTGTCCAACTTTAATTCTTGATTTGGTTTTATTGTATAATGACTTTACTCCTTTTATCAGTTCAATATTAATGTTGGAAGTTTCCAGAGTTTCCCAAAGTTTAATTAAGGGTACGCTGTCGTATGCTTTCTTTAGGTCAACGTACAGTATATGGATCTCTTGATTGAATGCTAGTTTTTTTTCTATAATTTGTGTTAGTGAGAACAGATGGTCAATCGTTGATCTTCCCGCTCTAAATTCGGCTTGCTCTTCTGCTTCCATTTCCGTTTATTCCCTTTCGATTCTGTTTTTTAAGATCTTGCCATATATTCTACTGATTGTGTTTGTTACGGCAATTCCTCGATAATTGTCGCATTTGCTTCTGTTCCCCTTTTTGTGTATTGTTGACATATGTGATATTTTCCATTCTTCTGGGACTTCGGACTGATTAATACACCTTTGAAATAGATCTTGCAGCATTTTATATAATTTATCTGTTCCGTATTTAAATAATTCTCCTACAATATTTCCTGGACCCGGGGCTTTGTTATTTTTTAAGGATTTACATACTTCCTTCACTTCTTTTGTATTAATTCTAATAGGGGATCCTTGCGTATTAATTCTATCATTCATATATTCTGTGTTCTTAAATTCTTCTCTGTCTTCAGTTAACATTTTTTCGAAGTATTGTTGCCAATTTTGTGCTGTTATTGGTGAGATTATGTCCTTGGTATTATCTTTCCTCATGTTTTTTAGTATTCTCCAGCTTTCTGTACTTCTTCTACCTCCCAGATACGTATTTATTCTAGAACATGTTCTTTCCCATTTCTCATTCTTTTTTCTGCAAACTAATTTTCTAACTCTCGCTTGTGCTTCTTTAAATTTTATTTTGTCTTCTATAGTTTTTGAGCTTAGGTATTTTTGGTATTTCTTTCTTTTTTCGTTTATTTCTATTTCTATTTCTTGGTCCCACCAATACGGTTTTCTTTTGTCTTTTATATTTGCCTTTTGACCTAGTGCTTCTTCTGCTGCCGAATGCATACATTTTTTAATATGTTTATATTGTTCTTCTATACTGCTAAATTTTGTTGTCTCTATTTTCATGTCCAATCTGTTCTGATATAATTTTCTAATGCTTTCCTGGTCTAGATTTTCTATGTTGTATCTAATTTCCGTTAGTTCTTCTTTTACGTCTTGCTCTTTAGCGATTTCTGTTTTCTGTTTTCTATTTATTTGTGCCGTTATTTTAGTTTTCAGAAAATAATGATCGCTACCGCATGATGGTCCCCTATGTACTCTAACATCTTGGAACTTTATATGTGAGTTTTGTCTGCTTATCATAAGATCTATAATGCTTTTCTGGTTTTTTGTTGGCTGCGTCCATGTGTATTTGTGTATGTCACGATGTTTAAAGAATCCATTCAAGATGGTTAAATGATTCTGTTCGCATATATCTATTAGTCTTTGACCGTTGTCATTTAGGGTATCTTCTCCATATTTTCCCACTACCTTGTCGTTTCGTTTTTTTCCGATTCTGCTGTTAAAGTCACCGCATAAAATGATTTCTCTTGTAGTGCCAGTCTTTCCTATTTCTTCATTTAGCTGCTCGAAGAATACCTCTTTGTTGTATATTAATTCATCCTCATTTACACCATTACACATACGGTGCATATCTTGCAGATTGATCTACGAAACTTAATAATACATTTGTTTAAGTTGCAAATATATAATATCTGTCAGTTTGGTTAATGGTAAGAATGACAGAAGTAAAGGTTTAAAATAAACAAAACATATTCTGACAGGATGGAAAGTAAAACTGCAAATTTCTTGTGCGGGCAGAAAATCATCGATTTCTACCCTAGGGATGAAACCGATTGGTTTCTGCCCGGCAACAGTCGAATTAATCTGAAATTGGCTAGTTTCGGTTGGCTCAATAGGCATTAAAACTCGCATTTTCAATGCACGTTATATAAAAATAATGTTTTTAATAATGTGCAAGTTACCGTTATTCATAAGATAGAGCGTACACGTCAATAGTTATTCGATGTAAACGAGAATAAGATAAATGCATGAAATTAATTAAATCATTGACAAAGAAGTACTTACCTATAACACCAAACTGTTTAATTTAATCGCAAGCAAAAATGACGAGTACCTAACTTACAACGCCTTTTTTTGTAGTAGGTACAAAGTGTTTTTTACGACACTTTTTGTCCAGTTCCCAATAAACTCCAACAGTTTGCCACGACTTTTATTCGTTCTCTATAAAGTACTCTGCCAGTGGTATCTATACTGGCAAATTATGCCCGAGCTCAGCCGTAGAGGGTAGAAGAGAAAAAAATATATATAAAAGTGAGCCGCGCCACCGACTTAGACGGTTCAAGCCGGAAACCACCAGGTCTTATAGGCACTAGCAGAGCCACACAATAAAAAACTGAGATTATGGTGAACTAAATAAATGAAACTATAGCCAAAATACATTGGATACTTTACTCCTACAATAAATCAAGGTACACAGTTTAATAATAAAATTATAACCAATATAGTCAAAATCAACAGCTAACAATAAATCAAAAATTCAAAGTTTACGATTCCATAAAATAACCAAAACAAAAGTGAGAGTAACAGACCTTAAAACGTATATAAATCAATTCATTAATAACACTAAATCAAGCGTTCACACAAGGCCGCTAACCCACTCATGTTTTTACCATTAACACAAAGATTTACACTGTCAAAACAATCGAGCTTATTTAAAAATATTTTTTGAGTGAAAACTTCTTTAGCGGCGTTGTACACTTTTTTTGTAATGGGTAAAAACTGTTAAACTCGAGTCAGGACACGTGACCTGATCGAAAATTCGTAAGACGGATGAAGAGTAGACAGCTGGCGTGGCGTAGGAGAGGGAGTATCCCCCTCTCTTTCTACGGCGCGGTGAAAATGTATGCCTGCGCCGGCTGTTTCGTTTAACCATTCCGAAATATCCAAAACGCACAACGTTAATACTTAAGTTTCCACTACTGCCGGCACTCCCAGAGTGCAACCCGTCGTTTTTTTTTTTTCAATGGCCGTCCTTTAAAATATCAATATTGTAGGATATTTACAAATAAGTATGAAGAAAACATTTTTACTTGGACACAAAGAACCATTGAGAAAATTACTTTAATCAAAGTTCAGCCTTGGCATATTATCCAATGCAATAAATAGTTTTCAACAATGTACCATATTAATAAATTAAAAAAAAACTTAATCGTGGTGTCAAAAACAAATCACGTCGTTTAAATATTCTAAAATAAATCACTTGTAACCTTTGGGTATACGAATTCACTACTCCTGTGGCCGGTTTGGTTTATGGAACGGCACCTGCTAATTAACAATGGCTTCCCTCAATCAAATCCCGCATGTGGTTATTTTAACTCGACACCAAAATCCAAAATATCAACAACAAAGGTAAGATAAAATGGTCAGGTTAAAAATTAAATGGTTTTTCTTCAAAATCCAATTAAGATGGCCCAAATACAGCCAGATATGAAAGAAAATCTGTAGAGGTTCTGCACACGTGTTAATATTACACCGTCCCAAAAATTCTCCCCACACCACTCCCAAGACTGCCACCAAATGACTGACTACTTCCCAGGCCGGATATCAAGAAAAATGACACGGAACCGACGTCAACCAACAATATTCGCAAATCTATGTTCCACACTCAGAATCGCGCTCGTCCGTGTTGATAGCCAGCCCCATCCACACAGAAATGCAAACCAAACAATAATATAACCGACAACAAACAACAATCGAGGCCAAAAACCAAAGCAAAATCTAATAACGAAAACCCCCACTCAATCTCCATCGATTAACAAAAAATGCCACAGCCATTAACAATCGAATCCTATCACTACAAGGTATGCAACACTATTTACAACGAATGATATATTTAAGTTACAACAAAATACGGAATACAAAACTATCAGAGACACAATTATAATGGAACTGTAGAAGGGAAAAAATAGGCACGTGACAAGTTTTTCCCACCACCAATCAGTACGTTATCTTCTGCTTGCTTTGTTTTTTTTACATTGTTCGTCCTAGAGCTCTTGCCAGACGATCTACCGGTTAGAGTGGATTTTTGTCAAACATTACAAGAAAGGACAGCCCTCAATCCAAATTCGTTTTTTTGAGCATGTATCCGTTTCATTGACGTAGTCTCATTTACGCAACAAAAAATTTTTAATTCACATAATCCATACTAATTAAGAATAATTAATACCTTTATCATTACTTTATACCAGCATCGGTTATTACTTTATAATTTTCAAATAAAAATATTCCGAAAATGGTACACAGTATCGAGTTTTATCAAGAGTACCTTTTTGGTGTAAAATTTAATAAATTTACTTAAAATTTTAATCAATAAATTTAACCTAAAAAAAGTAATGTTCAATACTACTTGGTACGATTCGTGTAACTATCGCCCTTTATGAAAGTAAGATATAAAAAACAAATTGATGGGATGTATCAGCTTCTAAAACATATTCGTGAGAAATTTCATTACAATGTTTCTAGTAGTTTTGGCAAAATCGTAATAAATGTCTATACATTTTTTAACGCCCTTTATCTTGAATACGGATGGCGTTACGAAAATTTTTTACCAAGCAAACCCCGATTATTTTTTAGGTTTCTGCCTATCCTAGAGACGGGATAACCTTTTTTAAAACGCCCTGTATAATACACTCCGGCAATGAGTCTTAAAAAAAATTAAGATCATAAATCGAAATAGCGCGTAATGCGTTTCTAATGATGAAGCAGATCTTTTGAAACCGATCGTTGAAACAAAGACTGAAAATACGAATGATAAAATGTTACATATTTTTGTTCTCCGCTACGGCATAGGTAAAGATAGTAAACTTGCATATTTCGGCCACATCATGAAAAATCCTGAAAGATACCAGCTTTTACAGCTTATACTTCAAGGCAAAATACAAGGTAAAATGAGTGTAGGAAGAAGAATAATCTCATGGCTGAAGAATCTCCGTGTATTTTAATACATCAACTGTAGGCTTATTCCGTCAGTAAATAAAGTTCGTATAGCCATTATGCTCGCCATCGTCCGGAACGGATAGGCATCAACAGAAGAAAAAGATGGCATAGAAGTAGCAATTTCGAAATGTGGTTACACAAAAGAATACTCAGAATATCGTATGTAGACCAAATCACTAACGAAGAAGTACTCAGACAACTAGGAAAAGGGACAGAGCTTGTAAATGGGACACAAATCCGAAAACTGCAGTACCTGGGCCACGTTATGAGAGGAGAAAGATATACTCTGTTACAAGTGAAAAGGTAAAATGTCGTGGCTGCGCAATTTTAGGAAGTAGTTTAACTGTTCGTTAGTCCACCTTTTTAGGTCAGCGGTGGTCATAGTTAAAATAGTCATGATGGTAGCCAAACTTCTAAAGAAGACAGCACCCTAAAAAGAAGAAGTGGCTTTAACCATTATTCTGCCCATATACAGGGTGTTAGTAAATAAGTGCGACAAACTTCAGGGGGTGATTCTGCATGAAAAATTAATGGCAGTTTTTTATATAAACTTATGCCCGCAAATACTTCGTTTCAGAAATATGGGGTGTTAAAGTTTTTTTTAAAAAACTGACGATTTATTTATTGCTCTGAAACCAGTCAAATATGCAAAATAAAATTAGATGGGTGCGCGTTAAGATGTTTTATTTTTTTGCATAAAAACGGCGCCCCATACGAAAAAAAAAATATGTTACAAATTAAACGAGAAAGTTAATCATGATTTTTAATATAAAATATCTTGGTGGCGTACTATTTTTTTCTTTAAAAAAATTGAAATCATTGCCCGCATGCGCACCAATGATAAACATAAATTCCTTAATTACATGTCAAAAAATGCGCAATAACTACCTCTTTAAACCCACCAAATTTCATTTGCATACCTCGACCTAATTCAGAGCAATAAATAAATCATCACTTTTTAAGAAAAACTTTATCACCCCGTATCTCTAATACAAAGTAGTTGCGGACATACGTTTTTGTAGCAAACTGTCATTATTTTTTCATTTAAAATCATCCCATGAAGATTGTCGCACTTATTTACTAACACTCCGTACGTATTTACAAAACATTGGAAATTTAAAATGTAAGCAAAACGAAATTAATGGTTTTTGAAAGACAAGAAAGTATAACGAACTGTAAAGTTTCGATTGAGGGAGAAAGAGTGGAACAAATAAATGAATTTATGTACTTGGGTTCAAAGTTTACGAGAGATGGCAAGTATGACAGTGACATTAAGCGAAGGGTGTTGGCAAAAAAACAAATAAATAGGACACTGCATAGCTTTATGAACAGCCAGAAAGTGTTAAAAAAGGAACGTCTGGCTGTGCATAGAGGTGAGTTGGTTCCTACACTTATGTATGGTAGTGAATGATGAGTTTGGCAGAAGAAGCATGAAAATAGGATTAATGTTTCGGTGATAAGTAGTCTGAAAAGTATAGCCGGAGTAACTCGGTTGGATGAAGTAAAGAATAGTGAGATAAGAGAGCGCTGTGGTGTAAAAAATGATGTGGTTACAAAGATAAATACAGGAATGCTTAGGTTGTTTGCACACGTAGAAAGGATAAATAAAGGAAGATTAAAGAAACAAATTTATAAGGTAAGTGTGAATGGAAAAGAGGTCGACCTCGGCGAACATATCTCGATCAGATCAACATTGCTTTAAAAAAATGACAGGTCAAGAGTCTCAACAACCGACGAGCATGTATAAAAACACTGATGAAAGTAAAGAAAGCAAAAGATGTGTGTATAAACCGTATCAAGTGAAAGGAAGTGGTCTCTGCCTACCCCTCTGGGAAAAAAGCGTGACTATATGTATGTATGTATGGAAATTTTGGTAATTTAAAATTCAATATTCTGTTAATTAGAATATAAGAATATTTTAACCTTTTTTACTAACATTTTTGTCTGTTTTTACAAAATTTAATGTTATATATTTTCTGCAATAAAAAAAATTATTATTTTATTTAAAAACTTAAATAATAAAATAATAATTTATGATATAATAAACCCCTTAAAAATTATTAATAGCAGTATTTGTTACAGGTACGTGAAAAAAGCCAATTCCTTTTAACTCATTTCCAGCTAGTCGGTGAGTTTATTTTTAGTTCCTAATTTTTTGTTATGTAATCAAGTAATTATAAAGCAACGTAAAAATAAAACATTATAGGAATAAACCCATTAAAAACGACAATACTGGTAGTCCAAACCCAGCGGCTGACAGAAAAATATTGGTTACTTTATTGTTACTTTTTTCAGAGAAGCGAAAAATTTCTATAATAAACCTGGAAAATAATAAATGTTCTCTATTTCTTTAACTCCCGGTTTTCTGTTCCTCCCACTAAATCTTGGAAATGAGAAAAAACTAAGCGTACGGAACCAAAATAATTTTAAAAATGATATTTTTTCGTTTTTTTTACCTTAGGTAAATGACTAAGGCTTACATAAGATTTCCCGAGTTATTGTTCATACGTGCTCGGTCTGTAAGTGATTAATGAATGCCTGCTTGATGGTTTTTTTTTTGCGTTTTCAATTGTAACAGAATATCTTAAAATTTTAGTTAACATTTTTTTGTACATTAACAAAAAAGTATAATAAAGAGACAAACAGACATACAACATCTTCTAGAGAAATTAAATGATCGATGTCACGATACAGTCTAAAGATAAATCTTAAAAACACCAAGTTAATGGTAGTTACCAAGGTACCCCAAAATCACAACCATATAAACGTGTCAGTAGCAGACATCTTAATAGAGAATGTGCAGTCATAGTCAAGATTGGTCTTAGGATGAGGATGCTGCATTGTTACGTGTTTTCCGCGCTTTTGTATAGAGTGAAGGCATGGACTCTTAAGAAGAATCACACGGACAAACTACAAGCCTTTGAGATGTGGTGATACCGTAGAATGTGTCGTAACCCCCTGGACAGAAAATATCACCAATGTTAAAGTCCTAAATCGGATAAATAGGGAATGTGAAGTCATCAACACCATTAAAAAGAGAAAACTTCAATATCTGGGTCATATACTGAGAGACCGAAATACGAACTTCTCCAGCTAATGGTTCAGGAAAAGATTGGTGGAAGCAGAAATATTGGAAGACGCCGTGTGTCTTGGCTTAAAAATCTAAGAAACTGGTTTAATTGTAGCAATGTTGAACTTTTCCTAGCTGCAGTCAATAAGGTCCGGATAGCTGTGATGATAGCAAACCTCTGATAGGAGATGCACTATAAGAAAAAAAAGAATAACACTAGGCAAACATTTTTAACTTAATTTTTTGTTAAAGTCAATTTGTTAGCTGTTTTAAAGGTAAATAGGTTTGCGGATTTTAAAACTTTCTTTCATCGCATCAAATTTTTGCTCTGCAACCTATCTTAACTCGGGATCGGTTGCATTCATTTCATCTATGTTGGTATGAGATCGCGCGTATAGATTATGTCTAAAATTTATAAAATCAGGTCTTATTGTTAAAACATTTGAAGATCTCAGGGAAAGAACGTGTTAAGTAACATTTTGCCTCAAATCGCGATTTCCATTTCAGCTTTTGGCTATTAGGCTATGCTATCACATGGCATATATGTACTGGGGAAGAATGTGTCGAGTCAGTAGATATTAATACTTTTAATTGACGAAACAAATTTATAAGGCGAGTGTTAATAGACAAGTCGGTAGAGATCGACCTGGAAGGCCAGATCAAGAGTAGCACCAACCGACGAGCATTCATGAGAGCACTAATGAAAGTAGAGGAAGTAAAATATGTGTGTAAGAACCATAGCAAGTGGAAGGAAGTGGTCCCTGCCTTCCCCTACGGGAAAAAGGCATGACTATATGTATGTATGTATGCTTCAAGCCGGAATTATTATAAATAGCTAAAAGGCACGAAAGAGAAAAAATTTAACAATACAATTTTTTAATTATAATTTTACCGCATAGAGACATAAGATCGTTGCGTATCTGTTGTGTCATATTTTCATCACATTGATAGGGATCATCGCACAACAAATCGTCAACAGAAGCACAACTATAAATTTACATGCCCATAAAAGTACCACCTCTGGAACGAACTTTATCAAGATAGCAGTGAAAAGTTAGCAGAAATAAAAACACAAGAATATTTCGGCCAGCAATATGACATATTCTTCAGGTCCTCCTAACGTTGGCAATTACTTGGGCAAGTCTTTCTCGATTCTGCGCTAATCGGAATAGTTACTCTACGCTGCGTATAACGGTCCATTTACGGATGTTCCTTAGCCAGGAAGTTTTTTTCTACTTCTCTACGTCCTTCACTTTTCCCATCATGATCAGTTGTAGGATTCTGTATCGCTCTCCTCTGAAGACATGTCTAAGATATGAGATTTTTCTGCACTTAACTGTATTTAGTAGCATACGTGTTGCGTCGTCCCTGTTTAGTACCATTTTGTTGGTCTGTCTAGCTGTCCAGGGTATTCTTAGCATTCGCCGGTGTAATCACATCTCGAACATTTCTAATCGATTAACTGTAGCAGCTTTAATTGTCCAGATCTCTGCCCCGTACATTAACATTGACCATATATAGGATTTTATCATTTCCTGCAGTAATTTAAGGTTCAGATTATCATTGCAGAATAGTGGTTTCATTTTTTGGAATGTTGTTTGGGCTGTCTCTATTCTACACCTTATTTCTCTTTTTCTCTTTTTGTAGTAGTATATTTAGAGCATGGTGGTTTATTAATAATAATCCACATTCACAAGCTAGCATGGACCAGTGTGAAATTAAAAAAAAACTTTGGTTTTTATTTCTAATACCATTATAAAAAAAAACTTGCAGCAATAAATCCCTGTAAATTATCGATCCGATCATAATAATGTTTTCAGGAAGCTAGCAGTAATTAAAATCTTCTGAAAAGATTTTAAACAACAAAATCGATATATGTATTGACAAAGAAGTCGCAACTAATTAACAATAAATTTTCGTGTATTTTTTTTATTTTTGTCAACTTTTCAATTTGTAGAGCTCGTATATTGTATAGTGCAATAAATCAAGCATCTGTTGAAATACATTTCTATTGAAGTGACGCTTCATAGGAAAACATAGCAAGTCTATTAGACCTTTAAAAATATTTTAATAAACATGCAATTTTCTTTAGATGTTGACGCTGTTTGACGTTGAAACATTTCAAAGGTTGGAATTAGATAATAAGATATATTTGAATTCACATTGTTAAAAAAGATACTTGTTAATTCTTTACTTATTTTTTTTTTTAAAATTGGTATTATTAGTATATGCTTGAAAACCACCACGAACCCCATTTACAGTTTCGCAGACGATAGCACACTTGTCTCAACTTTCACATCCTATCGATCACTTTCGGTGAATGATACAAATAGACTTAGGCAGGAACAGGTTGATTCCATCAATAGAGATCTTGCAGCAATCGTCGAGTGGGGAACCAACAATCTTGTTCAGTTCAACTCCCAAAAACCAAAAAGGTGCCACGTTTTCCAAGAAAAAACTCCGAATACAGGATTGTTAAAAAGTGCTATTCAGGAGTGGTTGACAAAAAAAAACAGGGCAGAACCGTCGAACACAAAGTTTTACATCTTTCTCCTAATAATATTAAATTAATTTAGAGCATAGCGAAAAATGCAGGCACATTGATAGGGATGGTAACAGTGCGAATAACTGCCTAAACATGTGGCATGAGGCACTGTACGTGATTACTCCTGATAGGTAAAAAAATTCTATACAACATACTAAAAAAAAAATATTTTATTGGTACGAGAGGAAAAGAATATTTGATCGTCCAGAAATTAGTCAGATAGTTATAAATTTTAATAGTGAAGAGAGTGACACTAATGTTAAATCAGATTTAAAAAATAAACTAGAATTTAAATCTTTCTAGATCCTATTCTGTCAACATTTTACATGATGTTGATTTCTTTAATGTCAGTTTTTTCAACCCATCAAACCATTAACAACCCATTATCAACCCATTAACGCCTGAATTAATTTTTTTTTAGTATTACAATTTTTGTTGTTTAAACTTGCAATTTGCAATTAATTAAATGTAAAAAAATTAAAAAAATTTTTTTCAAGTTTGATTTATTAGAATAAAATGATGTGACTATATAGAAACGTGAGGCGCCTAGAGAAACAGAAATATAAAAAAAAATTAAAATACATGATTTCACTCTAAATTCATTATTTTTTGTAAAAAATTAAGAAACAGTCAATGCATAACCACACATCGCACTTGCAGCACACAACCTTCTCCTGCACAACGTCGTCTTTTATTACCTGAAATGCGCAAACATAAATGGCATCTATTATATCATACCTAACGTTATCTGAAACTCTGTTAAGCATAACGGAAGTCAGAAACGTTGAGGGTCTTCTTGCTCCTTTGTGCTTAACCCCACCATTTGTTAAATATTGTTTAACAATTTCTCTTCTAAACTACAGTTGCGTCCACCGCTTTTCTTATGGATCTGCCTGGTGTTTTGTATACTAACATTTACTGTCCATATAAAAAGACACCACCACCATTTTTGACCCCTCACTGATATGCGATGCCTCGAAACATTTTCATCCATGAGGTCCGTTCCTTCCAGGTAAGTGTAAGATACACATGTATGCAGATGATACCCAGCTTCACCAACTCTTTGACCCTAATAACTCAGCTGAGTCACAGGCAGATATTATTGAGGATCTCAATACATTGGTGACGCTCTCACAAAAGCATCACTTATTGATTAACACATCAAAATCATCAGTTATGTTTTTTGGATTTGGGCTTTAATGTAAAAATTAAAAATACTGCCATTTAATGAAAAAGTAAAAACCTAGGCATCATATTAGATAATAAACTAAAATTTATTCAACATGTATTTTGTATTCTTCAGAAATCATATGCCAAATTAAAATTACTATACATCAACCGACACTCGCTCACAGTAAAACTAAAAACCCAGCTAAGCGAATCACTTGTGCTCGCACATGCTAACTATTGTGATTACATTTAAGGGCCTCGTTTAAAAATAATGGATTTTAAAAGATTACAGAAACTTCAGAATTCTTGTTTTGAAGTTGATATATGGTATAAGAAAATTTGACAAAATTTCACACACTTTGCAAAATACTTGTTGGTTGAATATGATAAATCGAAGGAAGCTTCACGCTCTTACTTTATTCTATAAAATAATAACACATGACATTCTTGCATATTTGAATGCAAAAATAACATCTGCCGAAAAAAATTCCTGTCCATACCTAAACATCGTAGAATTCATTTTCGTACCGCATTGCCAAGGAATATAATGAACTACCAGAAAATATTAAAGGCTTGTCATTAACCAGTTTTAAAAAACAATTATTTAATTCTATCTTCACTGGCCAGTGCTTAAATATAGGTCACCCTGTGTATTACCATCCTTTTTCTTTTTTTTTTGTTTACAATTATTAAGTATTTTATTAGATTTTGTAGGGAGTGTTGTGGAATGTCACTCACTACCTTATAAACAAATATGTACATATTATTGAAATATTATTAATTTTTTTTTACTTACTATATTCATTAAAGTTACAGGCGCTTGAGGTAGACCAGTACCCTGCTGATCATGCTCCTTTTGACCTTTCCTGTTTTTTATAATGGACACTTATTTTGTTTTTGATATATTGGTCAATATATTATATTATATTATATTTTTCTTTTCGGCATGGCTATAACGGCGAACATCTCCGATCGGTTTAACCCCAAAACACGTGAAAGCCACAGTTACTACTCCATTATCGACACAACGAACAACTATGATCCCATCTTCTTTATCAAGAACAAATTGGTAGGTACCTCTTGCTTCTTTCCACATCGATTTTTTATTCGTGAGTGGCAGATATTTAGGAGCTCGTACTTTATTTAGTGTACCAGTGCCTTGACAACCAATTTCCTTGAGATGTTTCAATAGATTATCAGATTATTAAAATATAATTTGTATTTCATTTTTTTTTTTTTATTTACAGTAATGGTATTATAGAATTGTATCAAAGTTTGCTCTTTTAGAATGTCACTTAATTTTACTCGTGCTAAATCTTTTATACCCAGTAATTCTAAGTCCCATAAGTTTGGTATTGAAAAGTCGGAAAAACCAGACAATATAGTTTTATTCCGATTATTAATTTCATACTATCTAATGAGTTTCCACCATAAATATATTTCGACAGCTTCAAGGCCACCATCCAGATAATGTCTTTTACCAGACCAAATATATCTGCTTCTAGTAATAGTTTGATTTCATTTAAAGCATTTGACACATTACTATTGTGGATTACAATATTTCTTTGCTTTAATTATTGATAAATTGAGTTTGAATGCATGTGTTACATCAATATTATTGATTGTTACTTTAAATAACCTTATAAGTTTCTGGTTGATATTGCTGCCCTATTATAGTTTCATTGTCAAAAATGTGGGATCTCTAAGAAAAAAAATCTATCTAAACTATTTTTTTTTACCCTTCAAAATGAATCACACTTATTGGCAGTAATAGTTACTGGAAATATTTTCTACTTTATTTTTAATATTTTTCTTTCTCTTTTTTCTTTCCAAATCTGGATATATTATTAAATAGTATTTTCTTTAGCACAATATATGCTTTGCATTATTTACAACTATGATATTGTTTGCGGCAAACAAAACAACTTTTTTTTTCTTTGACAATGGTTTTTCTCTTATCCAAAGATAATTATTGAGCCTTGAGACAATATTAACTTACCTGATGTACAGAAGAGACAATATGGAATTTTTTCACCAATTTTTCATGCTTCTTCCAAAATTGCTGAATCTCTGTATAATCCTTTCCTTTTTTTTTTGACTGGTTCATTGCGGAAGCTTGATTGAGCCAAATATATTTGTTTTTCTGATTTCACTTTGCTTTCTAGGAAATATAATTAAAATTTCAGATTATTAGAAACACAAATTGTTTTTTTGCTCTTTCTGCTTCCTGTTGAGTGATAATGTATTGTAAGCAATACCATTTAAACCATTTTAAAGATTATTCGTAACTTTCTTTACACAAGAACGCTTCTTTGGAGGCGACTTTAACGGTTTATTGTTCTTCACAGTTTGTGAAATTTCACTAACGGTCCTCATACTTAATTGAAGAGCTTTAGCTACTCGCTAAAAGAAAAAAGATTGGACTGGACGTTATTGAAAATGTTTCATATTTGAACTTACCTCTCGTACAGCCGTTAAAGGTAGTAACGGTTCTTTATTTTCATGTTCTCGTTAAAAACAGTCAATTAATAATGCAACCAGTTCTTTGCAGCGACTATTTAGTTTTTTGGCATGTTTGCACACAGTTTTTAAGTAATAATAAAAGCAAAATGTAACAGAGTCGAAATTATTTTATAAACTAAACCAATTTGACAACGTCTTAAAAACGTATATAAAATTGCCAACTTATTAATCTAACTGTCAACTGCCAGCTGGCGCTTAGATCTTCAATCGGAAAAACCGTTATTATTAATACATAATAAAACTTCAACTGTGTGTAATATTTAATAAAATATTTATGTATAATATCTGCAATTTTATATACCGCATAAAACAATATAGAAATTATAATATTTAACAAGACATTGACTTAAATAATTCAATAAAATATTACGAACAGACTGACCCGATGTGTTCAAGATTAAATAAAACGAACGGTGCTTTTTATTATTGTTGGTAACAAGTTTTGATACGAACAGATCATTGACGACGTGCATGCACATTTATATTGTATGAGGTTTACTTACATCGCGCGACAAGTTTTTATTACATAAAAAATTGTGTAATGACATTATAAGTTAACAGTAAAACTTACAAAGGAAAAGTTTATTTTATTTTTTTTAGCGCATTAAAATAAAAGCTCCTTTTTTTAAATTGTTTTTTACTCTTAATTTATTAACAATTTCTTCATATTTTTAAGTTTGATTTCACTGTACTACACATTTGGATCTTTTCTCGATAAAATTTCACTGTGTTAAATTTCATTTCTAAATCTGCTTTTTTGGTATCATTAAATAGTAGCATCCCTCTGATATTTTCATTTGCAGAGAATAATCGGTCACCTTTATTTTCCAAAGTGGGATGACACGTCGTCTTTGTTTTGTTCTTTGTCGCTCATTTTCAGGTCGATATCTGTTCATATTTTCGAGTGTTTTTGGATTATTTTACGTTATTTCTTTATTGTCACTGTCGCCAAATATTTTTCTTCAAAAACTTTAGATTAAAAATACTTTAAAAATTGCTATATTTGTAATGACTTTTCTTTCAAAAACTTAAACATTATTTGTAAAATTAAGCAAAATACGGGGAATAATTAAAACAACAATATAATAAATTTCCAGCAATACGAGCAAACAAGATCAAACCACAGCTTTTATTTCATAACATAAAGTTGTGACTTTTTGCGATGGGGCTCGCCATCTGTCATGCCTTGCTTTCCATGAGGGCCAAACGTGGACTGCAAATAGTCACTTCACTACTTTGAATGTGAGAGGATTGAATAATAAAATTGATAAAATTTACACGATAATAGAAGAAAGACGAATTGATGTTTTTTGTGTGAATATGACCAAGCAAAAAGGATGTAAAACCACGACACATGGACCTTATATGGCCTACCAGTCAGGAGTTCCAAAAACCGGGAAAAGGTTTGCAGCAGGACTGTAAAAACCACCGAGGTATGAGTTTTCTTAGTATCGCCGGCAAATTGTATGCATAGATATATATTAAAAGAGTGACGAATGAAACTGAGTTAATATGGGATGTGTAAACGGGATTTAGAAGAAAAATGAAATGTATGGATCAAGTCTTTTTACAACAAGGTGTTAAAAATTCCGTTTATTTTTAAATGTTAAATGTTTCTTCAATCCATTCCTTGATTTAAAAACTTCATTATTACAACCGATAGACGCGTGCTAAAAGCAACTAATTATTCACTTGATTCCTTAGATAGGCGCTTGCAATAGGCAACCAATTATACATAAAAGTCACAAGCAAACCAATAAAAAAACTGACATCAGCGGGGCTATTACTATTTACTATTTTGACCACTTCTGTTTGGGGACTTCGTTCTTCGTCTTTGTCGAGAGTTCAAGCAAGCTTAGCTTTAAAACACCAAATCTTAGAGCAAGAAATCGGAATGGACATTTGAAAATTTTGGAAAATATTTCCCTAGAATCCATGTCTAAGCCGACAGATTTTATGCCAGTTAGGTACGACTTCGAAATGCAGTTTAAAGTGGTTATAAACAACCACCAAGTTTGTACAGAGAACGGACCTTAACTAGGAAGGGATGCTTTAGTGTGGTACACTGATGGATCCAAGATAGATGAAAGGGTTGGAGTGGGCTTTATAGGGCCGAATTTTAGGCTCTCAGAACCCCTTGGTAACACTTCAACCATCTTTCAAGCAGAATTACATGCCATAGAGACATGTGCCCAGGAGTGCATCAAAAGAAACACCCGAAGCGCAGAAATTCATATTTTATCAGATAGCCAAGCAGCACTAAAAGCTCTGAAGTCATACACTTGTGAGTCTAAGCTGACTTGGGACTGTAAACAATCCCTGAGACAACTGGCAGAACACATTTAGGTTACTCTAATGTGGGTTCCAGGTCACAAGGGAGTTAAAGGCAAAGAAGAAGCAGATTTCCCTGCCAAAGAATGGGCAAATACAAAATTTTCCGGCCCAGAACCTTTCTGTGAACTTTCCAAAGCCCACTTGAAAGAAGAGGTTTGACGTTGGTAAACAGATAATGTAAAATCTCACTGGCATAAAGTGCCAGGACAAAGGCAAGCGAAAAGGCTAGTAAGTCTTTCGCCATGAAAAGCTTCTCGAGTTTAAAAAGAAAGACTTAAAACTGGTGAAGGGACTCCTCACTGGACACTGCCCTCTAAGGTACCACTTGAAAAAGATGGGCAAAACAGAGAGTGATAGTTGCCGCTACTGCAAGAACTTCGCTGAAACTGCAAAACATTTGCTTTGCAAATGCCCAGCTCTTTTCTGCAAGAGGCTCAAGTTTTTGTAAGTGGCCTTCCCAAAGCCCTTTGATATCAGAAACTTAGCCCCCAGGAAACTGATAAACTTTATTCGAAGTCTTGGAATCCCGGGCCTTGAATAGATTAAGAGTTATGCACAAAAGATCTGATAGGTCAAAGTGCTTGAGAGGCAGCATGGCCTTTACAATCTTCTGCTTATGTCAGGTAAACAGAGCTTTTTGTTAAAAACGATATAAAAATTTAACATTAGAATTTGGGTCTTAAGAAACTCTCTGCACGTTTGGTTCCGCAAACGCAGACGGCAGAAGCCAAAGGCATGTTTGCTAGGTTGCAATGGAGACAAATTTAGAGATCATTAACAGGAATCCCGATGAATATTAGTAAAAAAATTTTACGGTCAACGAAACATAGATTCATCACTTTGATCCAGAATCCAAAAAACAAAGCATGAAATGGCGGCATAGTGGTACCCCTCTCCCTTGAAAATTTTCTGTTTTCCTTTAGCTGGTAAGATCATGGCTACAGTTTTTTGGGATTTTCCAGGTATTTTTGTGGATTACCGTATGGGCGCAACATAACAGGTGAATATCATGCGAATTTATTGCCAAAATTACGCGAAACGATCAGAGAGAGAAAAAAAAAAGAAAATTGAGTGGAGGTGTGCCCTTTTACCAGGGCAATGCACCGGCCCATAAAAGTGTGTTGCAATGGCTGCCATTCACAATGCGGAATTTGAAATTTTTAAAAAACTCCCTTGTGCTTCAGATTTAGCCCACAGCGACTCTTATCTATTCCCAAAATCAAAAGAACATCTTCGTGAAATCCATTTTGTTGATGATACGAAGTAATGTCGTTGGTAGATCAATGACTGAAAATTCAACGTTCTGAATTTTTTTTTAAAGGGTTTGAAACACTTTAACACCGACATACCAAGTATATAAACGTTACAGGTGAGTATGTTAAAAAATAAATTAGTTTTATTTTTCTCATGTGTTTGCTTCTATGTTAGGGACAACAATTCGTGAACTATCCTCGTACAAACATTTTACCAAAAAATTCGACCACCCAAACCCATATGTTATTTAAATGGCCTGCTTACTAAAAAGGGTCAGCTTTGATAACCTGATAATTTAGTCAAATTGCCAGGGTTAACCAGATGATTTAAATTTAGGGAAAAATTCCGGTTAAATCAATATGCAAAATACAAGATTTCAACATAAAATAATATGCAAAGCGCACAAGCTTTTTAAGATTTTATACATTATGCTTATACAAATTATCACATCATTTTACTTGTAGAAAAAATACATTATGCTACGTAAGCCCAGCACAGTCAGTTTTAGTCGAGCATACGCCGGATATTGGTCAATGATATAAAGGCTGGTTTCCTCCTCTCCACACAACCCACAATTAGGGCTGTCTCCAGCCCCAGATTCTGCATTTTATATCTAAGGATACCATGACCGGTAAGCATGTGTACTGCTAGTCTGTCTATGCCCTTTTGTGGAGACTCCCTATGACGGCCCTTGCCTCTCTGCACTTGTCTCTGTCTTGTCTTAAAAAGATAAGCGCCGATGTGTTTAAAAATTTCACAGCTTTGGTAACCTGTTAAAGACGAAAATTTTATCAAAAAAATGACATGCTTCATATAAATCTTGGTTGGCATATAAAAACTTTAAATTGTGTTCAAAATTGACACGTGCCAGAAGGCTTCTCGCTGTATGCTTTGCATAGGACGAGGAGACTATTTTATTAACGGGGCTCATTTAACTGGTTCTCGTGTATGTTCAAGATACAAGAAGGTATCAGAAAAAATGATCATATTGCAGAAATGATCCAATGCCTGCAGACAAATTTAAAAAAATTTTGGGCAGTCCACCCACTACTAATGCAGCACACATTTTAGGGAGTTGATATATGCTTTATTTTGGGTTTGGCAAAAAAAGCATTAAAATAAGATTAACGGTGTGGAGATAGGTAGTCTGAGTATAGCCGGAGTGACTCGGTTGAATAAAGTCAAGAATAGTGAGATATAGAAACGCTGAGGCTGAGGCATGGACCCTAACCGAGTGTCTATTAAAAAACATGCAAGCATTCGACATGTGGATCTATCGTCGTATTTTGAAATTGGGTAGACAGGGTAACAAACGAAACTGTACTTAATCGCATAAATAAAAGCTGTAAAGTAGTAAACACAAATAAATGACGTAAATTGAAATACTTCGGCCATGTTATGCGCCAACCAGAAAACTACAAGATTTTACAACTTGTTATGCAAGGAAAAATCATGCGAAAAATATCGATATTGATAATCGGTCCTGCATCTTACGAAGAAGAAGTGGTCTAAAAGAAGAGGTGGTTACAAAAATAGATAAAGGAATTCTTAGATTGCTTGGATAGGTAGAAAGGATGGATGAAGGAAGATTGATGAAACAAATTTATAAGGCGAGTGTGAATGGACAAGTCGGCAGAGGTCTACCTCGGCAAACATATCTTGATCAAATAAACATTGTTTTGAAAAAAGGCCAGGTCAAGATTACCAACAGCCGATTAGCATGCATGAGAGCACTGATGAAAGTAGAGGAAGCAAAAGATGTGTGTAAGAACCGTGGCAAGTGGAATGAAGTGGTGTCTGCCTACCCCTACAGGAAAAAGGCGTGACCATATGTATGTACAATAAAAACTGGGGTTATTTTTATATTTCAATGCCAACAGTTAGTCAAGAACAAGTATCAAATATTAATTAGGGATGTTATGGATATGAAATTTCGGATTCGGAAACGGATACGGATATAGAAATATTATACCGGTTTCAGATACGGTTACCGAAATGAAATTATTGCTGATTATCCTTTAGTTTCGGATAGTTTTGGTTACGTATATTAGAATTTTAAGAAATTATTAAAGTAAATTACAAATAGGTAAATGATTTAACTTTATTTCTAGGTTATTAATTAGTGCTAAAAACAGTCAAACACATAAGTAATTATTATAGCTACCTACCCATTTTAAAGTTTTATCTATTTAAAAGTGAAAAAACAAAATTATAATAAACCATAACATTATTTCTTTTTTCTAGTTAATGATTTAATATCTTTATAGCAATTCTAACAACACATTAATCAATCTTTCTAAAAGTTAAAGCGTATTGGAAAGTAAAAACTTAAATTGGAATATACATATTTACTGTAATTTCAGTAGCAAAAACGGCTTTATTTATAATACATTTTGTAAGTAATAAAACCAAAAAATTTACTTAACTAAGCAAAGGTAAATTTTACTTAAAAAAAAGATCAAGTTTTAGCGAAATAGTTTCACTTCATTTCGTGAAAAGTTTTAACCACATTACTATTTACATTTTGCGGAATCGGAATCATCATTAATTCGATTAAAAAATGTCCGAATTAAACTAGACGTGCACAGAGATAAACAATTTAGTAGATAATTTACACAATACTTTTTTTTATCTAAGTAAATGTAAAATTGTAATGTAATCCTACTTTAACCGAATGGTAATGACTAAGCAATAAAATTAATAAACAATGCACTTATGCATTGGCTCGACCGGGCGAAAACAAAAACCTGTCGTAACATGTCTCATTAGACTCCACCCTTATTTAAAATTATTCGAAACTTTGATATCGGATTCGTTTAAAAGTTGAAATCAGAGAAAAACAAGCCAATAATGTTACTGATATCGTGCTGTCACGTGCGCTCCATTGGCGTAGTCTCTTTAAACAATACTTTTTGAATAGTAAAATAAATAATTGCAAAAATGAAAACTTATGATTAAATGACTATGTGCATTTGCTATTTATTACTTTAAAGATCGACGAGCTATCTGATTGTGAGTCAAAACCAACAGGAAATGTGTAAAAGCTACTAGTTTGGAATCAGGCCTACGACTAAATAGGACCAAATGCTCTCTGTTAATTGTGGGCAGACCTCAGACAATCTCAATGCCATTTCAACTCATCAACGGTATAAAAACCAAAGACACTGTAATTTATCTTGGCGCAAAAATAACCAACAAAGGAGACTCTTTGCCAGAAATAAGGAAAAGGATAGGAATGGCAAAAGAAACTTTTGGCAGACCAGTTAAAATCTGGGAAGACTACAATATTCGGAAAATGACCAAGATGAGACTTTTCAAAGTGCTGATATTCTCCATCGTAACCTATGGATCATGGATCAGAATCTTGGACGTTAAACGCAGCATGCCGCAAGAGAATAGAAGCGTTTGAAATTATATTTTACTGCGGGATGCTGAGAATCCCTTATACAGCTCATAGAACAAATATCTTCATAGGCAGAGAACTAAATATTCGGGATTAAGAAAGGTTCCTTCCAAGAATCCAGAGGCGCATACTTAAATATTTCAGTTGCATGATACGGAAGGATGGAATGTGGAAAATTGTGATCCAAGGGAGACTGGACGGTAAAAGAACGAAAGGCAGATCTCCTGTAAGATTCGTAGACATAACTAATATGTCAATAGCAGGAGTAATAAGAACCGTAGAGTATAGAAAAGCATGGCAAAGGCTCGTACCATAAAAAGTAACGACGTTTGAAATCAAGCAATGACTGGAGAGAGTGCCTTGGTATTAGCCAAATTAAAAGTGGTGTTGTGAGATGCTACCCAATTCTTTATTAATTCCCATATTTTTCATATGAATTCGGTTCTGTGTAATAAGGGGTTAAACGTGACACAGTGATCAAGTTGTTCCAGCAGAGGATACAATTTGTATATCATTTACCAACGGTATACATGTTGGATGGTGGTTAGACCACGCAATGTACATCCAAAGAAAGTTAACAAAGAACCTTTTTCTTCTGAAAAACTTTTTAAGTGTGTTGGTAATACTTGTCTTAAAATCGCCTTTTATGGGCGTATACACCCTGTTATAAAGTGCTGTATAATTGTGTGGGGCCGCTTTTTATATACTAAACTAATATTTAAACTCCAGCAGAAAGCACATTATAACACATCTTGGTTACCGGCATGATTAAAGAAATGAATTCACGCGACTATAAACTCTAACTTTACCCTTAAAAATAGCTATAAATACATTGCCCATCAGCAAGTACATAAATATGATACTCGTAATCGTTAAAATTCAGTAACATAATTTTATTACACCTGACACGTAAGCACTGAAGATGACATATAAGTACAAAGCGCTATGCTATATAAATAAAAAAAATTTTAATGTTTAAAATACAAGTTTTGTTAAATTTATTAATTAATTTTATTTTAGTTCATTTTTTCTTATTTTCTGTTTTACAATCCGAAGTAAAGCCAACCTTCACCCATTTGTTTAATGGATAAAAATTATTTTTAAGTAATTTACTATGTTAAAAATTATTAAAAAAATGGGTACCTAAAAAAATCCTGGCCAAGCTATAATTAATTAAAAATTCAAAAATTATTTGTTTTTTAATTTTTACCAATGAGTTTAACGAAAAATTTTTACACCAACCGTAAGTACAAAACCTATGCAAACGTATGGTTGGGTTTATTTTTTTTTCGGCCTAACTATTGGGTTGCCAGGTATAAACAGGTATTTTGCTCCTAGTTATTTTCACCTAGTTGTTTAATTTATAAATTAAACATAAAATTAAGCGCTGATTTATTGCGAACACCATGATATAGGGTTGCCCGCAAAAAGTATTTCCTGAATGAGGGTTGTCGAATTTTTAAAAATAAAATTTTAATGCGACATACTAAATTACTAATCAAATAATTTTATCCATTAAACAGATAGGTGAAGGTCGATTTTAATTTGGATCTTTTACTATAAATATTGTATTGATATTGACAACACGTGATCGTACTTATTTTTGTAATTAAAAATGGTTAAAAAGTGTTTCTTATGTGACTCAGATAATCTCTTGATTGATTTTAATGAGTTTACAGCGAAAATTTTTGGCGTGAATTACTGCAACAGAGTAAATGACGCAAGAAATCAAATTTTTAAAAAAAATTATGCTGCGAAAGAAGACCACGAACAGATTTTAAAAAAAATAAATTTTTTTGACTCTAATACTATACCGCCATGCTGGATATCCCTACAACAAAAAATGTTAAAAACCATTTTTGGTAATTCTATGTGGCTTAATGCAACTGAGTCTACATGGATCAAACTTTAGCCTGAAAACTGCGGTTGGAATTTAGATGATTATTTAAAACCAACAGGATTTATTGGGGATCAAACGGCTTTGACAGTACAAGATATTATCGAAATTACGCAAGATGATAATCAATCTACCGAAATCAATATTCAAAATAAAATTGTACTTCGGATGAATCAGACATAGAATAATAAATATGAATTGAAAGTTATTTTTTATTAATTTAATATTTATGTTTATGGTGTAGTATGATACAAATTTTCTACTAAACAAAATATCCTTAGTGTTGGTTTTTTTATTTTTTAATTTGATATTTTCGACGATTTATTTTGTTAATTTTTAATTACTTTCTTGATAAAAAAAATAAAAATTCCAAGCAAGTATACATCGCTTCCTGATTTCTATTTATGAAAACATTTGTACACTCTAATGCTGCATTTATAATTAAAAATTTATTTATAATATTTTCAAATTATAATAATTATTATATTAATCTAATATATATCAACTTTCAAATTATTATATATTTCATATTACTTTCGTACGTATGCTACCAGTTGCTCCAAAATACAACTCTGTGTCTTTGTCTATCGCACGAGATATTTGTCTGACCGCTTTGTCGCACGTTCACAGTCGCAATAAAATTTTAAATTTAAAATTTGACAACCATCATTTAGGACAGACTTTTTGCGGGCAACCCTATATTATTGTATTTGCTATAAAACAGCGCTTATTATTATGTTATATTTATATATTGAACAAGAAGGTAAAAATAACTAGGACCAAAATACCTGTTTATACCTGGCAACCCAATAGTTAGACCGGGAAAAATGTAGGCAACCCTACGTTTGTATATTCCATAGGCTTTGTACTTATGGTTGGTGTAAACATTTTACCTTAAAATCATCGGTAGAAATAAAAAAAAAAAGTGATTTTTTATTTTTTAATTAATTATAGCCTGGCTAGGATTTTTTTCGGCAACCCATTTTTTTATAATTTTTAAATTCTAAATAACTTATAAAATAATTATTATCCATTAAACAGATGGGTAAAGGTCGACTTTACTTTGGATCTTATACTCTAAGTTTAGATTCTGATGTAGTTAATTTATTTTAATTTTAAGGTCGTTACTGGTTAATGTATTTCGGTTTTTGCGAGCCAATAACGTGCTGAAAATAATATTTGAAACATATAAGTTAAGAGATTTGGATCTCCAGACGAAAATTTAGTCAGTGACAGTTATACTTTTAAATTAGCGGTTGTTGTTAGGCCTAAAATATAACTGTATGACTAACAAAAACTAAGAAACAAAAAAAAATAATAATAAGGACTTAAACAGGATAAAATAAAATGGTCTTTGACTGTTCCAATTTAGTACCTACCGGTTACCAGTTAAATGGATACTACCCTCAATTTTATTGAGTTTCACTTATCAGTGCAGATTGCAATTTTGGTGGATTAGCGAATTTCTATCCCCAAAACTCTCCGAAAAAAAGCACCTCAGGAACTTGAGTTTTTTTTATATTTTTTTATTTCTTTGCTTTTGTATTTGTTACTTCTTTTTTAAGGTTCATTGTAAATTTGTTAATAGTTTTTATTTCTTTTTTTTTATAAACCTGTTGATTTGTTTTTGCAGTAATTTAATTATTTCTAAACATAAAAAAGGTAATATACACCTAGCAATATTTAATCCGGTTAAACACGTTGCTCGTTCACTAGTACTTAATTAAATGGATACAATTGGATTTGTTCGAGGTTACATTTATTCTTTCTTTTAGTGATATTTATGTAAAATCACTTGGCGCTCTAACGTGGTTTTAGTTGGATTCATTTTAGTTAATAGTTGAGAAAAAAAAGAATGGATATATCCACGAACTGATCTGTCTGTTCCTTTGAACTAAATTTAATTGCAAAGTCAAGAACACACCTTTCTGAGTTGAAGTTTCTATTTTTTTTTATGGTTAATTTTTTTTTAACTAATAAAAGTCGAATCATTTTTAGTATCGACTACTTCCGTAAGAAGAAGTTCGTATAATTGTGTTCTCTGTCTAGTATGACGCTCCTGGCATGTCCAATTATAATTCCAACTTAACGGATAGATTTTCATTTCGGATATCCGATAGTTTCGGTCATGGTTACGGAGCTCCACAACATCCCTTAGATTAATCAACAACATAATGTTAATAAAATAATAATAAAGGTCTTAATTATTTTTAAATAATGTACATAGAAGTATTTACATATAAAAAAGAATTTCTAAAATTATAGGGTTGAAGTTTATTTTCTGTAGAAAAACAGTAGCTTTACTACGAAACTGTTCTTCCACCTAACTTTGATTCTTCTTCTAGGTGCCATGACCGTTTAACGATCGTTGGCGATCATTCTGGCTATCATGTTTGCAATCATCATTTTGTTGGTAGCTGCTCGGAAAAGTTGTATAGTTTTGAGACCAAACCACTGTCTGAGATTTTGGAGGCAGAAAGTTCTTCGTCTGCTGGTGTGTCTCTTATCATCTTACTATTAATCTTACCCTGTATTATAAAATGTAGAATGTCATACTTTTCTGGGCGTCTCATGATATGTCCGAAATATTTAAGTTTTCGTTGATTTACAATATTGACCTCCGTATCTTTATGCATTCTTCCAAGCACCTCCTTGTTTGTGATCTTTTCCACCCAACTTACTCTTATCATTCTCCTGTACAACCACATCTCGAGAGCTTGTGGACGTTTGAGCGTATTTTGATTTCAACTGATGAATCTCAGTCCTCGTTTATCCTGCAACCAAGGTAGCTTGCACTTGAGACTCTGTCTAATTGTGTTTCGTTGGCGTAGACACTAGCAACTTGATTATGAATTCCCTTGCTTATTAGCATGTATTTGGTTTTTGCTGTTTTTTTTTCAAACCAAATACTTCGCAAGCTTCAGTTTCCCCATTAATTAGTCTCTGTAGGTCATCGATGGACTGCGCGAGTATTACAGTGTCATCCGCGTATCTTATGTTGTTAAGAATTTGTCCATTTATCACCACTCCCAAATCCGTGTCTCCCAGGGCCTGACCATATAACTCTTCGGAGTATAAACTAAAAAGGAGTGGAGACAATATACATTCCTGTCTTACACCTTTCTTCACTTCAACATCTTTCGTCAGGTGACCGTTAATTCTGACTTTGGCAGACTGGTGCCAATATAAATTACCTATCAAGCGGATATCTTTGTCATCAATACCAGTTGTTTTGAGTATCTCCATAAGTTTGTCATGTCGCATTTTGTTAAAGGCTTTTTTAAAATTAACCAGGCACACGAATACGTCAGAGTCAACGTCTCGGCAGCGCTGTATTGGTACTAGAACTCCAAAAAGCGCTTAACGCGTTCCCAATTCTGATCGAAATCCAAAGTGAGTTCTGCCGATGCTCGCTTCTAATTTTTAATATTCTCGAATGAATAATACGCAAGAATATTTTAAGAAGGTGGCTCATCAAGCTGATGGTACGGTAGTCACTACATTTTGTAGCCTGTTTTTCTTAGGGATTGTAACAACCTCAACCAGTCGGTTGGAATAATGCCCGTATTGTATATTCTGTTGAAGTGTATTGTTATCATTGTTATTCCCATATCGCCTAGCAATTTTACTATCTTACTTTGCAGTTCATCAGAGCCCGGTGATTTGCCATTCTTTGCTATTTTTAGTGCTTTTTCTACTTCTTTTTTGCTAACTCTGATGCAGTTTGCCAAAAAAAACATTTTGTAGCCTTCTGATTGACAATAGACAAAGATAAGAGAAAAGAGAAAAGGGATGATTATCTTTATACTTATAAAATTTTTTTTGGCATCGAGGTAGAGAAATAGGTATTTAGACTTGTGTTTAGAATAGTTTATTTTTATATTTAAAACTAAAGCAAGTAGTACTAAGGTTCTTTATACTTTCAGAAACGAAGTTATACAACTGATAATCTACGTAAGTGAATGATCGCCTGAATATTTCAGTTTTAAATTTAGGTGGGTATAATAAACCTTTAAATAGTAGATTTAAGTTATGTATATCTGTCTTAAAAGTTATTTCGTGGTGCACATTTATGTCGTTTGGTGCAATCTTTGTGAAGGAGTTAGTTTTGACTGTAAAAGTAAAAATATTTTATAGTTTCCTTTAAAAAACAATAGATATTAATAGATAAGTCGAAATATTAATTAATGCAATTCAGTTGGTACCACAGTGCATTTTTTGTTTGTGAAGTTGTGAATAAATTTGCGTATTTATTACTCATACATGAGCGATAAATTTAATTCAAGATTAACTTAATCAGTCATTTTCACATTTTTTTTTTGGCTTTAAATTGTCAACTGTAAATTGCATTTTATCAACGACTAATGGCAGGGACATTGTTACGCATAATTAAATCTTTGTCTATCTACAATTGTTAAAATTAGCTAGTAATTATCTGAATGATCATGTAGTGTCAGTGGTTTGAAATTTATCGAAGTTCATGCGGGAGCTTTGTTAAATTTATTACTTAAATAATGAAAATGGTATTTGGTATTTATCGAAATGATACATACGGTTATCTTAAATTGAATATTAAAATTATTTTTTCTAAAAAATATTTTTATTATGCATTTTCACTACCACATTGTTCCGCCGAGCTGTAGACAAGGTTCAGATAGCGCTGATGATTGCCAACGTCCGAGGAGGACAGGGCACCTAAAGAAGAAGATTTTCTTTTTAATTATTAAATTATAATAATCGACATATTGTACATACATACATACATATAGTCACGTCTTTTTCCCGTAGGGGTAGGCAAAGACCACTTTCTTACACTTGGTACTGTTCTTACACACATCTTTTGCTTCCTCTACTTTCATTAGTGCTCTCCTACATGCTCGTCGGTTGTTGGTTTTCTTGACCTGGCCTTTCTTCAAAATAATGTTGATCTGATCGAGATATGTTCGCCGAGGTCGACCTCCACCGACTTGTCCATTAACACTCGCTTTATAAATTTGTGTCGTTAATCTTCCTTTATTCATCCTTTCAATGTGTTCAGACCATCTAAGCATTTTTTTATCTATCTTTGTAACCACATCTTCTTTTACACCACACTATTCTTTACCTTATCCAACCGAGTCACTCCGGCTATACTTTTTAGACTAATCATCTCCGCAGCATTAATCCTATTTTTATGCTTCTTCTGCCATAGTGAAAGACATGAATCGTTATTACCAAGTGTGTAAAAACCGGACTATTTAAGCCTCAATGTTTTTTTTCACAAGTAAATTGGAATATCTTTTTGTTTACTATATTTTTATCGAGTGGTGTAGCAACGATTTTATTATTATAATAAACAGATATTATTTTAAGGCGTAAAACATAAATATAAAAACCAAACGATGCGGAAATAAAAAACTTTTCAAAATATTCTTAAAAAAGTTCATTATTTCTCTATTATTTAGCAACACTTATTCAGTGGTGGACTCTCAGTTTGGTTTTCGCAATGGCTTTGGAACAAGGGAGGCACTATTTAGCATACAGGTTCTTATCCAAAGGTGCCGGGACATGTCGGTGACCGTTTACGCATGTTTCATCGATAACGAAAAAGCCTATGATAAAGTAAAGCACGAAAAACTGATCAACATTCTTAAAGAAATAGGACTGGAACAACGAAACCTTAGAATAATAGCCAACATTTACTGGAACCAAAGTGCTCAAATAAGAATCGATAACACCGCGTCCGACGAGATCAAAATCCTGAGAGGCGTTCGTCAAGGATGCATTTTATCACCACTGTTATTTAATTTGTATTCCGACAGGATATTTCAAGAGGCGTTGGATGAATGTGACGAGGGGATATCTGTCAATGGGATTAATATCAACAATCTGAGGTATGCGGATGACACGGTTCTTGTTGCCGACTCACTGGAAGGACTGCAGGAGCTGGTAAGCCGCGTGACGGCTGCAAGCTCAGAGGCCGGACTTAGCCTGAACGTGAGAAAGACAAAGTGGCTAGCAGTTAGCAAATCAAACAACGTGGACGGACACCTGACAATTAACGGTCAACGAATTGAGCGAGTAGAAACTTTTAAATATCTTGGGTGTCAACTAAATGAGAAGTGGGACAGCATGCAGGAGATTCGTGCCAGAATAGAACAAGCTCGTGCTTCGTTCCTGAAAATGCGTAAAGTACTTTGCAGCAGAAATTTAAGCTTGCCTCTGCGCGTCCGAGTGCTTCGCTGTTACGTGTTTAGCATACTGTTTTATGGAATGGAAGCTTGGACTTTGACAGATGCGATGTGCAAAAAATTGGAGGCCTTTAAAATGTGGACGTACAGAAGGCTATTAAGAATCTTTTGGGTAGAAAGAGTGCGTAACACCGAGGTACTTCAACGCCTCGACAAGCAGCTGGAAGTTCTGTTTACACTAAAAAAGCGCAAACTGGAGTATTTTGGTCACATCTTAAGAAATGACAAGTATCGACTTTTAAAGCTTATTATAGAAGGGAAGATCGAAGGACGAAGAGGCCCGGGTAGAAGAAAGATATCCTGGCTAAAAAACTTAAGACAATGGTATGGAGTGAGCACTACCACATTGTTCCGCCGAGCTGTAGACAAGGTTCAGATAGCGCTGATGATTGCCAACGTCCGAGGAGGACAGGGCACCTAAAGAAGAAGAATTCAGTGGTATTATCCTTCTTTCGTTGTTATTTGAAGAACTATATACCTTCCTGATCCATTTAAGAGGGTTTTAACCTTATTTGGTACTGATAGTAAAACTTTGTAAAACAAGCAATGGCAAAAATCATATTACTCGGACCTCGCTGAAAAAAATCGAGATTTTTTTTACTTTTTGCTTGTGAAAGGTTGGATCCAGGCATCTCTCAGAGTACTTTTTTAATTTAAAAAAAAAAACTAAAAAAAAAAGTACGAAATATCGGCCATATTCACTATTTTTTATCTCACAAGATATATCGTATTTCGAAAAAGTACTCCGAGAGATGCCTTACTTATACAGTTGTCGTTATTGGAAAAAAAAATTATCGCGATCCATTAATAACTACTAGGTCAAAAATGATTTTTGCTGAACCCTTGCAGACACAATTATGGAGCATTTTTTATGACTCATTTGAGCGCCCTCGCACCAAATAATCACTTTTGCATAGATACTATGAATTATTGAATGAATCGTAATTTCATTCATAAAAATCAAAAATAGCACTAAAGCTTTTTCAAAAATTTTAGCACGTGTGATGATGTCAATAAAAGGGATTCATTGCATTCTCGAATAAGACTAATTAGGTGATAAAAACGTAAACATTTTTTGCGAACGACGACGGCGAGGGTGATGCACAAAGAGCCGGCCAGATATGCATTTATAAAAGACGACAAAAAGCTAGTTAGTTT